>CP125974.1:60875074-60931685 GCA_030063025.1 Avena longiglumis | reverse complement strand
TAAAACCCCCAAAACTATGGGCAATAGTTTATGAAAATTGCCCTAAAATCCCAAAAATGTGGGCAATATATCATGAAAACGGCCCTAAAATGCGAAAACAACGAGATTTTGGCCCTAACTCTCAAATATGTATCGGGTCTAACAAGCTATGCAAATCGCCCTAAATCCCCAAAACTATGGGCAATAGCTCATGAAAACGGCCATAAAACGCGAAAAAGACGAGTTTTTGGTGATAACTCTCAAACATGCATCGGGTCTTACAGGCCATGCAAATTCCCTTGAATCCAAAAATTTCTGGGCTATAGCTCATTAAAACGCACCTAAAACGCAAAAACAACAAGATTTTGCTCCTAACTCTTAAACATGTATCGGGTCTTACAAGCCATGCAAATCGTCCTACAACCCCAAAACTGTGGACAATAGCTCATGGAAGGGCCCATAAAACGCGAAACGACAAGTTTTTGGTTGTCACTTTTAAACATGTATCGGGTCTAACGGTCAATGTAAATCTCCCTAGAACCCCAAAACTATGGGCAATAGCTCATGAAAACGCCATAAAACATAAAAATAACGAAGTTTTGTTAGAACTCTCAAACATGTCTCGGTGTTACGCCTCGAAATCCCTCGAATCAAAACTGGGCAATAGCTCATGAAAACGGCCCTAAAATGCGAAAACAACGAGATTTTCTCTTAAATATGTATCGGTCTTACATGCAAATCGCCTAAAACCCCAAAACTATGGGCAATAGCTCATAAAACAGCCATAAAACAAAAATAACGAAGTTTTGGTTAGAACTCAAACATGTCTCGTGTTACGGCCTTGAAATCCCCTGAATCCGCAAACTATGGGCAAAAGCTTATGAAAACGGCCGTAAAACACAAAAATAACAACTTTTTGGTTAGAACTCTCAAACATGTCTCGGGTGCAACGGGCCTTGGAAATCCCCCTGGAATCTAAAAACTGTGGGCAATAACTCAGAAAACAACCCTAAAACGCGAAAACAACGTGATTTTGGATCTAACTCTCAAACATGTATCAGGTCTTACAAGATATGAAAATCGCCCTAAAACCCCCAAACTGTGGGCAATAGCTCATGAAAATGGCCATAAAATGCGAAAACGATGAGTTTTTGGTCATAACTCTCAAACATATATCGGGTCTTACGGGCCTTGCAAATCACCCTGGAATCCCAAAATTGTGGGCAATAGCTCATGAAATCGGCTGTAAAACACAAAAATAACGAATTTTTTGTTAGAACTCTCAAACATGTCTCGGGTGTTACGGGCCTTGCAAATCCCCCTAGAATCCGAAAACTGTGGGCAGTAGCTCGTGAAAAAGGACCTAAAATGTGAAAATAACGTGATTTTGGCCCTAACTCTCAAACATTTATCGGGTCTTACAAGATATGAAAATCGCCCTAAAACCCCAAAATTGTGGGCAATAGCTCATGAAAATGGCCAAAAACGAGAAAACAACGAGTTTTGGTTTTAACTCTCAAACATGTCTCGGGTCTTACGGGCCTTCCAAATCCATGGCATCCCAAAACTGGGAAATATATCATGAAAACGGCCCTAAAATGCGAAAACAACGAGATTTTGGCCCTAACTCTCAAATATGTATCGGGTCTTACAAGCTATGCAAATCGCCTAAAACCCCAAAACTATGGGCAATAGCTCATGAAAACGGCCATAAACGCGAAAAGACGAAGTTTTGGTCATAACTCTCAAACATGTATAGGGTCTTACAGCCATGCAAATTCCTTGAATCCAAAATTGGGCTATAGCTCATTAAAACGCACCTAAAACGCAAAAACAACGAGAATTTGCTCCTAACTCTCAAACATGTATCGGGTCTGTCAAGCCATGCAAATCGCACTAAAATCCCAAAACTATGGAAAATAGCTCAAGAAAATGGGCAAAAACGCGAAAACGACAAGTTTTTGGTCATAACTCTCAAACATGTATCGGGTCTTATGGTCGTTGTAAATCGCCCTAAAACCCCAAAACTATGGGCAATCGCTCATGAAAACGGCCATAAAACATAAAAATAACGAGTTTTTGGTTAGAACTCTCAAACATGTCTCGGGTGTTACGGGCCTCGGAAATCCCCCTGGAATCCGCAAACTGTGGGCAATAGCTCATGCTCATGAAAACGCCCTAAAATGCGATTTTGGTTAAATATGTATCGGGTCTTACAGGCTATGAAATCCCTAAAACCCCAAAACTATGGGCAATAGCTCATAAAAACAGCCACACAAAAATAACGAAGTTTTTGGTTAGAACTCTCAAACATGTCTCGGTGTTACGGCCTTGGAAATCCCCGAACCGCAAACTTTGGGCAATAGCTCATGAAACGGCCCTAAAACACAAAATAACGAGTTTTTGTTAGAACTCTCAAACATGTCTCGGTGTTACGGGCCTTGAAATCCTCGAATTCGCAAACTGTGGGCAATAGCTCATGAAAACGGCCTAAAACGCGAAAACAACGTGATTTTGGACCTAACTCTCAAACATGTATCAGGTCTTACAAGATATGAAAATCGCCATAAAACCCCAAAACTGTGGGCAATAGCTCATGAAAATGGCCATAAAATGCGAAAGCGATGAGTTTTTGGTCATAACTCTCAAACATATACGGGTCTTACGGCCTTGCAAATCACCCTGAATCCCAAAAATGTGGGCAATAGCTCATTAAAACGGCCATAAAACACGAAAATAACGAAGTTTTGGTAATAACTCAAACATGTCTCGGGTCTTACAGCCTTGCAAATCCCCCTAGAATCCGAAAACTATGGGCGAGCTCATGAAAAAGGACCTAAAATGTGAAAACAACGTGATTTCGGCCCTAACTCTCAAACATTTATCGGTCTTACAAGATATGAAAATCGCCCTAAAACCCCAAAATTGTGGGCAATAGCTCATGAAAATGGCCAAAACGCGAAACAACGAAGTTTTTGGTCATAACTCTCAAACATGTCTCGGGTCTTACGCCTTCCAAATCTCCGGCATCCCAAAACTGTGGGAAATATATCATGAAAACGGCCCTAAAATGTGAAAACAACGAGATTTTGGCCCTAACTCTCAAATATGTATCGGGTCTTACAAGCTATGCAAATCGCCCTAAAACCCCAAAACTATGGGCAATAGCTCATGAAAACGGCCATAAAACGCGAAAAAGACGAGTTTTTGGTCATAACTCTCAAACATGTATAGGGTCTTACAGGCCATGCAAATTCCCTTGAATCCAAAAAGTTGGGGCTATAGCTCATTAAAACGCACCTAAAACGCAAAAACAACGAGATTTTGCTCCTAACTCTCAAACATATATCGGGTCTTTCAAGCCATGCAAATCGCCCTAAAATCCACAAACTATGGGCAATAGCTCAAGAAAATGGCCATAAAACGCGAAAACGACAAGTTTTTGGTCATAACTCTCAAACATGTATCGGGTCTTACGGTCATTGTAAATCGCCCTAAAACCCCAAAACTGTGGGCAATAGCTCGTGAAAACGTCCATAAAACACAAAAATAACGAGTATTTGGTTAGAACTCTCAAACATGTCTCGGGTGTTACGGGCCTTGGAAATCCCCCTGGAATCCGCAAACTGTGGGCAATAGCTCATGAAAACGACCCTAAAATGCGAACACAACGAGATTTTGGCCCTTACTCTTAAATATGTATCGGGTCTTATGCAAATCGCCTAAAACCCCAAAACTATGGGCAATAGCTCATAAAAAGCCGTAACACAAAAATAACGAAGTTTTGGTTAGAACTCTCAAACATGTCTCGGTGTTACGGCCTTGAAATCCTGGAATCCGCAAACTTTGGGCAATAGCTCATGAAAACGGCTGTAAAACACAAAAATAACGAGTTTTTTGTTAGAACTCTCAAACATGTCTCGGGTGTTACGGGCCTTGGAAATCCCCCTGGAATTCGCAAACTGTGGGCAATAGCTCATGAAAACGGCCCTAAAACACGAAAACAACGTGATTTTGGACCTAACTCTCAAACTGTATCGGGTCTTACAAGATATAAAAATCGCCCTAAAACCCCAAAACTGTGGGCAATAGCTCATGAAAATGGCCATAAAATGCCAAAAACGATGAGTTTTTGGTCATAACTCTCAAACATATACCGGTCTTACGAGCCTTGCAAATCACCCTGGAATCCAAAAATTGTGGGCAATAGCTCATGAAAACGGCCATAAAACACGAAAATAACGAGTTTCCGTTAATAACTCGCAAACATGTCTCGGGTCTTACAGCCTTGCAAATCCCCTAGAATCCAAAACTATGGGCGTAGCTCATGAAAAAGGACCTAAAATGTGAAAACAACGTGATTTTGGCCCTAACTCTCAAACATTTATCGGGTCTTACAAGATATGAAAATCGCCTAAAACCCCAAAATTGTGGGCAATAGCTCATGAAAATGGCCAAAAACGAAAACAACGAAGTTTTGGTCATAACTCTCAAACATGTCTCGGGTCTTACGGCCTTCCAAATCCTTCAGCATCCCAAAATTGTGGGCAATATATCATGAAAACGGCCCTAAAATGCGAAAATAACGATATTTTGGCCCTAACTCTTAAATATGTATTGGGTCTTACAAGCTATGCAAATCCCCCTAAAACCCGAAAAGTTTGGGCAATAGCTCATGAAAATGGCCATAATATGCGAAAAAGGCGAGTTTTTGGTCATAACTCTCAAACATGCATCGGGTCTTACAGGCCATGCAAATTCCCTTGAATCCAAAAAATTCTGGGCAATAGCTCATTAAAACGCACCTAAAACGCAAAAACAACGTGATTTTGCTCCTAACGCTCAAACATGTAATGGGTCTTTCAAGCCATGCAAATCGCCCTAAAATCCCAAAACTATGGGCAATAGCTCAAGAAAATGGCCATAAAACACAAGAACGACAAGTTTTTGGTCATAAGTCGCAATCATGTATCAGGTCTTACGGTCATTGTAAATCGCCCTAAAACCCCAAAACTGTGGGCCATAGCTCGTCAAAACGGCCATAAAACACAAAAATAACTCGTATTTGGTTAGAACTTTCAAACATGTCTCGGGTGTTACGGGCCTTGGAAATCCCCCTGAAATCCGCAAACTGTAGGCAATAGCTCATGAAACGGCCCTAAAATGCGAAAACAACGAGATTTTGGCCCTAACTTAAATATGTATCGGTCTTACAGTGCTTCAAAACTGTGGGCAATAGCTCATGAAAACAGCCCTAAAACGCAAAAATAACGAGTTTTTCGTTAGAACTCTCAAACATGTCTCGGGTGTTACGGGCCTTGGAAATCCCCTGGAATCCGCAAACTGTGGGCAATAGCTCATGAAAACGGCCATAAGACACAAAAATAACGAGTTTTTGGTTAGAACTCTCAAACATGTCTCGGGTGTTACGGGCCTTGGAAATCCCCCTGGAATCCGCAAACTGTGGGCAATAGCTCATGAAAACGGCCCTAAAACGCGAAAACAACGTGATTTTGGACCTAACTCTCAAACATGTATCAGGTCTTACAAGATATGAAAATCGCCCTAAAACCCCAAAACTGTGGGCAATAGCTCATGAAAATGGCCATAAAATGCGAAAGCGATGAGTTTTTGGTCATAACTCTCAAACATATATCGGGTCTTACGGGCCTTGCAAATCACCCTGGAATCCCAAAATTGTGGGCAATAGCTCATGAAAACGGCCATAAAACACGAAAATAACGAAGTTTTTGGTAATAACTCTCAAACAAGTCTCGGGTCTTACAGGCCTTGCAAATCCCCTAGAATCCAAAACTATGGGCGAGCTCATGAAAAAGGACCTAAAATGTGAAAACAACGTGATTTGGCCCTAACTCTCAAACATTTATCGGGTCTTACAAGATATGAAAATCGCCCTAAAACGCAAAAACAACGAAGTTTTGGTCATAACTCTCAAACATGTCTCGGGTCTTACGGCCTTCCAAATCCGGCATCCCAAAACTGTGGAAATATATCATGAAAACGGCCCTAAAATGCGAAAACAACGAGATTTTGGCCCTAACTCTCAAATATGTATCGGGTCTTACAAGCTATGCAAATCGCCTAAAACCCCAAAACTGTGGGCAATATATCATGAAAACAGCCCTAAAACGGGAAAAAGACGAGTTTTTGGTCATAACTCTCAAACATGCATCGGGTCTTACAGGCCATGCAAATTCCCTTGAATCGAAAAAACTATGGGCTATAGCTCATTAAAACGCACCTAAAACGCAAAAACAACGAGATTTTGCTCCTAACTCTCAAACATGTATCGGGTCTTTCAAGCCATGCAAATTGCCCTAAAATCGCAAAACAATGGGCAATAGCTCAAGAAAATGGCCATAAACGCGAAAACGACAAGGTTTTGGTCATAACTCTCAAACATGTATCGTGTCTTACGGTCATTGTAAATCGCCCTAAAACCCCAAAACTGTGGGCAATAGCTCGTGAAAACGTCCATAAAACACAAAAATAACGAGTATTTGGTTAGAACTATCAAACATGTCTCGGGTGTTACGGGCATTGGAAATCCCACTGGAATCCGCAACCGGGCAATAGCTCATGAAAAACGACCCTAAAATGCGAAAACAACGAGATTTTGGCCCTAACTCTTAAATATGTATCGGTCTTAAATCGCCTAAACCCCAAAACTATGGGCAATAGCTCATAAAAAAGCCGTAACACACAAAAATAACGAAGTTTTTGGTTAGAACTCTCAAACATGTCTCGGTGTTACGGGCCTTGAAATCCCCGAATCCCAAACTTTGGGCAATAGCTCATGAAAAGGCCTAAAACACAAAATAACGAGTTTTTGTTAGAACTCTCAAACATGTCTCGGTGTTACGGGCCTTGAAATCCCCGAATTCGCAAACTGGGCAATAGCTCATGAAAACGCCCTAAAACGCGAAAACAACGTGATATCGGACCTAACTCTCAAACATGTCTCGGGTCTTACAAGACATGAAAATCGCCCTAAAACCCCAAAACTGTGGGCAATATATCATGAAAACGGCCCTAAAATGCGAAAACCGATGAGTTTTTGGTCATAACTCTCAAACATATATCGGGTCTTACGGGCCTTGCAAATCACCCTGGAATCCCAAAAATTGTGGGCAATAGCTCATGAAAACGGCCATAAAACACGAAAATAACGAGTTTTCAGTCATAACTCTCAAACATGTCTCAGGTCTTACGGGCCTTGCAAATCCCCTAGAATCCAAAACTATGGGCAGTAGCTCATGAAAAAGGACCTAAAATGTGAAAACAACGTGATTTCGGCCCTAACTCTCAAACATTTATCGGTATTACAAGATATGAAAATCGCCCTAAAACCCCAAAATGTTGGGCAATAGCTCATGAAAATGGCCAAACAATGCAAAAACAACGAGTTTTTGGTCATAACTCTCAAACATGTACGGGTCTTACGGCCTTCCAAATCACCGGCATCCCAAAAACTGGGAAATATATCATGAAAACGGCCCTAAAACACGAAAACAATGAGATTTTGGCCCTAACTCTCAACTATGTATCGGGTCTTACAAGCTATGCAAATCGCCCTAAAACCCCAAAACTATGGGCAATAGCTCATGAAAACGGCCATAAAACGCGAAAAAACGACGATTTTGGTCATAACTCTCAAACATGTATAGGGTCTTACAAGCCATGCAAATTCCTTGAATCCAAAAATTTGGGCTATAGCTCATTAAAATGGCCTAAAAACGCAAAAACAACGAGATTTTGGCCCTAATTCTCAAATATGTATTGGGTCTTACAAGCTATGCAAATCCCCCTAAAACCCCAAAACTATGGGCAATAGCTCATGAAAACGGCCATAAAACGCGAAAAAGACGAGTTTTTGGTCATAACTCTCAAACATTTATAGGTTCTTACAAGATATGAAAATCGCCCTAAAACCCCAAAACTATGGGCAATAGCTTATGAAAATGGCCATAAAACACAAAAATAACTCGTATTTGGTTAGAACTTTCAAACATGTCTCGGGTGTTACGGGCCTTGGAAATCCCCCTGAAATCCGCAAACTGTAGGCAATAGCTCATGAAAACGCCCTAAAATGCGAAAACAACGAGATTTTGCCCTAACTCTCAAATATGTATCGGGTCTTATGCAAATCGCCCTAAAACCCTAAAACTATGCGCAATAGCTCATAAAAACAGCCGTAACACACAAAAATAACGAGTTTTTGGTTAGAACTCTCAAACATGTCTCGGGTGTTACGGGCCTTGGAAATCCCCCTGGAATCCGCAAACTTTGGGCAATAGCTCATGTAACCGGCCCTAAAACGCGAAAATAATGAGTTTTTTGTAAGAACTCTCAAACATGTCTCGGGTGTTACGGGAATTGGAAATCCCCCTTGAATTCGCAAACTGTGGGCAATAGCTCATGAAAACGGCCCTGAAACGCGAAAACAACATGATTTTGGACCTAACTCTCAAACTTGTATCGGGTCTTACAAGATATGAAAATCGCCCTAAAACCCCAAAACTCTGGGCAATAGCTCATGAAAATGGCCATAAAATGCGAAAAACGATGAGTTTTTTGGTAATAATTCTCAAACATATACTGGGTCTTACAGGCCTTGCAAATCAACCTGGAATCCCAAAAATGTCGGCAATAGTGCATTAAAATGGCCATAAAACACGAAAATAACGAGTTTTTGGTAATAACTCTCAAACAAGTCTCGGGTCTTACAGGCCTTGCAAACCCCCCTAGAATCCGAAAACTATGGGCAGTAGCTCATGAAAAAGAACCTAAAATGTGAAAATAATGTGATTTTGGCCCTACCTCTCAAACATTTATCGGGTCTTACAAGATATGAAAATCGCCCTAAAACCCCAAAATTGTGGGCAATAGCTCATGAAAATGGCCAAAAAACGCGAAAACAACGAGTTTTCGGTCATAGCTCTCAAACATGTCTCGGGTCTTATGGGCCTTCCAAATACCGCTGGCATCCCAAAACTGTGGGAGATATATCATGAAAATGGCCCTAAAATGCAAAAACAATGAGATTTTGGCCCTAACTCTCAAATATGTATCGGGTCTTACAAGCTATGCAAATCGCCCTAAAACCCCAAAACTAAGGGAAATAGCTCATGAAAACGGCCATAAAACGCGAAAAAGACGAGTTTTTGGTCATAACTCTCAAACATGTATAGGGTCTTACAGGCCATGCAAATTCCCTTGAATCCAAATATTCTGGGCTATAGCTCATTAAAACGCACCTAAAACGCAAAAACAACGAGAATTTGCTCCTAACTCTCAAACATGTATCGGGTCTTTCAAGCCATGCAAATCGCACTAAAATCCCAAAACTATGGAAAATAGCTCAAGAAAATGGGCAAAAACGCGAAAACGACAAGTTTTTGGTCATAACTCTCAAACATGTATCGGGTCTTATGGTCGTTGTAAATGGCCCTAAAACCCCAAAACTATGGGCAATCGCTCATGAAAACGGCCATAAAATGCGAAAAACGATGAGTTTTTGGTTAGAACTCTCAAACATGTCTCGGGTGTTACGGGCCTCGGAAATTCCCCTGGAATCCGCAAACTGTGGGCAATAGCTCATGAAAACGACCCTAAAATGCGAACACAACGAGATTTTGGCCCTTACTCTTAAATATGTATCGGGTCTTACAGGCTATGCAAATCGCCCTAAAACCCCAAAACTATGCGCAATAGCTCATAAAAACAACCGTAACACACAAAAATAACGAAGTTTTGGTTAGAACTCTCAAACATGTCTCGGTGTTACGGGCCTTGAAATCCCCGAATCCGCAAACTTTGGGCAATAGCTCATGAAACGGCCCTAAAACACAAAAATAATGAGTTTTTGTTAGAACTCTCAAACATGTCTCGGTGTTACGGGCATTGAAATCCCCTGAATTCGCAAACTGTGGCAATAGCTCATGAAAACGGCCGTAAAACGCGAAAACAACGTGATTTTGGACCTAACTCTCAAACATGTATCAGGTCTTACAAGATATGAAAATCGTCCTAAAACCCCAAAACTGTGGGCAATAGCTCATGAAAATGGCCATAAAATGCGAAAACGATGAGTTTTTGGTCATAACTCTCAAACATATACCGGTCTTACGGCCTTGCAAATCACCCCGATCCCAAAAATGTGGGCAATAGCTCATTAAAACGGCCATAAAACACGAAAATAACGAGTTTTTGGTAATAACTCTCAACCAAGTCTCGGGTCTTACAGGCCTTGCAAATCCCCCTAGAATCCGAAAACTATGGGCAGTAGCTCATGAAAAAGGACCTAAAATGTGAAAACAACGTGATTTCGGCCCTAACTCTCAAACATTTATCGGTCTTACAAGATATGAAAATCGCCCTAAAACCCCAAAATTGTGGGCAATAGCTCATGAAAATGGCCAAAAACGCGAAACAACGAAGTTTTGGTCATAACTCTCAAACATGTCTCGGGTCTTACGGGCCCTTCAAATCCATCGGGCATCCTAAAACTGTGGGAGATATATCATGAAAATGGCCCTAAAATGCGAAAACAACGAGATTTTGGCCCTAACTCTCAAATATGTATCGGGTCTTACAAGCTATGCAAATCGCCCTAAAACCCCAAAACTATGGGCAATAGCTCATGAAAACGGCCATAAAACGCGAAAAAGACGAGTTTTTGGTCATAACTCTCAAACATGTATAGGGTCTTACAGGCCATGCAAATTCCCTTGAATCCAAAAATTCTGGGCTATAGCTCATTAAAACGCAAAAACAACGAGATTTTGCTCCTAACTCTCAAACATGTATCGGGTCTTTCAAGCCATGCAAATCGCCCTAAAATCCCAAAACTATAGGCAATAGCTCATGAAAATGGCCATAAAACGCGAAAACGACAAGTTTTTTGTCATAACTCTCAAACATGTATCGGGTCTTACGGTCGTTGTAAATCGCCCTAAAACCCCAAAACTATGGGCAATCGCTCATGAAAACGGCCATAAAACATAAAAATAACGATTTTTTGGTTAGAACTCTCAAACATGTCTCGGGTGTTACGCGCCTTGGAAATCCCCCTGGAATCCGCAAACTTTGGGCAATAGCTCATGAAAACGGCCCTAAAATGCGAAAACAACGAGATTTTGGCTCTAACTCTTAAATATGTATCGGGTCTTAATCGCCCTAAAACCCCAAAACTATGGGAAATCGCTCATGAAAACGGCCATAAAACATAAAAATAACAAGTTTTTGGTTAGAACTCTCAAACATGTCTCGGGTGTTACGGGCCTTGGAAATCCCCTGGAATCCGCAAACTGTGGGCAATAGCTCATGAAACCGTCCCTAAAACGCGAAAAAATGAGTTTTCTGTTAGAACTCTCAAACATGTCTAAGGTTTTACGGGCCTTGGAAATCCCCCTGGAATTCGCAAACTGTGGGCATAGCTCATGAAAACGGCCCTAAAACGCGAAAACAACGTGATTTTGGACCTAACTCTCAAACTTGTATCGGGTCTTACAAGATATGAAAATCGCCCTAAAACCCCAAAACTGTGGGCAATAGCTCATGAAAATGGCCATAAAATGCGAAAAACGATGAGTTTTTGGTCATAACTCTCAAACATATACCGGGTCTTACGGGCCTTGCAAATCACCCTGGGATCCCAAAAATGTGGGCAATAGCTCATTAAAACGGCCATAAAACACGAAAATAACGAGTTTTTGGTAATAACTCTCAAACAAGTCTCGGGTCTTACAGGCCTTGCAAATCCCCCTAGAATCCGAAAACTATGGGCAGTAGCTCATGAAAAAGGACCTAAAATGTGAAAACAACGTGATTTCGGCCCTAACTCTCAAACATTTATCGGGTCTTACAAGATATGAAAATCGCCTAAAACCCCAAAATTGTGGGCAATAGCTCATGAAAATGGCCAAAACGCTGAAACAACGAAGTTTTGGTCATAACTCTCAAACATGTCTCGGGTCTTACGGCCTTCCAAATCCACCGGCATCCTAAAACTATGGGAGATATATCATGAAAACGGCCCTAAAATGCGAAAACAACGAGATTTTGGCCCTAACTCTTAAATATGTATCGGGTCTAACAAGCTATGCAAATCTCCCCAAAACCCCAAAACTATGGGCAATAGCTCATGAAAACGGCCATAAAACGGGAAAAAGACGAGTTTTTGGTCATAACTCTCAAACATGCATCGGGTCTTACAGGCCATGCAAATTCCCTTGAATCGAAAAAACTATGGGCTATAGTTCATTAAAACGCACCTAAAACGCAAAAACAACGAGATTTTGCTCCTAACGCTCAAACATGCATTGGGTCTTTCAAGCCATGCAAATTGCCCTAAAATCCCAAAACTATGGGCAATAGCTCAAGAAAATGGCCATAAAACGCAAAAACGACAAGTTTTTGGTCATAACTCACAATCATGTATCGGGTCTTACGGTCATTGTAAATCGCCCTAAAACCCCAAAACTGTGGGCAATAGCTCGTGAAAACGTCCATAAAACACAAAAATAACGAGTATTTGGTTAGAACTCTCAAACATGTCTCGGGTGTTACGGGCCTTGGAAATATAGCTCATGAAAACACAAAAATAATGAATTTTTTGTTAGAACTCTCAAACATGTCTCGGGTGTTACGGGCCTTGGAAATCCCCCTGGAATTCGCAAACTATGGGCAATAGCTCATGAAAACGGCCCTAAAACGCGAAAACAACGTGATTTTGGACCTAACTCTCAAGCATGTATCGGGTCTTACAAGATATGAAAATCGCCCTAAAACCCCAAAACTCTGGGCAATAGCTCATGAAAATGGCCATAAAATGCGAAAAACGATGAGTTTTTTGGTAATAACTCTCAAACATATACTGGGTCTTTCAGGCCTTGCAAATCACCCCGAATCCCAAAATGTGGGCAATAGCTCATGAAAACGGCCATAAAACACGAAAATAACGAAGTTTTTGGTTAGAACTCTCAAACATGTCTCGGGTCTTACAGCCTTGCAAATCCCCTAGAATCAAAACTGTGGGCAATAGCTCATGAAAAGGCCCTAAAATGAAAACAACGTGATTTTGGACCTAACTCTCAAACATGTATCGGGTCTTACAAGATATGAAATCGCCCTAAAACCCCAAAACTGTGGGCAACAGCTCATGAAAATGGCCAAAAAATGCGAAAACAACGAGTTTTCGGTCATAACTCTCAAACATGTATCGGGTCTTACAAGCTATGCAAATCGCCCTAGAACCCCAAAACTATGGGCAATAGCTCATGAGAACGGCCATAAAACACGAAAAAACGAAGTTTTTGGTCATAACTCTCAAACATGTCTCGGTCTTACAGGCCTTGCAAATCCCTAGAATCCAAAAATGTGGGCAATAGCTCATTAAACGGACCTAAAATGTGAAAACAACGAGATTTTGCCCTAACTCTCAAACATTTGTCGGGTCTTACAAGATATGCAAATCGCCCTAAAATCCCAAAACTATGGGCAATAGCTCATGAAAAAACCCCAAAATTGTGGGCAATAGCAAAATGGCCAAAAACGCGAAAACAACGAAGTTTTGGTCATAGCTCTCAAACATGTCTCGGGTCTTACGGGCCTTCCAAATCCCGCTGGCATCCCAAAACTGTGGGAAATATATCATGAAAACGGCCCTAAAATACGAAAACAACGAGATTTTGGCCCCAACTCTTAAATATGTATCGGGTCTTACAAGCTATGCAAATCGCCCTAAAACTCCAAAACTATAGGCAATAGCTCATGAAAACGGCCATAAAACGCGAAAAAGACGAGTTTTTGGTCATAACTTTCAAACATGTATAGGGTCTTACAGGCCATGCAAATTCCCTTGAATCCAAATATTCTGGGCTATAGCTCATTAAAACGCACCTAAAACGCAAAAACAACGAGATTTTGCTCCTAACTCTCAAACATGTATCGGGTCTTTCAAGCCATGCAAATCGCCCTAAAATCCCAAAACTATGGGCAATAGCTCAAGAAAATGGGCATAAAACGCGAAAACGACAAGTTTTTGGTCATAACTCTCAAACATGTATCGGGTCTTATGGTCGTTGTAAATCGCCCTAAAACCCCAAAACTATGGGCAATCGCTCATGAAAACGGCCATAAAACATAAAAATAACGAGTTTTTGGTTAGAACTCTCAAACATGTCTCGGGTGTTACGGGCCTCGGAAATCCCCCTGGAATCCGCAAACTGTGGGCAATAGCTCATGAAAACGACCCTAAAATGCGAACACAACGAGATTTTGGCCCTTACTCTTAAATATGTATCGGGTCTTACAGGCTATGAAAATCGCCCTAAAACCCCAAAACTATGGGCAATAGCTCATAAAAACAGGCGTAACACACAAAAATAACGAGTTTTTGATTAGAACTCTCAAAAATGTCTCGGGTGTTACGGGCCTTGGAAATCCCCCTGGAATCCGCAAACTGTGGGCAATAGCTCATGAAACCGGCCCTAAAACGCGAAAATAATGAGTTTTTTGTTAGAACTCTCAAACATGTCTCGGGTGTTACGGGCATTGGAAATCCCCCTGGAATTCGCAAACTGTGGGCAATAGCTCATGAAAACGGCCCTGAAACGCGAAAACAACGTGATTTTGGACCTAACTCTCAAACTTGTATCGGGTCTTACAAGATATGAAAATCGCCCTAAAACCCCAAAACTGTGGGCAATAGCTCATGGAAATGGCCATAAAATGCGAAAAACGATGAGTTTTGGTTCATAACTCTCAAACATATACCGGGTCTTACGGGCCTTGCAAATCACCCTGGAATCCCAAAAGTGTGGGCAATAGCTCATTAAAACGGCCATAAAACACGAAAATAACGAGTTTTTGGTAATAAGTCTCAAACAAGTCTCCGTTCTTACAGGCCTTGCAAATCCCCTTAGAATCCGAAAACTGTGGGCAGTAGCTCATGAAAAACGACCTAAAATGTGATAACAACGTGATTTCGGCCCTAACTCCCAAACATTTATCGGGTCTTACAAGATATGAAAATCGCCCTAAAACCCCAAAACTGTGGGCAATAGCTCATGAAAATGGCCATAAAATGCGAAAAACGATGAGTTTTTTGGTAATAACTCTCAAACATGTTTCGGGTCTTACGGCCTTCCAAATCCCGCTGGCATCCCAAAACTGTGGGCAATATATCATGAAAACGGCCCTAAAATGCGAAAACAACGAGATTTTGGCCCTAACTCTTAAATATGTATCGGGTCTTACAAGCCATGCAAATCGCCCTAAAACCCCAAAACTATGGGCAATAGCTCATGAGAACGGCCATAAAACGCGAAAAAGACGAGTTTTTGGTCATAACTCTCAAACATGTATAGGGTCTTACAGGCCATGCAAATTCCCTTGAATCCAAAAATTCTGGGCTATAGCTCATTAAAACGCACCTAAAACAAAAAAACAATGAGATTTTGAACCTAACTCTCAAACATGTATCGGGTCTTTCAAGCCATGCAAATCGCCCTAAAATCCCAAAACTATGGGCAATAGCTCATGAAAATGGCCATAAAAAGCGAAAACGACAAGTTTTTTGTCATAACTCTCAAACATGTATCGGGACTTAAAGGTCGTTGTAAATCGCCTAAAACCCCAAAACTATGGGCAATTGCTCATGAAAACGGCCGTAAAACACAAAAATAACGAGTTTTTGGTTAGAACTCTCAAACATTTCTCGGTGTTACGGGCCTTGAAATCCCTCGAATCCAAAACTGTGGCAATAGCTCATGAAAACGGCCCTAAAATGCGAAAACAACGAGATTTTGGCCCTAACTCTTAAATATGTATCGGGTCTTACAGCTATGCAAATCGCCTAAAACCCCAAAACTATGGGCAATAGCTCATAAAAAAGCCGTAACACAAAATAACGAGTTTTTGGTTAGAACTCTCAAACATGTCTCGGGTGTTACGGGCCTTGGAAATCCCCCTGGAATCCGCAAACTTTGGGCAATAGCTCATGAAACCAGCCCTAAAACGCGAAAATAATGAGTTTTTTGTTAGAACTCTCAAACATGTCTCGGGTGTTACGGGCATTGGAAATCCCCCTGGAATTCGCAAACTGTGGGCAATAGCTCATGAAAACGGCCTTGAAACGCGAAAACAACGTGATTTTGGACCTAACTCCCAAACTTGTATCGGGTCTTACAAGATATGAAAATCGCCATAAAACCCCAAAACTGTGGGCAATAGCTCATGAAAATGGCCATATAATGCGAAAAACGATGAGTTTTTGGTCATAACTCTCAAACATATACCGGGTCTTACGGGCCTTGCAAATCACCCTGGGATCCCAAAAATGTGGGCAATAGCTCATTAAAACGGCCATAAAACACGAAAATAACGAGTTTTTGGTAATAACTCTCAAACAAGTCTCGGGTCTTACAGGCCTTGCAAATCCCCCTAGAATCCGAAAACTATGGGCAGTAGCTCATCAAAAAGGACCTAAAATGTGAAAACAACTTGATTTCGGACCTAACTCTCAAACATTTATCGGGTCTTACAAGATATGAAAATCGCCCTAAAACCCCAAAATTGTGGGCAATAGCCTATGAAAATGGCCAAAAAACGCGAAAACAACGAGTTTTTGGTCATACCTCTCAAACATGTCTCGGGTCTTACGGGCCTTCCAAATCCGCCGCATCCAAACTGTGGGAAATATATCATGAAAACGGCCCTAAAATGCGAAAACAACGATTTTTGGCCCTAACTCTCAAATATGTATCGGTCTTACAAGCTATGCAAATCGCCTAAAACCCCAAAACTATGGGCAATAGCTCATGAAAACGGCCATAAACGCGAAAAGACGAAGTTTTTGGTCATAACTCTCAAACATGTATAGGGTCTTACAGCCATGCAAATTCCTTGAATCCAAAATTCGGCTATAGCTCATTAAAACGCACCTAAAACGCAAAAACAACGAGATTTTGCTCCTAACACTCAAACATGTATCAGGTCTTTCAAGCCATGCAAATCGCCTAAAATCCCAAAACTATGGGCAATAGCTCAAGAAAATGGCCATAAACGCGAAAACGACAAGTTTTTGGTCATAACTCTCAAACATGTATCGGGTCTTACGGTCGTTGTAAATCGCCTAAAACCCCAAAACTATGGGCAATCGCTCATGAAAACGGCCATAAAACATAAAAATAACGAAGTTTTTGGTTAGAACTCTCAAACATGTCTCGGTGTTACGGCCTCGAAATCCCTGAATCCGCAAACTGTGGGCAATAGCTCATGAAAACGCCCTAAAATGCGAAAACAACGAGATTTTGGCCTAACTCTTAAATATGTATCGGGTCTTACAGCTATGCAAATCGCCTAAAACCCCAAAACTATGGGCAATAGCTCATAAAAAACAGTAACACAAAAATAACGAAGTTTTTGTTAGAACTCTCAAACATGTCTCGGGTGTTACGGCCTTGAAATCCCCGAATCCAAAACTTGGGCAATAGCTCATGAAACCGCCCTAAAACACGAAAATAATGAGTTTTTTGTTAGAACTCTCAAACATGTCTCGGGTGTTACGGCATTGGAAATCCCCCTGGAATTCGCAAACTGTGGGCAATAGCTCATGAAAACGGCCTAAAACGCGAAACAACGTGATTTCGGCCCTAACTCTCAAACATTTATCGGTCTTACAAGATATGAAAATGGCCATAAAACCCCAAAACTATGGGCAATAACTCATGAAAATGGCCATAAAATGCGAAACACGAAGAGTTTTTGGTCATAACTCTCAAACATATACTGGGTCTTACGGGCCTTGCAAATCACCCCGAATCCCAAAATGTGGGCAATAGCTCATTAAAACGGCCATAAAACACGAAAATAACGAAGTTTTTGGTAATAACTCAAACAAGTCTCGGGTCTTACAGCCTTGCAAATCCCCTAGAATCCGAAAACTGTGGGCAATAGCTCATGAAAAAGGACCTAAAATGTGAAGACAACGTGATTTTGGCCCTAACTCTCAAACATTTATCGGGTCTTACAAGATATGAAAATCGCCCTAAAACCCCAAAATTGTGGGCAATAGCTCATGAAAATGGCCAAAAAACGCGAAAACAACGAATTTTGGTTTTAACTCTCAAACATGTCTCAGGTCTTACGGGCCTTGCAAATCCCGCTGGAATCCCAAAACTGTGGGCAATATATCATGAAAACGGCCCTAAAATGCGAAAACAACGAGATTTTGGCCCTAACTCTTAAATATGTATTGGGTCTTACAAGCTATGCAAATCGCCCTAAAACCCCAAAACTATGGGCAATAGCTCATGAAAACGGCCATAAAACGGGAAAAAGACGAGTTTTTGGTCATAACTCTCAAACATGCATCGGGTCTTACAGGCCATGCAAATTCCCTTGAATCGAAAAAACTATGGGCTATAGTTCATTAAAACGCACCTAAAACGCAAAAACAACGAGATTTTGCTCCTAACGCTCAAACATGCAATGGGTCTTTCAAGCCATGCAAATTGCCCTAAAATCCCAAAACTATGGGCAATAGCTCAAGAAAATGGCCATAAAACGCAAAAACGACAAGTTTTTGGTCATAACTCACAAACATGTATCGGGTCTTATGGTCGTTGTAAATCGCCCTAAAACCCCAAAACTATGGGCAATCGCTCATGAAAACGGCCATAAAACATAAAAATAACGAGTTTTTTGTTAGAACTCTCAAACATGTCTCGGGTGTTACGGGCCTCGGAAATCCCCCTGGAATCCGTAAACTGTGGGAAATAGCTCATGAAAACGACCCTAAAATGCGAACACAAAGAGATTTTGGCCCTTACTCTTAAATATGTATCGGCTCTTACAGGCTATGCAAATCGCCCTAAAACCCCAAAACTATGGGCAATAGCTCATAAAACAGCCTTAACACACAAAAATAACGAGTTTTGGTTAGAACTCTCAAACATGTCTCGGGTGTTACGGGCCTTGGAAATCCCCCTGGAATCCGCAAACTGTGGGCAATAGCTCATGAAACCGGCCCTAAAACGCGAAAATAATGAGTTTTTTGTTAGAACTCTCAAACATGTCTCGGGTGTTACGGGCATTGGAAATCCCCCTGGAATTCGCAAACTGTGGGCAATAGCTCATGAAAACGGCCCTGAAACGCGAAAACAACGTGATTTTGGACCTAACTCTCAAACTTGTATCGGGTCTTACAAGATATGAAAATCGCCATAAAACCCCAAAACTGTGGGCAATAGCTCATGAAAATGGCCATAAAATGCGAAAAACGATGAGTTTTTGGTCATAACTCTCAAACATATACCGGGTCTTACGGGCCTTGCAAATCACCCTGGGATCCCAAAAATGTGGGCAATAGCTCATTAAAACGGCCATAAAACACGAAAATAACGAGTTTTTGGTTAGAACTCTCAACCAAGTCTCGGGTCTTACAGGACTTGCAACTCCCCATTGAATCCAAAAACTATGGGCAGTAGCTCATGAAAAAGGACCTAAAATGTGAAAACAACGTGATTTCGGCCCTAACTCTCAAACATTTATCGGTCTTACAAGATATGAAAATCGCCCTAAAACCCCAAAATTGTGGGCAATAGCTCATGAAAATGGCCAAAAAACGCGAAAACAACGAGTTTTTGGTCATAGCTCTCAAACATGTCTCGGGTCTTACGGGACTTCCAAATCCCGCTGGCATCCCAAAACTGTGGGAAATATATCATGAAAACGGCCCTAAAATGCGAAAACAACGAGATTTTGGCCCCAACTCTTAAATATGTATCGGGTCTTACAAGCTATGCAAATCGCCCTAAAACCCCAAAACTATGGGCAATAGCTCATGAAAACGGCCATAAAACACGAAAAAGACGAGTTTTTGGTCATAACTCTCAAACATGTATAGGGTCTTACAGGCCATGCAAATTCCCTTGAATCCAAAAATTCTGGGCTATAGCTCATTAAAACGCACCTAAAACGCAAAAACAACGAGATTTTGCTCCTAACTCTCAAACATGTATCGGGTCTTTCAAGCCATGCAAATCGCCCTAAAATCGCAAAACTATGGGCAATAGCTCAAGAAAATGGCCATAAAACGCGAAAACGACAAGTTTTTGGTCATAACTCTCAAACATGTATCGTGTCTTACGGTCATTGTAAATCGCCCTAAAACCCCAAAACTATGGGCAATCGCTCATGAAAACGGCCATAAAACATAAAAATAACGAGTTTTTGGTTAGAACTGTGAAACATGTCTCGGGTGTTACGGGCCTTGGAAATCCCCCTGGAATCCGCACACTGTGGGCAATAGCTCATGAAAACGGCCCTAAAATGCGAAAACAACGAGATTTTGGCCCTAACTCTTAAATATGTATCGGGTCTTACAGGCTATGCAAATCGCTCTAAATCCCTAAAACTATGGGCAATAGCTCATAAAAACAGCCGTAACACACAAAAATAACGAGTTTTTGGTTAGAACTCTCAAACATGTCTCGGGTGTTACGGGCCTTGGAAATCCCCCTGGAATCCGCAAACTTTGGGCAATAGCTCATGAAACCGGCCCTAAAACGCGAAAATAATGAGTTTTTTGTTAGAACTCTCAAACATGTCTCGGGTGTTACGGGCATTGGAAATCCCCCTGGAATTCGCAAACTGTGGGCAATAGCTCATGAAAACGGCCCTGAAACGCGAAAACAACGTGATTTTGGACCTAACTCTCAAACTTGTATCGGGTCTTACAAGATATGAAAATCGCCATAAAACCCCAAAACTGTGGGCAATAGCTCATGAAAATGGCCATAAAATGCGAAAAACGATGAGTTTTTGGTCATAACTCTCAAACATATACCGGGTCTTACGGGCCTTGCAAATCACCCTGGGATCCCAAAAATGTGGGCAATAGCTCATTAAAACGGCCATAAAACACGAAAATAACGAAGTTTTTGGTAATAACTCAAACAAGTCTCGGGTCTTACAGCCTTGCAAATCACCCTAGAATCCGAAAACTATGGGCAGTAACTCATGAAAAAGGACCTAAAATGTGAAAACAACGTGATTTCGGCCCTAACTCTCAAACATTTATCGGTCTTACAAGATATGAAAATCGCCCTAAAACCCCAAAATTGTGGGCAATAGCTCATGAAAATGGCCAAAAAACGCGAAAACAACGACTTTTTGGTCATAGCTCTCAAACATGTCTCGGGTCTTACGGGACTTCCAAATCCCGCTGGCATCCCAAAATTGTGGGAAATATATCATGAAAACGGCCCTAAAATGCGAAAACAACGAGATTTTGGCCCCAACTCTTAAATATGTATCGGGTCTTACAAGCTATGCAAATCGCCCTAAAACCCCAAAACTATGGGCAATAGCTCATGAAAACGGCCATAAAACGCGAAAAAGACGAGTTTTTGGTCATAACTCTCAAACATGTATAGGGTCTTACAGGCCATGCAAATTCCCTTGAATCCAAAAATTCTGGGCTATAGCTCATTAAAACGCACCTAAAACGCAAAAACAACGACATTTTGCTCCTAACTCTCAAACATGTATCGGGTCTTTCAAGCCATGCAAATCGCCCTAAAATCCCAAAACTATGGGCAATAGCTCAAGAAAATGGGCATAAAACGCGAAAACGACAAGTTTTTGGTCAAAACTCTCAAACATGTATCGGGTCTTATGGTCGTTGTAAATCGCCCTAAAAACCCAAAACTATGGGCAATCGCTCATGAAAACGGCCATAAAACATAAAAATAACGAGTTTTTGGTTAGAACTCTCAAACATGTCTCGGGTGTTACGGGCCTCGGAAATCCCCGTGGAATCCGCAAACTGTGGGCAATAGCTCATGAAAACGACCCTAAAATGCGAACACAACGAGATTTTGGCCCTTACTCTTAAATATGTATCGGGTCTTACAGGCTATGCAAATCGCCCTAAAACCCCAAAACTATGGGCAATAGCTCATAAAAACAGCCGTAACACACAAAAATAACGAGTTTTTGGTTAGAACTCTCAAACATGTCTCGGGTGTTACGGGCCTTGGAAATCCCCCTGGAATCCGCAAACTGTGGGCAATAGCTCATGAAACCGGCCCAAAACGCGAAAATAATGAGTTTTTTGTTAGAACTCTAAAACATGTCTCGGGTGTTACGGGCATTGGAAATCCCCCTGGAATTCGCAAACTGTGGGCAATAGCTCATGAAAACGGCCTTGAAACGCGAAAACAACGTGATTTTGGACCTAACTCTCAAACTTGTATCGGGTCTTACAAGATATGAAAATCGCCATAAAACCCCAAAACCGTGGGCAATAGCTCATGAAAATGGCCATATAATGCGAAAACCGATGAGTTTTTGGTCATAACTCTCAAACATATACCGGGTCTTACGGGCCTTGCAAATCACCCTGGGATCCCAAAAATGTGGACAATAGCTCATTAAAACGGCCATAAAACACGAAAATAACAAGTTTTTGGTAATAACTCTCAAACAAGTCTCGGGTCTTACAGGCCTTGCAAATCCCCCTAGAATCCGAAAACTATGGGCAGTAGCTCATGAAAAAGGACCTAAAATGTGAAAACAACTTGATTTCGGACCTAACTCTCAAACATTTATCGGGTCTTACAAGATATGAAAATCGCCCTAAAACCCCAAAATTGTGGGCAATAGCTCATGAAAATGGCCAAAAAACGCGAAAACAACGAGTTTTCGGTCATAGCTCTCAAACATGTCTCGGGTCTTATGGGCCTTCCAAATACCGCTGGCATCCCAAAACTGTGGGAGATATATCATGAAAATGGCCCTAAAATGCGAAAACAACGAGATTTTGGCCCTAACTCTCAAATATGTATCGGGTCTTACAAGCTATGCAAATCGCCCTAAAACCCCAAAACTATGGGCAATAGCTCATGAAAACGGCCATAAAACGCGAAAAAGACGAGTTTTTGGTCATAACTCTCAAACATGTATAGGGTCTTACAGGCCATGCAAATTCCCTTGAATCCAAAAATTCTGGGCTATAGCTCATTAAAACGCACCTAAAACACAAAAACAACGAGATTTTGCTCCTAACTCTCAAACATGTATCGGGTCTTTCAAGCCATGCAAATCGCCCTAAAATCCCAAAACTATGGGCAATAGCTCATGAAAATGGCCATAAAACGCGAAAACGACAAGTTTTTGGTCATAACTCTCAAACATGTATCGGGCGTTACGGGCCTTGTAAATCGGCCGAAAACCGCAAAACTATGGGCAATCGCTCATGAAAACGGCCATAAAACATAAAAATAACGAAGTTTTTGGTTAGAACTCTCAAACATGTCTCGGTGTTACGGCCTCGAAATCCCTCGAATCCGCAAACCGGGCAATAGCTCATGAAAACGGCCCTAAAATGCGAAAACAACGAGATTTTGCCCTAACTCTTAAATATGTATCGGGTCTTACAGCTATGCAAATCGCCTAAAACCCCAAAACTATGGGCAATAGCTCATAAAAATGCCGTAACACACAAAAATAACGAAGTTTTTGGTTAGAACTCTCAAACATGTCTCGGTGTTACGGGCCTTGAAATCCCCTGAATCCAAACTTTGGGCAATAGCTCATGAAAACGGCCCAAAACACAAAATAATGAGTTTTGGTCAGAACTCTCAAACATGTCTCGGTGCTACAGGCCTTCGAAATCCCCCTCGAATCCGCAAACTGTGGGCAATAGCTCATGAAAACGGCCCTAAACCGCAAAAACAACGTGATTTTGGATCTAACTCTCAAACATGTATCAGGTCTTACAAGATATGAAAATCGTCCTAAAACCCTAGAACTGTGGGCAATAGCTCATGATAATGGCCATAAAATGCGAAAACGATGAGTTTTTGGTCATAACTCTCAAACATATATCGGGTCTTACGGGCCTTGCAAATCACCCTGGAATCCCAAAAATGTGGGCAATAGCTCATGAAAACGGCCATAAAACACGAAAATAACGAAGTTTTGGTAATAACTCTCAAACATGTCTCGGGTCTTACAAGCCTTGCATATCCCTAGAATCCGAAAACTGTGGGCAATAGCTCATGAAAAAGGACCTAAAATGTGAAAATAACGTGATTTTGGTCATAACTCTCAAACATTTATAGGTTCTTACAAGATATGAAAATCGCCCTAAAACCCCAAAACTATGGGCAATAGCTTATGAAAATGGCCATAAAACGCGAAAAGACGAGTTTTTGGTCATAACTCTCAAACATGTATAGGTCTTACAGCCATGCAAATTCCCTTGGATCCCCAAAAATGTGGGCTATAGCTCATTAAAACGGCCCTAAAACGCAAAAACAACGAGATTTTGGCCCTAACTCTCAAACATGTATCGGGTCTAACAAGCCATGCAAATCGCCCTAATATCCCAAAACTATGGGCAATAGCTCATGAAAACGTCCATAAAACGCAAAAAGATGACTTTTTAGTCATACCTCTCAAACATTTATCGGGTGTTTCAAGCCATGCAAATCGCCCTAAAATCCCAAAACTATTGGCAATAGCTCATGAAAATGGCCATAAAACATAAAAATAACGAGTTTTTGGTTAGAACTCTCAAACATGTGTCGGGTGTTACGGGCCTCGGAAATCCCCTAAAATCCAAAACTATGGGCAATAGCTCATGAAAACGGCCTAAAATGCGAAACAACGAGATTTTGGCCCTAACTCTCAAATATGTATCGGGTCTTACAGCTATGCAAATCGCTCTAAAACCCCAAAACTATGGGCAATAGCTCATGAAAACGGCCATAAAACATAAAAATAACGAGTTTTTGGTTAGAACTCTCAAACATGTCTCGGGTGTTACGGGCCTTGGAAATCACCCTGGAATACGCAAACTGTGGGCAATAGCTCATGAAACCGGCCCTAAAACGCGAAAATAATGAGTTTTTTGTTAGAACTCTCAAACATGTCTCGGTTGTTACGGGCATTGGAAATCCCCTTGGAATTCGCAAACCGTGGGCAATAGCTCATGAAAACGGCCCTAAAACACGAAAACAACGTGATTTTGGACCTAACTCTCAAACTGTATCGGGTCTTACAAGATATAAAAATCGCCCTAAAACCCCAAAACTGTGGGCAATAGCTCATGAAAATGGCCATAAAATGCCAAAAACGATGAGTTTTTGGTCATAACTCTCAAACATATACCGGTCTTACGAGCCTTGCAAATCACCCTGGAATCCAAAAATTGTGGGCAATAGCTCATGAAAACGGCCATAAAACACGAAAATAACGAGTTTCCGTTAATAACTCGCAAACATGTCTCGGGTCTTACGGGCCATGCAAATACCCCTAGAATCAAAAACTATGGGCGTAGCTCATGAAAAAGGACCTAAAATGTGAAAACAACGTGATTTTGGCCTAACTCTCAAACATTTATCGGGTCTTACAAGATATGAAAATCGCCTAAAACCCCAAAATTGTGGGCAATAGCTCATGAAAATGGCCAAAAAACGAAAACAACGAGTTTTAGTTTGTCATAACTCTCAAACATGTCTCGGGTCTTACGGCCTTCCAAATCTACGGCATCCCAAAACTGTGGGAAATATATCATGAAACGGCCCTAAAATGCGAAAACAACGAGATTTTGGCCCTAACTCTCAAATATGTATCGGGTCTTACAAGCTATGCAAATCGCCTAAAACCCCAAAACTATGGGCAATAGCTCATGAAAACGGCCATAAAACGCTAAAAGACGAAGTTTTGGTCATAACTCTCAAACATGTATAGGGTCTTACAGCCATGCAAATTCCTTGAATCCAAAAATTCTGGGCTATAGCTCATTAAAACGCACCTAAAACGCAAAAACAACGAGATTTTGCTCCTAACTCTCAAACATGTATCGGGTCTTTCAAGCCATGCAAATCGCCCTAAAATCGCAAAACTATGGGCAATAGCTCAAGAAAATGGCCATGAAACGCGAAAACGACAAGTTTTTGGTCATAACTCTCAAACATGTATCGTGTCTTATGGTCATTGTAAATCGCCCTAAAACCCCAAAACTATGGGCAATCGCTCATGAAAACGGCCATAAAACATAAAAATAACGAGTTTTTGGTCAGAACTCTCAAACATGTCTCGGGTGTTACGGCCTTGAAATCCCCTGAATCAAAAACCTGTGGGCAATAGCTCATGAAAACGGCCCTGAAATGAGAAAACAACGAGATTTTGGCCCTAACTCTTAAATACGTATCGGATCTTACAGGCTATGCAAATCGCCCTAAAACCTCAAAACTATGCGCAATAGCTCATAAAAACAGCCGTAACACACAAAAATAACGAGTTTTTGGTTAGAACTCTCAAACATGTCTCGGGTGTTACGGGCCTTGGAAATCCCCCTGGAATCCGCAAACTTTGGGCAATAGCTCATGAAACCGGCCCTAAAACGCGAAAATAATGAGTTTTTTGTAAGAACTCTCAAACATGTCTCGGGTGTTACGGGAATTGGAAATCCCCCTGGAATTCGCAAACTGTGGGCAATAGCTCATGAAAACGGCCCTGAAACGCGAAAACAACGTGATTTTGGACCTAACTCTCAAACTTGTATCGGGTCTTACAAGATATGAAAATCGCCATAAAACCCCAAAACTGTGGGCAATAGCTCATGAAAATGGCCATAAAATGCGAAAAACGATGAGTTTTTGGTCATAACTCTCAAACATATACCGGGTCTTACGGGCCTTGCAAATCACCCTGGGATCCCAAAAATGTGGGCAATAGCTCATTAAAACGGCCATAAAACACGAAAATAACGAGTTTTTGGTAAGAACTCTCAACCAAGTCTCGGGTCTTACAGGCCTTGCAAATCCCCCTAGAATCCGAAAACTATGGGCAGTAGCTCATGAAAAAGGACCTAAAATGTGAAAACAACGTGATTTCGGCCCTAACTCTCAAACATTTATCGGTCTTACAAGATATGAAAATCGCCCTAAAACCCCAAAATTGTGGGCAATAGCTCATGAAAATGGCCAAAAAACGCGAAAACAACGACTTTTTGGTCATAGCTCTCAAACATGTCTCGGGTCTTACGGCCTTCCAAATCCGCCGCATCCTCAAACTGTGGGAGATATATCATGAAAATGGCCCGAAAATGTGAAAACAACGAGATTTTGGCCCTAACTCTCAAATATGTATCGGGTCTTACAAGCTATGCAAATCGCCCTAAAACCCCAAAACTATGGGCAATAGCTCATGAAAACGGCCATAAAACGCGAAAAAGACGAGTTTTTGGTCATAACTCTCAAACATGTATAGGGTCTTACAGGCCATGCAAATTCCCTTGAATCCAAAAATTCTGGGCTATAGCTCATTAAAACGCACCTAAAACGCAAAAACAACGAGATTTTGCTCCTAACTCTCAAACATATATCGGGTCTTTCAAGCCATGCAAATCGCCCTAAAATCCACAAACTATGGGCAATAGCTCAAGAAAATGGCCATAAAACGCGAAAACGACAAGTTTTTGGTCATAACTCTCAAACATGTATCGGGTCTTACGGTCGTTGTAAATCGCCCTAAAACCCCAAAACTATGGGCAATCGCTCATGAAAACGGCCATAAAACATAAAAATAATGAGTTTTTGGTTAGAACTCTCAAACATGTCTCGGGTGTTACGGGCCTTGGAAATCCCCATGGAATCCGCAAACTGTGGGCAATAGCTCATGAAAACGGCCCTAAAATGCGAAAACAACGATATTTTGGCCCTAACTCTTAAATATGTATCGGGTCTTACAGGCTATTCAAATCGTCCTAAATCCCCAAAACTATGGGCAATAGCTCATAAAAACAGCCGTAACACACAAAAATAACGAGT
Organism: Avena longiglumis; assembly: GCA_030063025.1. Lineage (NCBI taxonomy): Eukaryota > Viridiplantae > Streptophyta > Magnoliopsida > Poales > Poaceae > Avena > Avena longiglumis. The sequence goes on along the minus strand of CP125974.1, from coordinate 60,903,834 downwards.
TTTTGGTTAGAACTCTCAAACATGTCTCGGGTGTTACGGCCTTGAAATCCTTCGAATCGCAAACTGTGGGCAATAGCTCATGAAAACGGCCTAAAACGCGAAAACAACGTGATTTTGGACCTAACTCTCAAACATGTATCGGTCTTACAAGATATGAAAATCGCCTAAAACCCCAAAACTGTGGGCAATAGCTCATGAAAACGGCCATAAAAAAACGATGAGTTTTTAGGCATAACTCTCAAACATATATCGGGTCTTACGGCCTTGCAAATCACCCGAATCCCCAAAAATGTGGGCAATAGCTCATGAAAACGGCCATAAAACACAAAAATAACGAGTTTTTTGTTAGAACTCTCAAACATGTCTCGGGTCTTACGGGCCTTGCAAATCCCCCTAGAATCAAAACTGTAATAGCTCATGAAAATGGCCCTAAAACGCGAAACCAACGTGATTTTGGACCTAACTCTCAAACATTTATCGGGTCTTACAAGATATGAAATCGCCCTAAAACCCCAAAACTATGGGCAATAGCTCATGAAAATGGCCATAAAATGCGAAAGCGATGAGTTTTTGGTCATAACTCTCAAACATATATCGGGTCATACGGGCCTTGCAAATCACCCTAAAACCCCAAAACTGTGGGCAATAGCTCATGAAAACAGCCATAAAACACGAAAATAACGAGTTTTTGTTAATAACTCTCAAACATGTCTCGGGTCTTACGGGCCTTGCAAATGCCTCTAGAATCCGAAAACTGTGGGCAGTAGCTCATGAAAAAGGACCTAAAATGTGAAGACAACGTGATTTTGGCCCTAACTCTCAAACATTTATCGGGTCTTACAAGATATGAAAATCGCCCTAAAACCCCAAAATTGTGGGCAATAGCTCATGAAAATGGCCAAAAAACGCGAAAACAACGAATTTTGGTTTTAACTCTCAAACATGTCTCGGGTCTTACGGGCCTTCCAAATCCCGCTGGCATCCCAAAACTGTGGGCAATATATCATGAAAACGGCCCTAAAATGCGAAAACAACGAGATTTTGGCCCCAACTCTTAAATATGTATCGGGTCTTACAAGCTATGCAAATCGCCATAAAACCCCAAAACTATGGGCAATAGCTCATGAAAACGGCCATAAAATGCGAAAAAGACGAGTTTTTGGTCATAACTCTCAAACATGTATAGGGTCTTACAGGCCATGCAAATTCCCTTGAATCCAAAAATTCTGGGCTATAGCTCATTAAAACGCACCTAAAATGCGAAAACAACGAGATTTTGCTCCTAACTCTCAAACATGTATCGGGTCTTTCAAGCCATGCAAATTGCCCTAAAATCGCAAAACTATGGGCAATAGCTCAAGAAAATGGCCATGAAACGCGAAAACGACAAGTTTTTGGTCATAACTCTCAAACATGTATCGTGTCTTACGGTCATTGTAAATCGCCCTAAAACCCCAAAACTATGGGCAATCGCTCATGAAAACGGCCATAAAACATAAAAATAACGAGTTTTTGGTTAGAACTCTCAAACATGTCTCGGGTGTTACGGGCCTTGGAAATCCCCCTGGAATCCGCACACTGTGGGCAATAGCTCATGAAAACGGCCCTAAAATGCGAAAACAACGAGATTTTGGCCCTAACTCTTAAATATGTATCGGGTCTTACAGGCTATGCAAATCGCCCTAAAACCCTAAAACTATGCGCAATAGCTCATAAAAACAGCCGTAACACACAAAAATAACGAGTTTTTGGTTAGAACTCTCAAACATGTCTCGGGTGTTACGGGCCTTGGAAATCCCCCTGGAATCCGCAAACTGTGGGCAATAGCTCATGAAACCGGCCCTAAAACGCGAAAATAATGAGTTTTTTGTTAGAACTCTCAAACATGTCTCGGGTGTTACGGGCATTGGAAATCCCCCTGGAATTCGCAAACTGTGGGCAATAGCTCATGAAAACGGCCCTGAAACGCGAAAACAACGTGATTTTGGACCTAACTCTCAAACTTGTATCGGGTCTTACAAGATATGAAAATCGCCATAAAACCCCAAAACTATGGGCAATAGCTCATGAAAACGGCCATAAAACGCGAAAAAGACGAGTTTTTGGTCATAACTCTCAAACATATACCGGGTCTTACGGGCCTTGCAAATCACCCTGGGATCCCAAAAATGTGGGCAATAGCTCATTAAAACGGCCATAAAACACGAAAATAACGAGTTTTTGGTAATAACTCTCAAACAAGTCTCGGGTCTTACAGGCCTTGCAAACCCCCCTAGAATCCGAAAACTATGGGCAGTAGCTCATGAAAAAGAACCTAAAATGTGAAAATAATGTGATTTTGGCCCTACCTCTCAAACATTTATCGGGTCTTACAAGATATGAAAATCGCCCTAAAACCCCAAAATTGTGGGCAATAGCTCATGAAAATGGCCAAAAAACGCGAAAACAACGAGTTTTCGGTCATAACTCTCAAACATGTAAGGGGTCTTACGGGCCTTCCAAATCCCGCTGGCATCCCAAAACTGTGGGAAATATATCATGAAAACGGCCCTAAAATGCGAAAACAACGAGATTTTGGCCCTAACTCTTAAATATGTATCTGGTCTTACAAGCTATGCAAATCGACCTAAAACCCCAAAACTATGGGCAATAGCTCATGAAAACGGCCATAAAACGCGAAAAAGACGAGTTTTTGGTCATAACTCTCAAACATGTATAGGGTCTTACAGGCCATGCAAATTCCCTTGAATCCAAAAATTCTGGGCTATAGCTCATTAAAACGCACCTAAAACACAAAAACAACGAGATTTTGCTCCTAACTCTCGAACATGTATCGGGTCTTTGAAGCCATGCAAATCGCCCTAAAATCGCAAAACGATGGGTAATAGCTCAAGAAAATGGCCATGAAACGCGAAAACGACAAGTTTTTGGTCATAACTCTCAAACATGTATCGTGTCTTCCGGTCGTTGTAAATCGCCCTAAAACCCCAAAACTATGGGCAATAGCTCATGAAAACGGCCCTAAAACGCAAAAATAACGAGTTTTTGGTTAGAACTCGCAAACATGTCTCGGGTGTTACGGGCCTTGGAAATCCCCCTGGCATCCGCAAACTGTGGGCAATAGCTCATGAAAACGACCCTAAAATGCGAACACAACGAGATTTTGGCCCTTACTCTTAAATATGTATCGGGTCTTACAGGCTATGAAAATCGCCCTAAAACCCCAAAACTATGGGCAATAGCTCATAAAAACAGCCGTAACACACAAAAATAACGAGTTTTTGGTTAGAACTCTCAAACATGTCTCGGGTGTTACGGGCCTTGGAAATCCCCCTGGAATCCGCAAACTGTGGGCAATAGCTCATGAAACCGGCCCTAAAACGCGAAAATAATGAGTTTTTTGTTAGAACTCTCAAACATGTCTCGGGTGTTACGGGCATTGGAAATCCCCCTGGAATTCGCAAACTGTGGGCAATAGCTCATGAAAACGGCCCTGAAACGCGAAAACAACGTGATTTTGGACCTAACTCTCAAACTTGTATCGGGTCTTACAAGATATGAAAATCGCCATAAAACCCCAAAACTGTGGGCAATAGCTCATGAAAATGGCCATAAAATGCGTAAACGACGAGTTTTGGGTCCTACCTCTCAAACATATACCGGGTCTTACGGGCCTTGCAAATCACCCTGGGATCCCAAAAATGTGGGCAATAGCTCATTAAAACGGCCATAAAACACGAAAATAACGAGTTTTTGGTAAGAACTCTCAACCAAGTCTCGGGTCTTACAGGCCTTGCAAATCCCCTTAGAATCCGAAAACTGTGGGCAGTAGCTCATGAAAAACGACCTAAAATGTGAAAGCAACGTGATTTCGGCCCTAACTCCCAGACATTCATCGGGTCTTACAAGATATGAAAATCGCCCAAAAACCCCATATTGTGGGCAATAGCTCATGAAAATGGCCAAAAACGCGAAAACAACGAGTTTTTGGTCATAACTCTCAAACATGTCTCTGGTTTTACGGGCCTTGCAATACCCGCTGGCATCCTAACACTGTGGGTAATATATCATGAAAACGGCCCTAAAATGCAAAAACAAAGAGATTTTGGCCCTAACTCTCAAATATGTATCGGGTCTAACAAGCTATGCAAATCGCCCTAAAACCCCAAAACTATGGGCAATAGCTCATGAAAACGGCCATAAAACACGAAAAAGACGAGTTTTTGGTCATAACTCTCAAACATGCATCGCGTCTTACAGGCCATGCAAATTCCCTTGAATCCAAAAAATTCTGGGCTATAGCTCATTAAAACGCACCTAAAACGCGAAAACAACGTGATTTTGGACCTAACTCTCAAACATGTATCGGTCTTTCAAGCCATGCAAATCGCCCTAAAATCCCAAAACTATGGGCAATAGCTCAAGAAAATGGCCATAAACGCGAAAACGACAAGTTTTTGGTCATAACTCTCAAACATGTATCGGGTCTTATGGTCATTGTAAATCGCCTAAAACCCCAAAACTATGGGCAATCGCTCATGAAAACGGCCATAAAACATAAAAATAACGAAGTTTTTGGTTAGAACTCTCAAACATGTCTCGGTGTTACGGCCTTGAAATCCCTCGAATCCGCAAACCGTGGGCAATAGCTCATGAAAACGGCCCTAAAATGCGAAAACAACGAGATTTTGGCCCTAACTTTAAATATGTATCGGGTCTTACAAGCTATGCAAATCGCCCTAAAACCCCAAAACTATGGGCAATAGCTCATAAAAAACCAGAACACAAAAATAACGAGTTTTTGGTTAGAACTCTCAAACATGTCTCGGGTGTTACGGGCCTTGGAAATCCCCCTGGAATCCGCAAACTTTGGGCAATAGCTCATGTAACCGGCCCTAAAACGCGAAAATAATGAGTTTTTTGTAAGAACTCTCAAACATGTCTCGGGTGTTACGGGAATTGGAAATCCCCCTTGAATTCGCAAACTGTGGGCAATAGCTCATGAAAACGGCCCTGAAACGCGAAAACAACATGATTTTGGACCTAACTCTCAAACTTGTATCGGGTCTTACAAGATATGAAAATCGCCATAAAACCCCAAAACTGTGGGCAATAGCTCATGAAAATGGCCATAAAATGCGAAAAACGATGAGTTTTTGGTCATAACTCTCAAACATATACCGGGTCTTACGGGCCTTGCAAATCACCCTGGGATCCCAAAAATGTGGGCAATAGCTCATTAAAACGGCCATAAAACACGAAAATAACGAGTTTTTGGTAATAACTCTCAAACAAGTCTCGGGTCTTACAGGCCTTGCAAATCCCCCTAGAATCCGAAAACTATGGGCAGTAGCTCATGAAAAAGGACCTAAAATGTGAAAACAACTTGATTTCGGACCTAACTCTCAAACATTTATCGGGTCTTACAAGATATGAAAATCGCCCTAAAACCCCAAAATTGTGGGCAATAGCTCATGAAAATGGACAAAAAACACGAAAACAACGAAGTTTTGGTCATAGCTCTCAAACATGTCTCGGGTCTTACGGGACTTCCAAATCCCGCTGGCATCCCAAAACTGTGGGAAATATATCATGAAAACGGCCCTAAAATGCGAAAACAACGAGATTTTGGCCCCAACTCTTAAATATGTATCGGGTCTTACAAGCTATGCAAATCGCCCTAAAACTCCAAAACTATGGGCAATAGCTCATGAAAACGGCCATAAAACGCGAAAAAGACGAGTTTTTGGTCATAACTCTCAAACATGTATAAGGTCTTACAGGCCATGCAAATTCCCTTGAATCCAAATATTCTGGGCTATAGCTCATTAAAACGCACCTAAAATGCAAAAACAACGAGATTTTGCTCCTAACTCTCAAACATGTATAGGGTCTTTCAAGCCATGCAAATTGCCCTAAAATCCCAAAACTATGGACAATAGCTCAAGAAAATGGGCATAAAACGCGAAAACGACAAGTTTTTGGTCATAACTCTCAAACATGTATCGGGTCTTATGGTCGTTGTAAATCGCCCTAAAACCCCAAAACTATGGGCAATCGCTCATGAAAACGGCCATAAAACATAAAAATAACGAGTTTTTGGTTAGAACTCTCAAACATGTCTCGGGTGTTACGGCCTTGAAATCCCTCGAATCCGCAAACTGTGGGCAATAGCTCATGAAAACGGCCCTAAAATGCGAAACACAACGAGATTTTGGCCCTAACTTTAAATATGTATCGGTCTTACAGGCTATGCAAATCGCCTAAAACCCCAAAACTATGGGCAATAGCTCATAAAACAGCCGTAACACAAAAATAACGAAGTTTTGGTTAGAACTCTCAAACATGTCTCGGGTGTTACGGCCTTGAAATCCTCGAATCTGCAAACTTTGGGCAATAGCTCATGAAACCGCCCAAAACACAAAAATAATGAGTTTTTTGTAAGAACTCTCAAACATGTCTCAGGTGTTACGGGAATTGGAAATCCCCCTTGAATTCGCAAACTGTGGGCAATAGCTCATGAAAACGGCCCTGAAACGCGAAAACAACATGATTTTGGACCTAACTCTCAAACTTGTATCGGGTCTTACAAGATATGAAAATCGCCATAAAACCCCAAAACTGTGGGCAATAGCTCATGAAAATGGCCATAAAATGCGAAAAACGATGAGTTTTTGGTCATAACTCTCAAACATATACCGGGTCTTACGGGCCTTGCAAATCACCCTGGGATCCCAAAAATGTGGGCAATAGCTCATTAAAACGGCCATAAAACACGAAAATAACGAGTTTTTGGTAATAACTCTCAAACAAGTCTCGGGTCTTACAGGCCTTGCAAATCCCCCTAGAATCCGAAAACTATGGGCAGTAGCTCATGAAAAAGGACCTAAAATGTGAAAACAACTTGATTTCGGACCTAACTCTCAAACATTTATCGGGTCTTACAAGATATGAAAATCGCCCTAAAACCCCAAAATTGTGGGCAATAGCTCATGAAAATGGCCAAAAAACGCGAAAACAACGAGTTTCCGGTCATAACCCTCAAACATGTCTCGGGTCTTACGGGCCTTCCAAATCCCGCTGGCATCCTCAAACTGTGGGAGATATATCATGAAAATGGCCCGAAAATGTGAAAACAACGAGATTTTGGCCCTAACTCTCAAATATGTATCGGGTCTTACAAGCTATGCAAATCGCCCTAAAACCCCAAAACTATGGGCAATAGCTCATGAAAACGGCCATAAAACGCGAAAAAGACGAGTTTTTGGTCATAACTCTCAAACATGTATAGGGTCTTACAGGCCATGCAAATTCCCTTGAATCCAAATATTCTGGGCTATAGCTCATTAAAACGCACCTAAAACGCAAAAACAACGAGAATTTGCTCCTAACTCTCAAACATGTATCGGGTCTTTCAAGCCATGCAAATCGCCCTAAAATCCCAAAACTATGGGCAATAGCTCAAGAAAATGGGCATAAAACGCGAAAACGACAAGTTTTTGGTCATAACTCTCAAACATGTATCGGGTCTTATGGTCGTTGTAAATCGCCCTAAAACCCCAAAACTATGGGCAATCGCTCATGAAAACGGCCATAAAACATAAAAATAACGAGTTTTTGGTTAGAACTCTCAAACATGTCTCGGGTGTTACGGGCCTCAGAAATCCCTCTGGAATCCGCAAACTGTGGGCAATAGCTCATGAAAACGACCCTAAAATGCGAACACAACGAGATTTTGGCCCTTACTCTTAAATATGTATCGTCTCTTACAGGCTATGCAAATCGCCCTAAAACCCCAAAACTATGGGCAATATCTCATAAAACAGCCTTAACACACAAAAATAACGAGTTTTGGTTAGAACTCTCAAACATGTCTCGGGTGTTACGGGCCTTGGAAATCCCCCTGGAATCCGCAAACTGTGGGCAATAGCTCATGGAACCGGCCCTAAAACGCGAAAATAATGAGTTTTTTGTTAGAACTCTCAAACATGTCTCGGGTCTTACATGCATTGAAAATCCCTGGAATTCGCAAACCGTGGGCAATAGCTCATGAAAACGGCCCTGAAACGCGAAAACAACGTGATTTTGGACCTAACTCTCAAACTTGTATCGGGTCTTACAAGATATGAAAATCGCCATAAAACCCCAAAACTGTGGGCAATAGCTCATGAAAATGGCCATAAAATGCGAAAAACGATGAGTTTTTGGTCATAACTCTCAAACATATACCGGGTCTTACGGGCCTTGCAAATCACCCTGGGATCCCAAAAATGTGGGCAATAGCTCATTAAAACGGCCATAAAACACGAAAATAACGAGTTTTTGGTAATAACTCTCAAAAAAGTCTCGGGTCTTACAGGCCATGCAAATCCCCCTAGAATCCGAAAAATGTGGGCAGTAGCTCCTGAAAAAGGACCTAAATTGGGAAAACAACGTGATTTCGGCCCTAACTTTCAACCATTTATCGGGTCTTATAAGATATGAAAATCGCCCTAAAACCCCAAACTTTTGGGCAATAGCTCATGAAAATGGCCAAAAAACGCGAAAACAACGAGATTTCGGTTAGAACTCTCAAACATGTCTCGGGTGTTACGTGCCTTGGAAATCCATGGCATCCCAAACTGTGGGAATATATCATGAAAAAAACCTAAAATGCAAAAACAATGAGATTTTGGCCCTAACTCTCAAATATGTATCGGGTCTTACAAGCTATGCAAATCGCCCTAAAACCCCAAAACTAAGGGAAATAGCTCATGAAAACGGCCATAAAACGCGAAAAAGACGAGTTTTTGGTCATAACTCTCAAACATGTATAGGGTCTTACAGGCCATGCAAATTCCCTTGAATCCAAAAATTTTGGGCTATAGCTCATTAAAACGCAAAAACAACGAGATTTTGCTCCTAACTCTCAAACATGTATCGGGTCTTTCAAGCCATGCAAATCGCCCTAAAATCCCAAAACTATGGGCAATAGCTCAAGAAAATGGCCATAAAACGCGAAAACGACAAGTTTTTGGTCATAACTCTCAAACATGTATTGGGTCTTATGGTCGTTGTAAATCGCCCTAAAACCCCAAACTATGGGCAATCGCTCATGAAAACGGCCATAAAACATAAAAATAACTAGTTTTTGGTTAGAACTCTCAAACATGTCTCGGGTGTTACGGGCCTTGGAAATCACCCTGGAATACGCAAACTGTGGGCAATAGCTCATGAAACCGGCCCTAAAACGCGAAAACAACGAGATTTTGGCCCTACCTCTTAAATATGTATCGGGTCTTACAGGATATGCAAATCGCCCTAAATCCCCAAAACTATGGGCAATAGCTCATAAAACAAGCTTTACACAACAAAATAACTAGTTTTTGGTTAGAACTCTCAAACATGTCTCGGGTGTTACGGGCCTTGGAAATCCCCCTGGAATCCGCAAACTGTGGGCAATAGCTCATGAAACCGGCCCTAAAACGCGAAAATAATGAGTTTTTTGTTAGAACTCTAAAACATGTCTCGGGTGTTACGGGCATTGGAAATCCCCCTGGAATTCGCAAACTGTGGGCAATAGCTCATGAAAACGGCCTTGAAACGCGAAAACAACGTGATTTTGGACCTAACTCCCAAACTTGTATCGGGTCTTACAAGATATGAAAATCGCCATAAAACCCCAAAACTGTGGGCAATAGCTCATGAAAATGGCCATATAATGCGAAAAACGATGAGTTTTTGGTCATAACTCTCAAACATATACCGGGTCTTACGGGCCTTGCAAATCACCCTGGGATCCCAAAAATGTGGGCAATAGCTCATTAAAACGGCCATAAAACACGAAAATAACGAGTTTTTGGTAATAACTCTCAAACAAGTCTCGGTTCTTACAGGCCTTGCAAATCCCCTAGAATCCGAAAACTATGGGCGTAGCTCCTGAAAAAGGACCTAAAACGTGAAAACAACGTGATTTCGGCCCTAACTCTCAAACATTTATCGGGTCTTACAAGATATGAAAATCGCCTAAAACCCCAAAATTGTGGGCAATAGCTCATGAAAATGGCCAAAACGCGAAAACAACGAAGTTTTGGTCATAACTCTCAAACATGTCTCGGGTCTTACGGCCTTCCAAATCCTACCGCATCCCAAACTGTGGGAAATATATCATGAAAACGGCCCTAAAATGCGAAAACAACGAGATTTTGGCCCTAACTCTCAAACATGTATCGGGTCTAACAAGCTATGCAAATCGCCCTAAAACCCCAAAACTATGGGCAATAGCTCATGAAAACGGCCATAAAACGCGAAAAAGACGAGTTTTTGGTCATAACTCTCAAACATGCATCGCGTCTTACAGGCCATGCAAATTCCCTTGAATCCAAAAAATTCTGGGCTATAGCTCATTAAAACGCACCTAAAACGCAAAAACAACGAGATTTTGCTCCTAACACTCAAACATGTATCAGGTCTTTCAAGCCATGCAAATCGCACTAAAATCCCAAAACTATGGGCAATAGCTCATGAAATGGCCATAAAACGCGAAAACGACAAGTTTTCTGTCATAACTTTGAAACATGTATCTTGTCTTACGGTCATTGTAAATCGCCCTAAAACCCCAAAACTATGGGCAATCGCTCATGAAAACGGCCATCAAACATAAAAATAACGAGTTTTTGGTTAGAACTCTCAAACATGTCTCGGTGTTACGGCCTTGAAATCCCCTCGAATCTGCAAATCTGTGGGCAATAGCTCATGAAAATGGCCAAAAACGAGAAAACAACGAGTTTTCCGTCATAACTCTCAAACATGTATCGGGTCTTACAGGCTATGCAAATCGCCCTAAAACCCCAAAACTATGCGCAATAGCTCATAAAAACAGCCGTAACACACAAAAATAACGAGTTTTTGGTTAGAACTCTCAAACATGTCTCGGGTGTTACGGGCCTTGGAAATCCCCCTGGAATCCGCAAACTGTGGGCAATAGCTCATGAAAACGGCCCTAAAACACAAAAATAACGAGTTTTTTGTTAGAACTCTCAAACATGTCTCGGGTGTTACGGTCATTGGAAATCCCCCTGGAATTCGCAAACTGTGGGCAATAGCTCATGAAAACGGCCCTGAAACGCGAAAACAACATGATTTTGGACCTAACTCTCAAACTTGTATCGGGTCTTACAAGATATGAAAATCGCCATAAAACCCCAAAACTGTGGGCAATAGCTCATGAAAATGGCCATAAAATGCGAAAAACGATGAGTTTTTGGTCATAACTCTCAAACATATACCGGGTCTTACGGGCCTTGCAAATCACCCTGGGATCCCAAAAATGTGGGCAATAGCTCATTAAAACGGCCATAAAACACGAAAATAACGAGTTTTTGGTAATAACTCTCAAACAAGTCTCGGGTCTTACAGGCCTTGCAAATCCCCCTAGAATCCGAAAACTATGGGCAGTAGCTCATGAAAAAGGACCTAAAATGTGAAAACAACTTGATTTCGGCCCTAACTCTCAAACATTTATCGGTCTTACAAGATATGAAAATCGCCCTAAAACCCCAAAATTGTGGGCAATAGCTCATGAAAATGGCCAAACAATGCAAAAACAACGACTTTTTGGTCATAGCTCTCAAACATGTCTCGGGTCTTACGGGACTTCCAAATCTCACGGCATCCCAAACTGTGGAATATATCATGAAAACGGCCCTAAAATGCGAAAACAACGAGATTTTGGCCCTAACTCTCAAATATGTATCGGGTCTTACAAGCTATGCAAATCCCTAAAACCCCAAAACTATGGGCAATAGCTCATGAAAACGGCCATAAAACGCAAAAAGACGAAGTTTTTGGTCATAACTCTCAAACATGTATAGGGTCTTACAGCCATGCAAATTCCCTTGAATCCAAAAATTTCGGCTATAGCTCATTAAAACGCACCTAAAACGCAAAAACAACGAGATTTTGCTCCTAACTCTCAAACATGTATCGGGTCTTTCACGCCATGCAACTCGTAAAATCCCAAAACTATGGGCAATAGCTCAAGAAAATGGGCATAAAACGCGAAAACGACAAGTTTTTGGTCCTAACTCTCAAACATGTATCGGGTCTTACGGTCATTGTAAATCGCCCTAAAACCCCAAAACTATGGGCAATCGCTCATGAAAACGGCCATAAAACATAAAAATAACGAGTTTTTTGTTAGAACTCTCAAACATGTCTCGGGTGTTACGGGCCTTGAAATCCTCGAACTGCACACTGTGGGCAATAGCTCATGAAAACGGCCCTAAAATGCGAAAACAACGAGATTTTGGCCCTAACTCTTAAATATGTATCGGGTCTTACAGGCTATGCAAATCGCCCTAAAACCCTAAAACTATGCGCAATAGCTCATAAAAACAGCCGTAACGCACAAAAATAACGAGTTTTTGGTTAGAACTCTCAAACATGTCTCGGGTGTTACGGGCCTTGGAAATCCCCCTGGAATCCGCAAACTTTGGGCAATAGCTCATGTAACCGTCCCTAAAACGCGAAAAATGAGTTTTCTGTTAGAACTCTCAACCATGTCTAAGGTTTTACGGCATTGAAATCCTCGAATTCGCAAACTGTGGGCAATAGCTCATGAAAACGGCCTAAAACGCGAAAACAACGTGATTTTGGACCTAACTCTCAAACTTTTAGCGGTCTTACAAACTATGCAAATCGCCCTAAAACCCCAAAACTATGGGCAATAACTCATGAAAACGGCCACAAAACGCGAAAAAGACGAGTTTTTGGTCATAACTCTCAAACATATACCGGTCTTACGAGCCTTGCAAATCACCCTGGAATCCAAAAATTGTGGGCAATCGCTCATGAAAACGGCCATAAAACACGAAAATAACGAGTTTTTGGTAAGAACTCTCAACCAAGTCTCGGGTCTTACAGGCCTTGCAAATCCCCCTAGAATCCGAAAACTATGGGCAGTAGCTCATGAAAAAGGACCTAAAATGTGAAAACAACGTGATTTCGGCCCTAACTCTCAAACATTTATCGGTCTTACAAGATATGAAAATCGCCCTAAAACCCCAAAATTGTGGGCAATAGCTCATGAAAATGGCCAAAAAACGCGAAAACAACGAGTTTTTGGTCATAGCTCTCAAACATGTCTCGGGTCTTACGGGCCTTCCAAATCCCGCTGGCATCCCAAAACTGTGGGAAATATATCATGAAAACGGCCCTAAAATGCGAAAACAACGAGATTTTGGCCCTAATTCTCAAATATGTATTGGGTCTTACAAGCTATGCAAATCGCCCTAAAACCCCAAAACTATGGGCAATAGCTCATGAAAACGGCCATAAAACGCGAAAAAGACGAGTTTTTGGTCATAACTCTCAAACATGTATAGGGTCTTACAGGCCATGCAAATTCCCTTGAATCCAAAAATTTTGGGCTATAGCTCATTAAAACGCACCTAAAACGCAAAAACAACGAGATTTTGCTCCTAACTCTCAAACATGTATCGGGTCTTTCAAGCCATGCAAATCGCCCTAAAATCCCAAAACTATGGGCAATAGCTCAAGAAAATGGCCATAAAACGCGAAAACGACAAGTTTTTGGTCATAACTCTCAAACATGTATCGTGTCTTACGGTCATTGTAAATCGCCCTAAAACCCCAAAACTATGGGCAATCGCTCATGAAAACGGCCATAAAACATAAAAATAACGAGTTTTTGGTTAGAACTGTGAAACATGTCTCGGGTGTTACGGGCCTTGGAAATCCCCCTGGAATCCGCACACTGTGGGCAATAGCTCATGAAAACGGCCCTAAAATGCGAAAACAACGAGATTTTGGCCCTAACTCTTAAATATGTATCGGGTCTTACAGGCTATGCAAATCGCCCTAAAACCCCAAAACTATGCGCAATAGCTCATAAAAACAGCCGTAACACACAAAAATAACGAGTTTTTGGTTAGAACTCTCAAACATGTCTCGGGTGTTACGGGCCTTGGAAATCCCCCTGCAATCCGCACACTTTGGGTAATAGCTCATGAAAACGGCGGTAAAACACAAAAATAACGAGTTTTTTGTTAGAACTCTGAAAGATGTCTCGGGTGTTACGGGCCTTGGAAATCCCCCTGGAATTCGCAAACTGTGGGCAATAGCTCATGAAAACGGCCCTAAAACGCGAAAACAATGTGATTTTGTACCTAACTCTCAAACTTGTATCGGGTCTTACAAGATATGAAAATCGCCCTAAAACCCCAAAACTGTGGGCAATAGCTCATGAAAATGGCCATAAAATGCGAAAAACGATGAGTTTTTGGTAATAACTCTCAAACATATACCGGGTCTTACGGGCCTTGCAAATCACCCTGGGATCCCAAAAATGTGGGCAATAGCTCATTAATACGGCCATAAAACACGAAAATAACGAGTTTTTGGTAATAACTCTCAAACAAGTCTCGGGTCTTACAGGCCTTGGAAATCCCCCTATAATCCCAAAATTATGGGCAGTAGCTCAGGAAAAAGGCCTAAAATGTGAAAACAACGTGATTTTGGCCCTAACTCTCAAACATTTATCGGGTCTTACAAGATATGAAAATCGCCCTAAAACCCCAAAATTGTGGGCAATAGCTCATGAAAATGGCCAAAAAAACGCGAAAACAACGAGTTTTCGGTCATAACTCTCAAACATGTATCAGGTCTTACGGGCCTTCCAAATCCCACTGGCATCCCAAAACTGTGGGAAATATATCATGAAAACGGCCCTAAAATGCGAAAACAACGAGATTTTGGCCCTAACTCTTAAATATGTATCGGGTCTTACAAGCTATGAAAATCTCCCTAAAACCCCAAAATTATGGGAAATAGCTCATGAAAACAGCCATAAAACGCCAAAAAGACGAATTTTTGGTCATAACTCTCAAACATGTATAGGGTCTTACAGGCCATGCAATTTCCCTTGAATCCAAAAATTCTGGTCTATAGCTCATTAAAACGCACCTAAAACTCAAAAACAACGAGATTTTGCCCCTAACTCTCAAACATGTATCGGGTCTTTCAAGCCATGCAAATCGCCCTAAAATCCCAAAACTATTGGCAATAGCTCATGAAAATGGCCATAAAACGCGAAAACGACAAGTTTTTTGTCATAACTCTCAAACATGTATCGTGTCTTATGGTCATTGTAAATCGCCTAAAACCCAAAACTATGGGCAATCGCTCATGAAAACGGCCATAAAACATAAAAATAACGAAGTTTTGGTTAGAACTCTCAAACATGTCTCGGTGTTACGGGCCTTGAAATCCCTCGAATCGCAAACTGTGGGCAATAGCTCATGAAAACGGCCCTAAAATGCGAAAACACAACGAGATTTTGGCCCTACTCTTAAATATGTATCGGGTCTTACAGGCTATGCAAATCGCCTAAAACCCCAAAACTGTGGGCAATAGCTCATAAAAACGGCCATAAGACACAAAAATAACGAGTTTTTTGGTTAGAACTCTCAAACATGTCTCGGGTGTAACGGGGCTTGGAAATCCCCCTGGAATCCGCAAATTGTGGGCAATAGCTCATGAAAACGGCTGTAACACACAAAAATAACGAGTTTTTTGTTAGAACTCTCAAACATGTCTCGGGTGTTACGGGCCTTGGAAATCCCCCTGGAATTCGCAAACTGTGGCCAATAGCTCATGAAAACGGCCGTAAAACGCGAAAACAACGTGATTTTGGACCTAACTCTCAAACATGTATCGGGTCTTACAAGATATGAAAATCGCCCTAAAACCCCAAAACTGTGGGCAATAGCTCATGAAAATGGCCATAAAATGCGAAAAACGATGAGTTTTTTGGTAATAACTCTCAAACATATACCGGGTCTTACGGGCCTTGCAAATCACCCTGGGATCCCAAAACTGTGGGCAATAGCTCATTAAAACGGCCATAAAACACGAAAATAACGAGTTTTTGGTAATAACTATCAAACAAGTCTCGGGTCTTACAGGCCTTGCAAATCCCCCTAGAATCCGAAAAATGTGGGCAGTAGCTCATGAAAAAGGACCTAAAATGTGAAAACAACGTGATTTCGGCCCTGACTCTCAAACATTTATCGGGTCTTACAAGATATGAAAATCGCCCTAAAACCCCAAAATTGTGGGCAATAGCCTATGAAAATGGACAAAAAACGCGAAAACAACGAGTTTTTGGTCATACCTCTCAAACATGTCTCGGGTCTTACGGCCCATCCAAATCCCGCTAGCATCCTAAAACTGTGGGAGATATATCATGAAAATGGCCCTAAAATGCGAAAACAACGAGATTTTGGCCCTAATTCTCAAATATGTATTGGGTCTTACAAGCTATGCAAATCGCCCTAAAACCCCAAAACTATGGGCAATAGCTCATGAAAACGGCCATAAAACGCGAAAAAGACGAGTTTTTGGTCATAACTCTCAAACATGTATAGGGCCTTACAGGCCATGCAAATTCCCTTGAATCCAAAAATTCTGGGCTATAGCTCATTAAAACGCACCTAAAACGCAAAAACAACGAGATTTTGGTCCTAACTCTCAAACATGTATCGGGTCTTTAAAGCCATGCAAATCTCCCTAAAATCGCAAAACTATGGGCAATAGCTCAAGAAAATGGCCATAAAACGCGAAAACGACAAGTTTTTGGTCATAACTCTCAAACATGTATCTTGTCTTACGGTCATTGTAAATCGCCCTAAAACCCCAAAACTATGGGCAATCGCTCATGAAAACGGCCATAAAACATAAAAATAACGAGTTTTTGGTTAGAACTGTGAAACATGTCTCGGGTGTTACGGGCCTTGGAAATCCCCCTGGAATCCGCACACTGTGGGCAATAGCTCATGAAAACGGCCCTAAAATGCGAAAACAACGAGATTTTGGCCCTAACTCTTAAATATGTATCGGGTCTTACAGGCTATTCAAATCGTCCTAAATCCCCAAAACTATGGGCAATAGCTCATAAAAACAGCCGTAACACACAAAAATAACGAGTTTTTGGTTAGAACTCTCAAACATGTCTCGGGTGTTACGGGCCTTGGAAATCCCCTTGGAATCCGCAAACTTTGGGCAATAGCTCATGAAAACGGCTGTAAAACACAAAAATAACGAGTTTTTTGTTAGAACTCTCAAACATGTCTCGGGTGTTACAGGCCTTGGAAATCCCCCTGGAATTCGCAAACTGTGGGCAATAGCTCATGAAAACGGCCCTAAAACACGAAAACAACGTGATTTTGGACCTAACTCTCAAACATGTATCGGGTCTTACAAGATATAAAAGTCGCCCTAAAACCCCAAAACTGTGGGCAATAGCTCGTGAAAATGGCCACAAAATGTGAAAAACGATGAGTTTTTGGTCATAACTCTCAAACATATACCGGGTCTTACGGGCCTTGCAAATCACCCTGGGATCCCAAAAATGTGGGCAATAGCTCATTAAAACGGCCATAAAACACGAAAATAACGAGTTTTTGGTAATAACTCTCAAACAAGTCTCGGGTCTTACAGGCCTTGCAAATCCCCCTAGAATCCGAAAACTATGGGCAGTAGCTCATGAAAAAGGACCTAAAATGTGAAAACAACTTGATTTCGGACCTAACTCTCAAACATTTATCGGGTCTTACAAGATATGAAAATCGCCCTAAAACCCCAAAATTGTGGGCAATAGCTCATGAAAATGGACAAAAAACACGAAAACAACGAGTTTTCGGTCATACCTCTCAAACATGTCTCGGGTCTTACGGGCCTTCCAAATCCCGCTAGCATCCCAATACTGTGGGAAATATATCATGAAAACGGCCCTAAAATGCGAAAACAACGAGATTTTGGCCCCAACTCTTAAATATGTATCGGGTCTTACAAGCTATGCAAATCGCCCTAAAACCCCAAAACTATGGGCAATAGCTCATGAAAACGGCCATAAAACACGAAAAAGACGAGTTTTTGGTCATAACTCTCAAACATGTATAGGGTCTTACAGGCCATGCAAATTCCCTTGAATCCAAAAATTCTAGGCTATAGCTCATTAAAACGCACCTAAAACGCAAAAACAACGAGATTTTGCTCCTAACTCTCAAACATGTATGGGGTCTTTAAAGCCATGCAAATCTCCCTAAAATCGCAAAACTATGGGCAATAGCTCAAGAAAATGGCCATAAAACGCGAAAACGACAAGTTTTTGGTCATAACTCTCAAACATGTATCTTGTCTTACGGTCATTGTAAATCGCCCTAAAACCCCAAAACTATGGGCAATCGCTCATGAAAACGGCCATAAAACATAAAAATAACGAGTTTTTGGTTAGAACTGTGAAACATGTCTCGGGTGTTACGGGCCTTGGAAATCCCCCTGGAATCCGCACACTGTGGGCAATAGCTCATGAAAACGGCCCTAAAATGCGAAAACAACGAGATTTTGGCCCTAACTCTTAAATATGTATCGGGTCTTACAGGCTATGCAAATCGCCCTAAAACCCCAAAACTATGGGCAATAGCTCATAAAAAACCAGAACACAAAAATAACGAAGTTTTGTTAGAACTCTCAAACATGTCTCGGTGTTACGGCCTTGAAATCCCTGAATCCCAAAACTGTGGGCAATAGCTCATGAAAACGGTCGTAACACTCAAAAATAACGAGTTTTTGGTTAGAACTCTCAAACATGTCTCAGGTGTAACGGGCCTTGGAAATCCCCCTGGAATCCGCAAACTGTGGGCAATAGCTCATGAAAACGGCCCTAAACCGCAAAAACAACGTGATTTTGGATCTAACTCTCAAACATGTATCGGGTCTTACAAGATATAAAAATCGCCCTAAAACCCCAAAACTGTGGGCAATAGCTCGTGAAAATGGCCACAAAATGTGAAAAACGATGAGTTTTTGGTCATAACTCTCAAACATATACCGGGTCTTACGGGCCTTGCAAATCACCCTGGGATCCCAAAACTGTGGGCAATAGCTCATTAAAACGGCCATAAAACACGAAAATAACGAGTTTTTGGTAATAACTATCAAACAAGTCTCGGGTCTTACAGGCCTTGCAAATCCCCCTAGAATCCGAAAAATGTGGGCAGTAGCTCATGAAAAAGGACCTAAAATGTGAAAACAACGTGATTTCGGCCCTGACTCTCAAACATTTATCGGGTCTTACAAGATATGAAAATCGCCCTAAAACCCCAAAATTGTGGGCAATAGCCTATGAAAATGGACAAAAAACGCGAAAACAACGAGTTTTGGGTCATACCTCTCAAACATGTCTCGGGTCTTACGGCCCATCCAAATCCCGCTAGCATCGTAAAACTGTGGGAGATATATCATGAAAACGGCCCTAAAATGCGAAAACAACGAGATTTTGGCCCCAACTCTTAAATATGTATCGGGTCTTACAAGCTATGCAAATCGCCCTAAAACCCCAAAACTATGGGCAATAGCTCATGAAAACGGCCATAAAACGCGAAAAAGACGAGTTTTTGGTCATAACTCTCAAACATGTATAGGGTCTTACAGGCCATGCAAATTCCCTTGAATCCAAATATTCTGGGCTATAGCTCATTAAAACGCACCTAAAACGCAAAAACAACGAGATTTTGCTCCTAACTCTCAAACATGTATCGGGTCTTTCAAGCCATGCAAATTGCCCTAAAATCGCAAAACAATGGGCAATAGCTCAAGAAAATGGCCATAAACGCGAAAACGACAAGGTTTTGGTCATAACTCTCAAACATGTATCGTGTCTTACGGTCATTGTAAATCGCCCTAAAACCCCAAAACTATGGGCAATCGCTCATGAAAACAGCCATAAAACATAAAAATAATGAGTTTTTGGTTAGAACTCTCAAACATGTCTTGGGTCTTACGAGCCTTGAAAATCACCCTGGAATCCAAAAATTGTGGGAAATAGCTCATGAAAACGGCCCTAAAATGCGAAAACAACGAGATTTTGGCCCTAACACTTAAATATGTATCGGGTCTTACAGGCAATTCAAATCTCCCTAAATCCCTAAAACTATGGGCAATAGCTCATAAAAACAGCCGTAACACACAAAATAACGAGTTTTTGGTTAGAACTCTCAAACATGTCTCGGGTGTTACGGGCCTTGGAAATCCCTCGAATCCCAAACTTTGGGCAATAGCTCATGAAAACGGCCTAAAACACAAAAATAACGAGTTTTTTGTTAGAACTCAAACATGTCTCGGGTGTTACGGGCCTTGGAAATCCCCCTGGAATTCGCAAACTGTGGCCAATAGCTCATGAAAACGGCCGTAAAACGCGAAAACAACGTGATTTTGGACCTAACTCTCAAACATGTATCGGGTCTTACAAGATATGAAAATCGCCATAAAACCCCAAAACTGTGGGCAATAGCTCATGAAAATGGCCATAAAATGCGAAAAACGATGAGTTTTTGGTCATAACTCTCAAACATATACCGGGTCTTACGGGCCTTTAAAATCACCCTGGGATCCCAAAAATGTGGGCAATAGCTCATTAAAACGGCCATAAAACACGAAAATAACAAGTTTTTGGTAATAACTCTCAAACAAGTCTCGGGTCTTACAGGCCTTGCAAATCCCCCTAGAATCCGAAAACTATGGGCAGAAGCTCATGAAAACGGCCATAAAACGCGAAAAAGACGAGTTTTTGGTCATAACTCTCAAACATGTATAGGGTCTTACAGGCCGTGCAAATTCCCTTGAATCCAAAAATTCTGGGCTATAGCTCATTAAAACGCACCTAAAACGCAAAAACAACGACATTTTGCTCCTAACTCTCAAACATGTATCGGGTCTTTCAAGCCATGCAAATCGCCCTAAAATCCCAAAACTATGGGCAATAGCTCAAGAAAATGGGCATAAAACGCGAAAACGACAAGTTTTTGGTCAAAACTCTCAAACATGTATCGGGTCTTATGGTCGTTGTAAATCGCCCTAAAAACCAAAAACTATGGGCAATCGCTCATGAAAACGGCCATAAAACATAAAAATAATGAGTTTTTGGTTAGAACTCTCAAACATGTCTCGGGTGTTACGGGCCTCGGAAATCCTGGAATCCAAACTGTGGGCAATAGCTCATGAAAACGACCCTAAAATGCGAACACAACGAGATTTTGGCCCTAACTCAAATATGTATCGGTCTTACAAGCTATGCAAATCGCCTAAAACCCCAAAACTATGGGCAATAGCTCATAAAAATGCCGAAAACACAAAATAACGAGTTTTTGTTAGAACTCTCAAACATGTCTCGGGTGTTACGCCTTGAAATCCTCGAATCCCAAAACTTTGGGCAATAGCTCATGAAACGGCCCTAAAACACAAAAATAACGAGTTTTTGTTAGAACTCAAACATGTCTCGTGTTACGGGCATTGAAAATCCCTCGAATTGCAAAACTGGGGCAATAGCTCATGAAAACGGCCTAAACGCGAAAACAACGTGATTTTGGACCTAACTCAAACATGTATCGGGTCTTACAAGATATGAAAATCGCCTAAAACCCCAAAATGGCTCATGAAAATGGCCATAAAAAACGATGAGTTTTGGTCATAACTCTCAAACATATACCGGTCTTACGGCCTTGCAAATCACCCCGAATCCAAAATGTGGGCAATAGCTCATTAAAACGGCCATAAAACACGAAAATAACGAGTTTTTTGTAATAACTCTCAAACATGTCTCGGGTCTTACAAGCCTTGCATATCCCCCTAGAATCCGAAAACTGTGGGCAGTAGCTCATGAAAAAACCTAAAATGTGAAAACAACGTGATTTTGGCCCTAACTCTCAAACATTTATCGGGTCTTACAAGATATGAAAATCGCCCTAAAACCCCAAAATTGTGGGCAATAGCTCATGAAAATGGCCAAAAACACGAAAACAACGAGTTTTCGTGCATAACTCTCAAACATGTCTCGGGTCTTATGGGCCTTGCAAATCCGCTCGCATCCCAACACTGTGGGCAATATATCATGAAAACGGCCCTAAAATGCGAAAACAACGAGATTTCGGCCCTAACTCTCAAATATGTATCGGGTCTTACAAACTATGCAAATCGCCCTAAAACCCCAAAACTATGGGCAATAACTCATGAAAACGGCCATAAAACGCGAAAAAGACGAGTTTTTGGTCATAACTCTCAAACATGTATAGGCTCTTACAGGCCATGCAAATTCCCTTGAATCCAAATATTCTGGGCTATAGCTCATTAAAACGCACCTAAAACGCAAAAACAACGAGATTTTGCTCCTAACTCTCAAACATGTATCGGGTCTTTCAAGCCATGCAAATCGCCCTAAAATCCCAAAACTATGGGCAATAGCTCAAGAAAATGGCCATAAAACGCGAAAACGACAAGTTTTTGGTCATAACTCTCAAACATGTATCGGGTCTTACGGTCGTTGTAAATCGCCCTAAAACCCCAAAACTATGGGCAATCGCTCATGAAAACGGCCATAAAACATAAAAATAACAAGTTTTTGGTTAGAACTCTCAAACATGTCTCGGGTGTTACGGGCCTTGCAAATCCCCTAGAATCCGAAAACTGTGGGCAATAGCTCATGAAAACGGACCTAAAATGAAAACAACGTGATTTTGGCCCTAACTGTCAAACATTTATCGGGTCTAACAAGATATGAAAATCACCCAAAAACCGCAAAATTGGGGGCAATACGTCATGAAAATGGCCAAAAACGCAAAAACAACGAGTTTTCGGTCATAACTCTCTAACATGTCTCGGGTTTTACGGCCTTCCAAATCACCGGCATCCCAAAATGTGGGCAATATATCATGAAAACGGCCTAAAATGCGAAAACAACGAGATTTTGGCCCCAACTCTTAAATATGTATCGGGTCTTACAAGCTATGCAAATCGCCCTAAAACCCCAAAACTATGGGCAATAGCTCATGAAAACAGCCATAAAACACGAAAAAGACGAGTTTTTGGTCATAACTCTCAAACATGTATAGGGTCTTACAGGCCATGCAAATTCCCTTGAATCCAAAAATTCTGGGCTATAGCTCATTAAAACGCACCTAAAACGCAAAAACAACGAGATTTTGCTCCTAACTCTCAAACATGTATCGGGTCTTTCAAGCCATGCAAATCGCCCTAAAATCCCAAAACTATGGGCAATAGCTCAAGAAAATGGGCATAAAACGCGAAAACGACAAGTTTTTGGTCCTAACTCTCAAACATGTATCGGGTCTTATGGTCGTTGTAAATCGCCCTAAAACCCCAAAACTATGGGCAATCGCTCATGAAAACGGCCATAAAACATAAAAATAACGAGTTTTTTGTTAGAACTCTCAAACATGTCTCGGGTGTTACGGGCCTCGGAAATCCTCGAATCCAAGCTGTGGGCAATAGCTCATGAAAACGACCCTAAAATGCGAACACAACGAGATTTTGGCCCTTACTCTTAAATATGTATCGGGTCTTACAGGCTATGCAAATCGCCCTAAAACCCCAAAACTATGGGCAATAGCTCATAAAAACAGCCGTAACACACAAAAATAACGAGTTTTTGGTTAGAACTCTCAAACATGTCTCGGGTGTTACGGGCCTTGGAAATCCCCCTGGAATCCGCAAACTGTGGGCAATAGCTCATGAAACCGGCCCTAAAACGCGAAAATAATGAGTTTTTTGTTAGAACTCTCAAACATGTCTCGGTTGTTACGGGCATTGGAAATCCCCTTGGAATTCGCAAACCGTGGGCAATAGCTCATGAAAACGGCCCTGAAACGCGAAAACAACGTGATTTTGGACCTAACTCTCTCACTTGTATCGGGTCTTACAAGATATGAAAATCGCCCTAAAACCCCAAAACTGTGGGCAATAGCTCATGAAAATGGCCATAAAATGCGAAAAACGATGAGTTTTTGGTCATAACTCTCAAACATATACCGGGTCTTACGGGCCTTGCAAATCACCACAGATCCCAAAACTGTGGGCAATAGCTCATGAAAACAGCCATAAAACACGAAAATAACGAGTTTTTGTTAATAACTCTCAAACATGTCTCTGGTCTTACGGGCCTTGCAAATGCCTCTAGAATCCGAAAACTGTGGGCAATAGCTCATGAAAAATGACCTAAAATGTGAAGACAACGTGATTTTGGCCCGAACTCTCAAACATTTATTGGGTCTTACAAGATATGAAAATCGCGCTAAAACCCCAAAATTGTGGGCAATAGCTCATGAAAATGGCCAAAAAACGCGAAAACAACGAGTTTTTGGTCATAACTCTCAAACATGTCTCGGGTCTTACGGGCCTTCCAAATCCACGGCATCCCAACTGTGGCAATATATCATGAAAACGGCCCTAAAATGCGAAAACAACGAGATTTTGGCCCTAATTCTTAAATATGTATCGGGTCTTACAAGCTATGCAAATCGCCCTAAAACCCCAAAACTATGCGCAATAGCTCATGAAAACGGCCATAAAACGCGAAAAAGACGAGTTTTTGGTCATAACTCTCAAACATGTATAGTGTCTTACAGGCCATGCAAATTCCCTTGAATCCAAAAATTCTGGGCTATAGCTCATTAAAACGCACCTAAAACGCAAAAACAATGAGATTTTGCTCTTAACTCTCAAACATATGTCGTGTCTTCCATGCCATGCAAATTGCCCTAAAATCCCAAAACTATGGGCAATAGCTCATGAAAATGGCCATAAACGCGAAACGACAAGTTTTTGGTCATAACTCTCAAACATGTATCGGGTCTTACGGTCATTGTAAATCGCCCTAAAACCCCAAAACTATGGGAAATCGCTCATGAAAACGGCCATAAAACATAAAAATAACGAGTTTTTCATTAGAACTCTCAAACATGTCTCGGGTGTTACGGGCCTTGGAAATCCCTCGAATCGCAAAACTGTGGGCAATAGCTCATGAAAACGGCCCTAAAACGAAAACAACGAGATTTTGGCCCTAACTCTAAATATGTATCGGGTCTTACAAGATATAAATCGCCTAAAACCCCAAAACTATGGGCAATAGCTCATAAAAACAGCCATAACACACAAAATAACGAGTTTTGGTTAGAACTCTCAAACATGTCTCGGTGTTACGGCCTTGAAATCCCCCGAATCCCAAAACTTTGGGCAATAGCTCATGAAAACGGCCCTAAAACACGAAAATAACGAGTTTTTGTTAGAACTCTCAAACATGTCTCGGTGTTACGGCCTTGAAATCCCCGAATCCAAAACTGTGGGCAATAGCTCATGAAAACGGCCTAAAACGCGAAAACAACGTGATTTTGGACCTAACTCTCAAACATGTATCGGGTCTTACAAGATATGAAAATCGCCTAAAACCCCAAAATTGTGGGCAATAGCTCATGAAAATGGCCATAATGCGAAACAACGATGAGTTTTGGTCATAACTCTCAAACATATACCGGGTCTTACGGCCTTTAAAATCACCCAGCATCCCAAAATGTGGGCAATAGCTCATGAAAACGGCCATAAATGCGAAAAAACAAGTTTTTGGTAATAACTCTCAAACAAGTCTCGGGTCTTACAAGCTATGCAAATCTCCCTAAAACCCCAAAACTATGGGCAATAGCTCATGAAAACGGCCATAAAACGCGAAAAAGACGAGTTTTTGGTCATAACTCTCAAACATTTATAGGTTCTTACAGCCATGCAAATTCCCTTGAATCCAAAAATTCTGGGCTATAGCTCATTAAAACGCACCTAAAACGCAAAAACAACGAGATTTTGCCCCTAACTCTCAAACATGTATCGGGTCTTTCAAGCCATGCAAATCGCCCTAAAATCCCAAAACTATTGGCAATAGCTCATGAAAATGGCCATAAAACGCGAAAACGACAAGTTTTTTGTCATAACTCTCAAACATGTATCGGGACTTACGGTCGTTGTAAATCGCCCTAAAACCCCAAAACTATGGGCAATCGCTCATGAAAACGGCCATAAAACATAAAAATAACAAGTTTTTGGTTAGAACTCTCAAACATGTCTCGGGTGTTACGGGCCTTGGAAATCCCCTGGAATCCGCAAACTGTGGGCAATAGCTCATGAAACCGTCCCTAAAACGCGAAAACAACGATATTTTGGCCCTAACTCAAATATGTATCGGTCTTACAGCTATGCAAATCGCCTAAAACCCCAAAACTATGGGCAATAGCTCATAAAAACAGCCGTAAACACAAAATAACGAAGTTTTGGTTAGAACTCTCAAACATGTCTCGGTGTTACGCCTTGAAATCCCCCGAATCCGCAAACTTTGGGCAATAGCTCATGAAAACGGCCCTAAAACACAAAAATAATGAGTTTTTGTTAGAACTCAAACATGTCTCGTGTTACGGCATTGAAATCCCAGAATTCGCAAACTGGGCAATAGCTCATGAAAACGGCCCTAAAACGAAAACAACGTGATTTTGGACCTAACTCTCAAACATGTATCGGGTCTTACAAGATATGAAAATCGCCTAAAACCCCAAAACTGTGGGCAATAGCTCATGAAAATGGCCATAATGCGAAAACGATGAGTTTTTGGTCATAACTCTCAAACATATACGGGTCTTACGCCTTGCAAATCACCCGAATCCCAAAAATGTGGGCAATAGCTCATTAAAACGGCCATAAAACACGAAAATAACGAAGTTTTTGTAATAACTATCAAACAAGTCTCGGGTCTTACAGGCCTTGCAAATCCCCCTAGAATCCGAAAATGTGGGCAGTAGCTCATGAAAAAGGACCTAAAATGTGAAAACAACTTGATTTCGGACCTAACTCTCAAACATTTATCGGGTCTTACAAGATATGAAAATCGCCCTAAAACCCCAAAATTGTGGGCAATAGCTCATGAAAATGGCCAAAAAACGCGAAAACAACGAGTTTTCGGTCATAACTCTCAAACATGTATCGGGTCTTACGGGCCTTCCAAATCCCGCTGGCATCCCAATACTGTGGGAAATATATCATGAAAACGGCCCTAAAATGCGAAAACAACGAGATTTTGGCCCCAACTCTTAAATATGTATCGGGTCTTACAAGCTATGCAAATCGCCCTAAAACCCCAAAACTATGGGCAATAGCTCATGAAAACGGCCATAAAACACGAAAAGACGAGTTTTTGGTCATAACTCTCAAACATGTTTAGGGTCTTACAGGCCATGCAAATTCCCTTGAATCCAAAAATTCTGGGCTATAGCTCATTAAAACGCACCTAAAACGCAAAAACAACGAGATTTTGCTCCTAACTCTCAAACATGTATCGGGTCTTTCAAGCCATGCAAATCGCCCTAAAATCCCAAAACTATGGGCAATAGCTCAAGAAAATGGCCATGAAACGCGAAAACGACAAGTTTTTGGTCAAAACTCTCAAACATGTATCGTGTCTTACGGTCATTGTAAATCGCCCTAAAACCCCAAAACTATGGGCAATCGCTCATGAAAACGGCCATAAAACATAAAAATAACGAGTTTTTGGTTAGAACCCTCAAACATGTCTCAGGTGTAACAGGCCTTCGAAATCCCCCTCGAATCCGCAAACTGTGGGCAATAGCTCATGAAAACGGCCCTAAACCGCAAAAACAACGTGATTTTGGATCTAACTCTCAAACATGTATCAGGTCTTACAAGATATGAAAATGGCCATAAAACCCCAAAACTATGGGCAATAGCTCATGAAAATGGCCATAAAATGCGAAACACGAAGAGTTTTTGGTCATAACTCTCAAACATATACTGGGTCTTACGGGCCTTGCAAATCACCCTGGAATCCCAAAAATGTGGGCAATAGCTCATTAAAAGGGCCATAAAACACGAAAATAACGAGTTTTTGGTAATAACTCTCAAAAAAGTCTCGGGTCTTACAGGCCATGCAAATCCCCCTAGAATCCGAAAAATGTGGGCAGTAGCTCCTGAAAAAGGACCTAAATTGGGAAAACAACGTGATTTTGGCCCTAACTTTCAAATATTTATCGGGTCTTATAAGATATGAAAATCGCCCTAAAACCCCAAAATTGTGGGCAATAGCTCATGAAAATGGCCAAAACGAAAACAACGAAGTTTTTGGTCATAACTCTCAAACATGTCGGGTCTTACGGCCTTCCAAATCACCGGCATCCCAAAACTGTGGGATATATCATGAAAACGCCCTAAAATGAAAACAACGAGATTTTGGCCCTAACTCTCAAATATGTATCGGGTCTTACAAGCTATGCAAATCGCCCTAAAACCCCAAAACTATGGGCAATAGCTCATGAAAACGGCCATAAAACGCGAAAAAGACGAGTTTTTGGTCATAACTCTCAAACATGTATAGGGTCTTACAGGCCATGCAAATTCCCTTGAATCCAAAAATTTTGGGCTATAGCTCATTAAAACGCAAAAACAACGAGATTTTGCTCCTAACTCTCAAACATGTATCGGGTCTTTCAAGCCATGCAAATCGCCCTAAAATCCCAAAACTATGGGCAATAGCTCAAGAAAATGGGCATAAAACGCGAAAACGACAAGTTTTTGGTCATAACTCTCAAACATGTATCGGGTCTTATGGTCGTTGTAAATCGCCCTAAAACCCCAAAACTATGGGCAATCGCTCATGAAAACGGCCATAAAACACGAAAATAACGAGTTTTTGGTAAGAACTCTCAACCAAGTCTCGGGTCTTACAGGCCTTGCAAATCCCCCTAGCATCCGCAAACTGTGGGCAATAGCTCATGAAAACGACCCTAAAATGCGAACACAACGAGATTTTGGCCCTTACTCTTAAATATGTATCGGGTCTTGTTGTGCTATGAAAATCA
>CP125974.1:60808416-60874974 GCA_030063025.1 Avena longiglumis | reverse complement strand
CGGGTCAAACAAGCCCCTTGGAATCTCATGATGAGGAAAAAGGAGGACGAGGCCG
Organism: Avena longiglumis; assembly: GCA_030063025.1. Taxonomy (NCBI): domain Eukaryota; kingdom Viridiplantae; phylum Streptophyta; class Magnoliopsida; order Poales; family Poaceae; genus Avena; species Avena longiglumis. The sequence continues at coordinate 60,874,919 of CP125974.1, read as the reverse complement.
GTGTCGTTGTTCAAGCGTCTAGGGCCTCTTCCACCCATAGCCATTACAGGGAGTCCGCCGAGCAAAGACCTCGAGAAGTCAAAGGATGACAAAGATGAAGATGTATCACCGTCAAGGTGGTGTCCTGACGGACTCGGACACACCCAAAAGCGTGAGTGCGGCTGCGTAACTTGGAGGAAGGCGCGCGATATCTCACGCTTTAAAGAAAGCACGGCCCGATCTAGCCGTCAAAATTAGGCAGACCCTGAAGCGGAAGAACGCCCGACAAGAAAAGAATGGCGCTAAACCGAAAAGCCGATGCGGACATCGGCCGGCACAAACATGGTGTTCGTACTACCGTCGAAATTAGCGCCAAGAACCAATGAGCTACCATTGGCACGGTTTGACTACGGTCCACGACGGTTATCTTTGAGAAGCCACGTGAGAAGGGTTACAAACATATGAAAGCCACATACCTGCGGGGTTACATCAATGGCAACCCGTCGACAAGATGTTGGTGGACACCGGGCGGCATTAATATCATGCCATACTCCATGCTACGGCGTTTGGGGCGCTCACCGCAGATTTGATCAGCACCAGCGTCCGTTAAGCGACTTCAACGTCGACTTGAAACGCAGGCGTCGAACGTAGATCGGCCGCGGGCGAAAATACCATCCCACGGCATTCTTTGTTGTGGACAGCAAAGCACTTTACACTGTCTTGCTAGGAAGGGATTGGATTCACGCTAATTGCTACATCCCGTCCACAGTGCACCAGTGCCTGATCCAGTGGGATGGAGACGAAGTAGAGGTCATCCACGCAGACGATTCTATCGAGATCTCCATAGCTGGCATGAACGTCTGGGAAGCAGAAGACCAAGAGCCGATCTGGAATCAGTCTGACGGGCTGTGAGCGTATTGAAGCTACAAAAAGGGTGAGGCTGGTCTTATCCACTGGCCTTACAGAGTAGAAAAGTCCACGAGCGTGATGGGTACGGCGATCCTCGCGATCGGCCACAAAAATAAAGCAGCGATCATCGACAAGCGGATCATGCAATGCGTAGAGATGCTCTACCACCGTAAAACAATAAGGTGTAAACCATCCTCGACTAATGCAAGCAAAAGGGGCGATTCAAGCAATCGCCCAAATTTTTGTTATCCTCACCTACCCTGTGTTTGGCATCGATTTGACAGTGACGGGAAGCTAGGCGAGTTCACATCCGATGAACTAGAAGAAATCGACATTGGTCCCGGGATAAGCCACGACCAACATTTATCAAGAGAAAGTTAGATCCGAATCTGCGGGGCCCGGCGATAGCCTTGTTGAAACAATATCCGACTGCCTACCGACTACAGAGATGCTGGATTAGACAGAGCATCATCGATCATCGACTCCGCTAAAAGTTTCGGCCATTTCGAGCAGCACGACGGATGAAGGCCGAAATTCAGAAGAGGTCAAGAAGGAGGTCGAGAAAATGTTGACCAAGTTGATCGTGCCATGCGTGCTGAGTGGATTTCTAGTATCATACCTGTAGAGACGAAGGATGGCCGTTGGCGTGTCGCCATAGATTTTCGAGATCTCAACAGAGCCACCCCAAAGGAAGAGTATCCAATGCCGGTGGCAGAGACGTTAATCAACGCAGCGGCTGGTCACAAGATCTTGAGCTTCATGGACGGCAATGCCGGTTACAACCAAATTTTTATGGCTCCGGAAGACATACACAAGACTGCATTCAGAGTCCCAGGTTCGGTGGGGTTGTTTGAGTATGTAGTCATGACGTTCGGACTCAAGAATGCCGGCGCCACGTACCAAAGGGCCATGAATTATATTTTCCATGATCTGATCGGCAAACTGGTGGAAATTTACATCGACGACGTGGTGGTCAAGTCTGCTTCAGCGCACGGACACTTGGACGATCTGCAACGTGTCCTGGACCGAACAGGAAATTCGCCACGGATGAATCAAAGAAGTGTGCCTTCGGGGTCACGGCAGGTCAGTTCTTGGGTTTTTTGGTCCACGACCGCGGAATTGAAATCGGCCTGAAAAGTCAGCAGGCAGTGCGAACAATGAAGACACCCACCACGAAGAAAGACCTGCAGTCCCTCATGGCAAGATCAACTTTGTCAAGATTCATCTCTAATCTGTCGGGAAGGATAGAGCCGTTCATGGACTAGTAAAAATCAAATCGACGAGGAATTCGGAAGCGTAACAACAACGTGCCTTGACGAGATCAAAGATTATTTGACGGCGCGATGTTAGTTCCACCGCAGCCCCGACAGCCATTCTACATTTACTTATCGATGTCGACACGTCCATCGCCTCGGTGGTGGTGCAAATTTATGATGGGCTGGAGCGAGTCGTCTTTTACATAAGCGAAGGATGTCGGGCCGGAGAGACAAGGTACCTGATATCGATAAGTTGTGCCTCGCCTGTTTTTCACCGCACCAAGTCGCCATATCTTGTCGTGAGAGATTGTCATCATATGCAAGTCAGACGTCATAAAGCACATGCTGTCGGCTCCTATGTTGAAAGGACGATTGGGCAAATGGATGTTTGCATTATCGGAGTTTGACATCCGGTACCAACCCGCAAAGGCAGTTAAGGGACAAGCGTTGGCCGATCTTATCGCCGAAAGAATCAACACGAATATAGCAGCATTGCAGATCCGAGCGTGGGCTATGTTTTTCGATGGATCGGTCTGTGACGATGGGAGCGGCATCGGCATGCTACTCGTGTCGCCCCGGGGGGCAACATTCTCTTTCTCCATCAGGTTATCTGCACCCCGCACCAACAACGTCGCTGAGTATGAGGCGATACGCAAGGGAATGGAGTTGCTCATCGAAGCTGGAGCAGAAGCGGTGGAAATTTTTGGGGACTCCAAGTTAGTGATCTCCCAGCTCACGGAGGACTACAAGTGCGAGAGCGAGTCCCTCTTCCCATTATGGCTGCACTGCCGCGAGCTGATGGCGCAATTCCGGTACATAAACTTCACTTGGATCCCACGATCGCAGAATACCGAGGCGAATGATCTTGCACAAATGGCTTCAGGCTACAAGGATGTAGCAGAAGGAGCCGATGTTCAGGTACAGTTCCTGGAAGCTGACGACTGGAGAGCCGATATCTTCAATTACTTGAAGGATTCGGCTCGGGGGGCACCTAAACGGATAAGATACAAGGCCATGAAGTACGTGCTGATTGGCGATGACATGTTCTACAGGACTCTGGAAGGACTATTGCTTAAATGCCTGGGGACAGCCGAGGCCAATCGGCTCCTACACGAGGTACACGAAGGCACCTGTGGAACTCACCAATCAGCTCATAAGATGAAATGGTTGATCAGGCGATCAGGATTTTATTGGCCCACCATGCTTGAGGACTGTTTCAAGTACTACAAAGGGTGTCAGGCATGTCAGAAATTCGGGAAAATTCAGATGGTACCCGCATCAGCAATGAACCCCATCATCAAGCCTTGGCCATTCCGAGGTTGGGGCATGGACATGATCGGCAAAATCAATCCCCCATCAAGCAAAGGCCACATGTGGATTTTGGCCATCACTGACTATTTCACTAAATGGGTGGAGGCTGTCCCGATGAAATCAGTAAACTCGAAGGATGTTATCAATTTTGTGAAAGAACATGTCATCCATAGATTCGGGATTCCCCAAACTATCACGACCGATGGAGGTTCGGTCTTTATTTCTCAAGAGTTTAGAAAGTTTTGCGAGGACGCGGGGATCAAGCTGATCAGGTCATCTCCATACTATGCTCAGGCGAATGGGCAAGCTGAAGCGTCCAACCAGAGCCACATCAAGCTAATCAAGAGAAAAATCGATGAGCACCCTAGGCGCTGGCACGAGGTTTTGTCAGAGGCATTGTGGGCTTATCGCATGTCATGCCATGGGGCGATTAAAACCTCGCCGTACCATCTAGTATATGGACAAGAAGCCGTATTGCCTTGGGAAATTACGGCTGGGTCGAGGCGGTCACTTTTCGTGACGATCTAACAATCAAGAGTATACAACCCCGATGAGTGATGGTGGAGGACTTAAGCGAGCTCAGCCGTGGTCACCGGAGAAGATCAAAGAGAACAAGGCCAAAGTAGCTCGTATAAACAAGAAAGTGAAGCCAAAGGAGTTCCACGCTGGTGATCCGTATGGGAAGTCGTGGTTGCCCTTTGGGGACTAAGGATGCAAGATATGGTAAATGGTCTCCAAATTGGCATGGACCGTAGGTGGTCGATCAAGTTTTAAGAGGAAACGACACATGCTCGGCAATGGATGGCGTAAAGTTCCCAGTAGCGGTCAACGGTCAACATCTCAAGAAATATTTCCCAAGCATGTGGGATGTTGGACAGTAAAACTTGAGGGGCCGATACATGAAATCGGCTAAGTAAAGCACGTGAGACGATGGACAGTAAAAATGTGGGGGCCGATTCTGAAAATCGGCCGAATAAAAGCAAAATACATAGCCGATGCACGGTCATCGACTCTGGAGATTCACGCATGTTACGAATAGATGCTAGTTCGCGCATACGAGCTTCTGAAGAAATGCTTCGAAGGCATGGAGGGTGTCAGCACGGACACGATCCACCTCATCGATCCCAGCTTCGTGGCTTGTCGCTAGTTGTTTGTTCAGGGCACGTTTTCCGATGGGCAATTGGAGGTTTGGGTCGTCTGCTTTGAACCAAGAGGTGGCCGACATGGGCCTAAAGATGCGACCAAGTTTTACCTCATCAACGTTTTTGGGGAGAAGCCGATGGGTAGTCATCGGCTCTTTGCAATTTGACTTGTCTGACTATATGCGTGCAGTATGTTGAAAGCCGATACAGTGTCATCGACTTCTGGAGCATCGACCTATTTCGGCTATCGGCAAAATTGAAGCGAAGAGGAACAATATTTGGGAAGCGGATTTTCATTCATTCGAAGATAATTGCTTACAAAAGGATGATTGATTACAAAAGGAAGCCTACTACTACTGTTGCTGCTACTAATGCCTAAACTAATGGGCGAGATCATCGCCGCTGTCGTCGCCGCCGTCTTCTTCGCTGTCTTCGGCGCTGCTGCCGGGCCTTCACCTTCATTGGAAGCCGAAGCGCGGGACCTCCTCATCCTCGTCGTCATCTTCGGTGTCTTCGTTGGACCTGGCGCGGAAGCGCTTCGTCGGCGGGTACTCGTCGGAGGAGGTTTCCTCCTCCGATTCCTCCTCCTCGTCGGAGGACTCGACGCCGTCCCAAGAACAAGCGTCATCGCTGCTCTTCGCCCAGCCTCTGGCGTCAACGAGGATCAGGCTCTCGCCATCGGTCATGGACGCTGCCCTCCGACCGACAGCGAAACCAACCTCTCGCCCCACCATTGTGGGGCGAGAGTTGTACGCCGCCATCGGCGGGTGTTCAGCGTCCGCTCTCGTCGCTCATCGAGTTGGCGGCGGAAGACACGCCGGAGGAAGCAGAGAAGGCCATGGCAAGAAAGAGGGTTTTTTCGGCGGAGGAAGAAGGGTTTTCTGGCAACTGGAGGAAGATGGGGACTGCGAACTGTTCAGGCGGATTTAAATAAGGGGAATAGTGGAGAGACAGTTCAATGCCATAGCGGTTTCCCAGATTGCACTGCCAAAATCGTCAAATCATGCACTGCGCAGGAGTTGAGAAGACAGGGCATCATGATGAAGGGGTAGCGTGACGATTCGCTCGCCACGATTCTCCGACGCGCAGCCCGATAAGAAAAAAAAGAGGAGAAGAAGAAAATAAAAACACACAGAGTGGTTTTGGAATTATCATTGCCAAAACCAGGGGGCATGTGTTATCGCCGTATTTTGACCAAAGACGGAGATGGGCCGTGATCAAGATGGGCTTGGAAGATACGTATATTCAACGTGTTGTTAAATCGGCCTAGTGTGTGGATTTGGGCTAAATTGCCCGTGTATCTTGTATCATAGTAGGTTTCGTATTTGTTTAGGTTCCGTTTATGTTTAGGTAAAGATAGAGTTGTAGAGTTATTCCAAAAGTAGAGAGTCTCCGGACTATAAATATGTACCTAAGGTTATCGAAAAGGAGGACAATCACGCTCACAACAAACACAATCTCGGGCATCGCCACCCCTTGTTTCTAGGGTTTCTTTCGGTAAGTATGTCGCCTAGATCGCATCTTGCGATCTAGGCAGATTCACTTATATGTTACCTGGTTTTACTGCATCTTGAAGCGTTGTTGATGGCGAGTAATACCATTATCATAGATTGTTTGAGGCTAGCATCGGTGTTTTCATTATTATCGCCGGGTTATGCTACCTCTAGTTACCTCGCTACCTTTGCACCTCTTCCCAAGTGCAAGGGTAGCATCTTGCTTGATCTTTATTTAGTTGTTTCGATCTGTTATAGTTGTGCCTTGTTCACCAAGGTTTAGTTTAATATCTACGTGGCAGGCCTTACAAACGGGTTGAACGATCCAAGAGTACGAGGGACGTGGTTTATTCGCTCTAGAGAAGTTGTTCCGTAATTGACTTTACGTTAGTTATTAGGCCTTTTCTAGGGTTAATATTCTTCATCTTTTGTACATACCGGGCTCAATTACATGTAGGACGCCCAGACGTAGTGAAAACATTAAACCGTCAGAGATCGATTTAACTTGTAGTGATCAAGCAAAACCCCATGTTATCGTAAACCTAATGCGAACCATAGCAATCGGCTCTAGGAGCCGATTTATAGAAACCTCGAGCCGCCACGGCTCGAATTTTACGATACTTGTTTACCATGCAGGAAATCAATCGGAGCAATCCTTCACCTTCCCGACCAGGTATAGGTCAGGTGGCACGCCTCGAACCAAGCCAGGCGTGTGCCGGAGTTTTCGGGTCCGCCCGAGGGACCAGGCCCACCGTTAGCCTGGGAGCCTTCCATTTCGTGTTGCTCGTCGCTGCTCGCCGGTGGGTTTTGGCAGGCAACAAATAGCTCATGAAAACGGCCCTAAAACACGAAAAAACGTGATTTTGGACATAACTCTCAAACATGTATCGGGTATTACAAGATATAAAAATCGCCTTAAAACCCCAAAACTGTGGGCAATAGCTCATGAAAATGGCCATAAAATGCGAAAAACGATGAGTTTTTGGTCATAACTCTCAAACATATATCGGGTCTTACGAGCCTTGCAAATCACCCTGGAATCCCAAAATTGTGGGCAATAGCTCATGAAAACGGCCATAAAACACGAAAATAACGAGTTTTCGTTAATAACTCTCAAACATGTCTCGGGTCTTACGGGCCATGCAAATCCCCCTAGAATCCGAAAACTGTGGGCAGTAGCTCATGAAAAAAACCTAAAATGTGAAAACAACGTGATTTTGGCCCTAACTCTCAAACATTTATCGGGTCTTACAAGATATGAAAATCGCCCTAAAACCCCAAAATTGTTGGCAATAGCTCATGAAAATGCCCAAAAAACGCGAAAACAACGAGTTTTCGGTCATAACTCTCAAACATGTATCGGGTCTTACGGGCCTTCCAAATCCCGCTGGCATCCTAAAACTGTGGGAAATATATCATGAAAACGGCCCTAAAATGCGAAAACAACGAGATTTTGGCCCTAACTCTCAAATATGTATCGGGTCTTACAAGCTATGCAAATCGCCCTAAAACCCCAAAACTATGGGCAATAGCTCATGAAAACGGCCATAAAACGCGAAAAAGACGAGTTTTTGGTCATAACTCTCAAACATGTATAGGGTCTTACAGGCCATGCAAATTCCCTTGAATCCAAAAATTCTGGGCTATAGCTCATGAAAATGGCCAAAAACGCGAAAACAACGATTTTTCGGTCATAACTCTCAAACATGTGTCGGGTCTTTCAAGCCATGCGATTTGCCCTAAAATCCCAAAACTATGGGCAATAGCTCATGAAAATGGCCATAAAAAGCGAAAACGACAAGTTTTTTGTCATAACTCTCAAACATGTATCGGGACTTACGGTCATTGTAAATCGCCTAAAACCCCAAAACTATGGGCAATAGCTCATGAAAACGGCTGTAAAACACAAAAATAACGAATTTTTTGGTTAGAACTCTCAATCATTTCTCAGGTGTAACGGTCCTTGAGAATCCCCCTGGAATCCGCAAACTGTGGGCAATAGCTCATGAAAACGGCCCTAACACACAAAAATAACGAGTTTTTGCTAGAACTCTCAAACATGTCTCGGGTGTTACGGGCCTTGGAAATCCCCGTGGAATCCGCAAACTTTGGGCAATAGCTCATGAAAACGGCTGTAAAACACAAAAATAACGAGTTTTTTGTTAGAACTCTCAAACATGTCTCGGGTGTTACGGGCCTAGGAAATCCCCCTGGAATTCGCAAACTTTGGGCAATAGCTCATGAAAACGGCCCTAAAACGCGAAAACAACGTGATTTTGGACCTAACTCTCAAACATGTATCGGGTCTTACAAGATATAAAAATCGCCCTAAAACCCCAAAACTATGGGCAATAGCTCATGAAAACGGCCATAAAACGCGAAAAAGACAAGTTTTTGGTCATAACTCTCAAACATGTATAGGGTTTTACAGGCCATGCAAATTCCCTTGAATCCAAAAATTTTGGGCTATAGCTCATTAAAACGCACCTAAAACGCAAAAACAACGAGATTTTGCTCCTAACTCTCAAACATGTATCGGGTCTTTCAAGCCATGCAAATCGCCCTAAAATCCCAAAACTATTGGCAATAGCTCATGAAAATGGCCATAAAACGCGAAAACGACAAGTTTTTTGTCATAACTCTCAAACATGTATCGGGACTTACGGTCGTTGTAAATCGCCCTAAAACCCCAAAACTATGGGCAATAGCTCATGAAAACGGCCGTAAAACACAAAAATAATGACTTTTTGGTTAGAACTCTCAATCATTTCTCAGGTGTAACGGTCCTTGAGAATCCCCCTGGAATCCGCAAACTGTGGGCAATAGCTCATGAAAACGGCCCTAAAACGCAAAAATAACGAGTTTTTGGTTAGAACTCGCAAACATGTCTCGGGTGTTACGGGCCTTGGAAATCCCCCTGGAATCCGCAATCTTTGGGCAATAGCTCATGAAAACGGCTGTAAACACAAAAATAACGAATTTTTTGTTAGAACTCTCAAACATATCTCGGGTGTTACGGGCCTTGGAAACCCCCCTGGAATTCGCAAACTGTGGGGAATAGCTCATGAAAACGGCCCTAAAACACGAAAACAACGTGATTTTGGACCTAATTCTCAAACATGTATCGGGTCTTACAAGATATAAAAATCGCCCTAAAACCCCAAAACTGTGGGCAATAGCTGATGAAAATGGCCATAAAATGCGAAAAGCGATGAGTTTTTGGTCATAACTCTCAAACATATATCGGGTCTTACGAGCCTTGCAAATCACCCTCGAATCCAAAAATCGTGGGCAATAGCTCATGAAAACGGCCATAAAACACGAAAATAACGAGTTTTCGTTAATAACTCTCAAACATGTCTCGGGTCTTACGGGCCATGCAAATCCCCCTAGAATCCGAAAACTGTGGGCAGTAGCTCATGAAAAAAACCAAGAATGTGCAAACAACGTGATTTTGGCCCTAACTCTCAAACATTTATCGGGTCTTACGAGATACGAAAATCGCCCTAAAACCCCAAAATTGTGGGCAATAGCTCATGAAAACGGCCAAAAAACGCGAAAACAACGAGTTTTCGGTCATAACACTCAAACATGTATCGGGTCTTACGGGCCTTCCAAATCCACGGCATCCCAAACTGTGGGAAATATATCATGAAAACGGCCCTAAAATACGAAAACAACGAGATTTTGGCCCTAACTCTCAAATATGTATCGGGTCTTACAAGCTATGCAAATCGCCCTAAAACCCCAAAACTATGGGCAATAGCTCATGAAAACGGCCATAAAACGCGAAAAAGACGAGTTTTTGGTCATAACTCTCAAACATGTATAGGGTCTTACAGGCCATGCAAATTCCCTTGAATCCAAAAATTCTGGGCTATAGCTCATTAAAACGCACCTAAAACGCAAAAAACAACGAGATTTTGCTCCTAACTCTCAAACATGTATCGGGTCTTTCAAGCCATGCAAATCGCCCTAAAATCCCAAAACTATTGGCAATAGCTCATGAAAATGGCCATAAAACGCGAAAACGACAAGTTTTTTGTCATAACTCTCAAACATGTATCGGGACTTACGGTCGTTGTAAATCGCCCTAAAACCCCAAAACTATGGGCAATAGCTCATGAAAACGGCCGTAAAACACAAAAATAACGACTTTTTGGTTAGAACTCTCAATCATTTCTCAGGTGTAACGGTCCTTGAGAATCCCCCTGGAATCCGCAAACTGTGGGCAATAGCTCATGAAAACGGCCCTAAAACGCAAAAATAACGAGTTTTTGGTTAGAACTCGCAAACATGTCTCGGGTGTTACGGCCTTGGAAATCCCCGTGGAATCCGCAATCTTTGGGCAATAGCTCATGAAAACGGCTGTAAAACACAAAAATAACGAGTTTTTTGTTAGAACTCTCAAACATGTCTCGGGTGTTACGGGCCTTGGAAACCCCCCTGGAATTCGCAAACTGTGGGCAATAGCTCATGAAAACGGCCCTAAAACGCGAAAACAACGTGATTTTGGACCTAACTCTCAAACATGTATCGGGTCTTACAAGATATAAAAATCGCCCTAAAACCCCAAAACTGTGGGCAATAGCTCATGAAAATGGCCATAAAATGCGAAAAACGATGAGTTTTTGGTCATTAATCTCTAACATATATCGGGTCTTACGAGCCTTGCAAATCACCCTGGAATCCCAAAATTGTGGGCAATAGCTCATGAAAACGGCCATAAAACACGAAAATAACGAGTTTTCGTTAATAACTCTCAAACATGTCTCGGGTCTTACGGGCCATGCAAATCCCCCTAGAATCCGAAAACTGTGGGCAGTAGCTCATGAAAAAAACCTAAAATGTGAAAACAACGTGATTTTGGCCCTAACTCTCAAACATTTATCGGGTCTTACAAGATATGAAAATCGCCCTAAAACCCCAAAATTGTGGGCAATAGCTCATGAAAATGGCCAAAAACGAGAAAACAACGAGTTTTCGGTCATAACTCTCAAACATGTTTCGGGTCTTACGGGCCTTCCAAATCCCGTTGGCATCCCAAAACTGTGGGCAATATATCATGAAAACGTCCCTAAAATGCGAAAACAACGAGATTTTGGCCCTAACTCTTAAATATGTATCGGGTCTTACAAGCTATGCAAATCGCCCTAAAACACCAAAACTATGGGCAATAGCTCATGAAAACGGCCATAAAACGCGAAAAAGACGAGTTTTTGGTCACAACTCTCAAACATGTATAGGGTCTTACAGGCCATGCAAATTCCCTTGAATCCAAAAATTCTGGGCTATAGCTCATTAAAACGCACCTAAAACACAAAAACAACGAGATTTTGCTCCTAACTCTCAAATATGTATCGGGTCTTTCAAGCCATGCAAATCGCCCTAAAATCCCAAAACTATGGGCAATAGCTCATGAAAATGGCCATAAAACGCGAAAACGACAAGTTTTTTGTCATAACTCTCAAACATGTCTCGGGTATTACGGGCCTTGGAAATCCCCCTGGAATCCGCAAACTGTGGGCAATAGCTCATGAAAACGGCTGTAACACACAAAAATAACGAGTTTTTTGTTAGAACTCTCAAACATGTCTCGTGTAACGGTCCTGAGAATCCCTCGAATCCAAAACTGTGGGCAATAGCTCATGAAAACGGCCCTAAAACACAAAAATAACGAATTTTTGGTTAGAACTCTCAAACATGTGTCGGGTGTTACAGGCCTTGGAAATCCCCCTGGAATCCGCAATCTTTGGGCAATAGCTCATGAAAACGGATGTAAAACACAAAAATAACGAATTTTTTGTTAGAACTCTCAAACATGTCTCAGGTGTTACGGGCCTTGGAAACCCCCTGGAATTCGCAAACTGTGGGCAATAGCTCATGAAAACGGCCCTAAAACACGAAAACAACATGATTTTGGACCTAACTCTCAAACATATATCGGGTCTTACAAGATATAAAAATCACCCTAAAACCCCAAAACTGTGGGCAATAGCTCATGAAAATGGCCATAAAATGCGAAAGCGATGATTTTTTGTTCATAACTCTCAAACATATATCAGGTCTTACGGACCTTGCAAATCACCCTCGAATCCCAAAACTGTGGGCAATAGCTCATGAAAACGGCCAAAAACGCGAAAATAACGAAGTTTTCGTTAATAACTCTCAAACATGTCTCGGGTCTTACGGGCCATGCAAATCCCCTAGAATCCAAAACTGGGCGTAGCTCATGAAAAAACCTAAAATGTGAAAACAACGTGATTTTGGCCCTAACTCTCAAACATTTATCGGGTCTTACAAGATATGAAAATCGCCTAAAACCCCAAAATTGTGGGCAATAGCTCATGAAAATGGCCAAAAACGCGAAAACAACGAAGTTTTCGGTCATAACTCTCAAACATGTATCGGGTCTTACGGGCCTTCCAAATCACCGGCATCCCAAAACTGTGGGAAATATATCATGAAAACGGCCCTAAAATGCGAAAACAACGAGATTTTGGCCCCAACTCTTAAATATGTATCGGGTCTTACAAGCTATGCAAATCGCCCTAAAACCCCAAAACTATGGGCAATAGCTCATGAAAACGGCCATAAAACGCGAAAAAGACGAGTTTTTGGTCATAACTCTCAAACATGTATAGGGTCTTACAGGCCATGCAAATTCCCTTGAATCCAAATATTCTGGGCTATAGCTCATTAAAACGCACCTAAAACGCAAAAACAAAGAGATTTTGCTCCTAACTCTCAAACATGTATCGGGTCTTTAAAGCCATGCAAATCGCCCTAAAATCCCAAAACTATTGGCAATAGCTCATGAAAATGGCCATAAAACGCGAAAACGACAAGTTTTTGGTCATAACTCTCAAACATGTATCGGGACTTACGGTCGTTGTAAATCGACCTAAAACCCCAAAACTATGGGCAATAGCTCATGAAAACGGCTGTAAAACACAAAAATAACGACTTTTTGGTCAGAACTCTCAAACATTTCTCAGGTGTAACGGTCCTCGAGAATCCGCAAACTGTGGGCAATAGCTCATGAAAACGGCCCTAAAACGCAAAAATAACGAGTTTTTGGTTAGAACTCTCAAACATGTCTCGGGTATTACGGGCCTTGGAAATCCCCCTGGAATCCGCAAACTGTGGGCAATAGCTCATGAAAACGGCTGTAACACACAAAAATAACGAGTTTTTTGTTAGAACTCTCAAACATGTCTCGGGTGTTACGGGCCTTGGAAATCCCCCTGGAATTCGCAAACTGTGGCCAATAGCTCATGAAAACGGCCGTAAAACGCGAAAACAACGTGATTTTGGACCTAACTCTCAAACATGTATCGGGTCTTACAAGATATGAAAATCGCCCTAAAACCCCAAAACTGTGGGCAATAGCTCATGAAAATGGCCATAAAATGCCAAAAACGATGAGTTTTTGGTCATAACTCTCAAACATATACCGGTCTTACGAGCCTTGCAAATCACCCTGGAATCCAAAAATTGTGGGCAATAGCTCATGAAAACGGCCATAAAACACGAAAATAACGAGTTTCCGTTAATAACTCGCAAACATGTCTCGGGTCTTACGGGCCATGCAAATACCCCTAGAATCCGAAAACTGTGGGCAGTAGCTCATGAAAAAACCTAAAATGTGAAAACAACGTGATTTTGGCCCTAACTCTCAAACATTTATCGGGTCTTACAAGATATGAAAATCGCCCTAAAACCCCAAAATTGTGGGCAATAGCTCATGAAAATGGCCAAAAACACGAAAACAACGAGTTTTCGTGCATAACTCTCAAACATGTATCGGGTCTTACGGGCCTTCCTAATCACGCTGGCATCCCAAAACTGTGGGAAATATATCATGAAAACGGACCTAAAATACGAAAACAACGAGATTTTGGCCCTAACTCTCAAACATATATCGGGTCTTACGAGCCTTGCAAATCACCCTGGAATCCCAAAATTGTGGGCAATAGCTCATGAAAACAGCCATAAAACACGAAAAAGACGAGTTTTTGGTCATAACTCTCAAACATGTATAGGGACTTATAGGCCATGCAAATTCCCTTGAATCCAAAAATTTTGGGCTATAGCTCATTAAACGCACCTAAAACGCAAAAACAACGAGATTTTGCTCCTAACTCTCAAACATGTATCGGGTCTTTCAAGTCGTGCAAATCGCGCTAAAATCCCAAAACTATGGGCAATAGCTTATGAAAATAGCCATAAAATGCGAAAACGACAAGTTTTTTGTCATAACTCTCAAACATGTATCGGGACTTACGGTCGTTGTAAATCGCCCTAAAACCCCAAAACTATGGGCAATAGCTCATGAAAACGGCCGTAAAACACAAAAATAACGACTTTTTGGTTAGAACTCTCAAACATTTCTCAGGTGTAACGGTCCTTGAGAATCCCCCTGGAATCCGCAAACTGTGGGCAATAGCTCATGAAAACGGCCCTAAAACGCAAAAATAACGAGTTTTTGGTTAGAACTCGCGAACATGTCTCGGGTGTTACGGGCCTTGGAAATCCCCCTGGAATCCGCAATCTTTGGGCAATAGCTCATGAAAACGGCTGTAAAACACAAAAATAACGAATTTTTTGTTAGAACTCTCAAACATGTCTCGGGTGTTACGGGCCTAGGAAATCCCCCTGGAATCCGCAAATCGTGGGCAATAGCTCATGAAAACGGCACTAAAACGCGAAAACAACGTGATTTTGGACCTAACTCTCAACCATGTATCAGGTCTTACAAGATATGATAATCGCTCTAAAACCCCAAAACTGTGGGCAATAGCTCATGAAAATGGCCATAAAATGCGAAAGCGATGATTTTTTGTTCATAACTCTCAAACATATATCAGGTCTTACGGACCTTGCAAATCACCCTCGAATCCCAAAACTGTGGGCAATAGCTCATGAAAACGGCCATAAAACAAGAAAATAACGAGTTTTCGTTATTAACTCTCAAACATGTCTCGGGTCTTACGGCCATGCAAATCCCCTAGAATCCGAAACTGTGGGCGTAGCTCATGAAAAAACCTAAAATGTGAAAACAACGTGATTTTGGCCCTAACTCTCAAACATTTATTGGGTCTTACAAGATATGAAAATGGCCTAAAAACCCCAAAATTGTGGGCAATAGCTCATGAAAATGGCCAAAAACGCGAAAACAACGAGTTTTCGGCCATAACTCTCAAACATGTCTCAGGTCTTACATGCCTTCCAAATCCCGCAGGCATCCCAAAACTGTGGGAAATATATCATGAAAACGGCCCTAAAATGCGAAAACAACGAGATTTTGGCCCTAACTCTCAAATATGTATCGGGTCTTACAAGCTATGCAAATCGCCCTAAAACCCCAAAACTATGGGCAATAGCTCATGAAAACGGCCATAAAACGCGAAAACGACAAGTTTTTGGTCATAACTCTCAAACATGTATAGGGTCTTACAGGCCATGCAAATTCCCTTGAATCCAAAAATTCTGGGCTATAGCTCATTAAAACGCACCTAAAACGCAAAAACAACGAGATTTTGCTCCTAACTCTCAAACATGTATCGGGTCTTTCAAGCCATGCAAATCGCCCTAAAATCCCAAAACTATTGGCAATAGCTCATGAAAATGGCCATAAAACGCGAAAACGACAAGTTTTTTGTCATAACTCTCAAACATGTATCGGGACTTACGGTCGTTGTAAATCGCCCTAAAACCCCAAAACTATGGGCAATAGCTCATGAAAACGGCCGTAAAACACAAAAATAACGACTTTTTGGTTAGAACTCTCAATCATTTCTCAGGTGTAACGGTCCTTGAGAATCCCCCTGGAATCCGCAAACTGTGGGCAATAGCTCATGAAAACGGCCCTAAAACGCAAAAATAACGAGTTTTTGGTTAGAACTCGCAAACATGTCTCGGGTGTTACGGGCCTTGGAAATCCCCCTGGAATCCGCAATCTTTGGGCAATAGCTCATGAAAACGGCTGTAAAACACAAAAATAACGAGTTTTTTGTTAGAACTCTCAAACATGTCTCGGGTGTTACGGGCCTTGGAAACCCCCCTGGAATTCGCAAACTGTGGGCAATAGCTCATGAAAACGGCCCTAAAACGCGAAAACAACGTGATTTTGGACCTAACTCTCAAACATGTATCGGGTCTTACAAGATATAAAAATCGCCCTAAAACCCCAAAACTGTGGGCAATAGCTCATGAAAATGGCCATAAAATGCGAAAAACGATGAGTTTTTGGTCATAACTCTCAAACATATATCGGGTCTTACGAGCCTTGCAAATCACCTTGGAATCCCAAAATTGTGGGCAATAGCTCATGAAAACGGCCATAAAACACGAAAATAACGAGTTTTCGTTAATAACTCTCAAACATGTTTCGGGTCTTATGGGCCTTGCAAATCCCCCTAGAATCCGAAAACTGTGGGCACTAGCTCATGAAAAAACCTAAAATATGAAAACGACGTGATTTTGGCCCTAACTCTCAAACATTTATCGGGTCTTACCAGATATGAAAATCGCCCAAAAAACCCAAAATTGTGGGCAATAGCTCATGAAAATGGCCAAAAACGCGAAAACAACGAGTTTTCGGTCATAACTCTCAAACAGTTCTCGGGTCTTATGGGCCTTCCAAATCCCGCTGGCATCCCAAAATTCTGGGCAATATATCATGAAAACGGCCCTAAAATGCGAAAATAACGAGATTTTGGCCCTAACTCTTAAATATGTATTGGGTCTTACAAGCTATGCAAATCCCCCTAAAACCCGAAAAGTTTGGGCAATAGCTCATGAAAATGGCCATAAAACGCAGAAAGGACAAGTTTTTGGTCATAACTCTCAAACATGTATAGGGTCTTACAGGCCATGCAAATTCCCTTGAATCCAAAAATTCTGGGCTATAGCTCATTAAAACGCACCTAAAACGCAAAAACAACGAGATTTTGCTCCTAACTCTCAAACATGTATCGGGTCTTTCAAGCCATGCAAATCGCCCTAAAATCCCAAAACTATTGGCAATAGCTCATGAAAATGGCCATAAAACGCGAAAACGACAAGTTTTTTGTCATAACTCTCAAACATGTATCGGGACTTACGGTCGTTGTAAATCGCCCTAAAACCCCAAAACTATGGGCAATAGCTCATGAAAACGGCCGTAAAACACAAAAATAACGAATTTTTGGTTAGAACTCTCAAACATTTCTCGGGTGTTACGGGCCATGAAAATCCCCCTGGAATCCGCAAACTATGGGAAATAGCTCATGAAAACGGCCCTAAAACGCAAAAATAACGAGTTTTTCATTAGAACTCGCAAACATATCTCGAGTGTAACGGGCCTTCGAAATACCCTGGAATCCGCAAACTGTGGGCAATAGCTCATGAAAACGGCTGTAAAACACAAAAATAACGAGTTTTTTGTTAGAACTCTCAAACATGTCTCGGGTGTTACGGGCCTTGGAAATCCCCCTGGAATTCGCAAACTGTGGGCAATAGCTCATGAAAACGGCCCTAAAACGCGAAAACAACGTGATTTTGGACCTAACTCTCAAACATGTATCGGGTCTTACAAGATATGAAATCGCCCTAAAACCCCAAAACTGTGGGCAATAGCTCATGAAAATGGCCATAAAATGCGAAAAACGATGAGTTTTTGGTCATAACTCTCAAACATATATCGGGTCTTACGAGCCTTGCAAATCACCCTGGAATCCCAAAATTGTGGGCAATAGCTCATGAAAACGGCCATAAAACACGAAAATAACGAGTTTTCGTTAATCACTCTCAAACATGTCTCGGGTCTTACGGGCCATGCTCATGAAAAAAACCTAAAATGTGAAAACAACGTGATTTTGGCCCTAACTCTCAAACATTTATCGGGTCTTACAAGATATGAAAATCGCCCTAAAACCCCAAAATTGTGGGCAACAGCTCATGAAAATGGCCAAAAAACGCGAAAACAACGAGTTTTTTGTCATAACTCTCAAACATGTATCGGGTCTTACGGGCCTTCCTAATCCCGCTGGCATCCCAAAACTGTGGGAAATATATCATGAAAACGGCCCTAAAATACGAAAACAACGAGATTTTGGCCCTAACTCTCAAATATGTATCGGGTCTTACAAGCTATGCAAATCGCCCTAAAACCCCAAAACTATGGGCAATAGCTCATGAAAACGGCCATAAAACGCGAAAAAGACGAGTTTTTGGTCATAACTCTCAAACATGTATAGGGTCTTACAGGCCATGCAAATTCCCTTGAATCCAAAAATTCTGGGCTATAGCTCATTAAAACGCACCTAAAACGCAAAAAACAACGAGATTTTGCTCCTAACTCTCAAACATGTATCGGGTCTTTCAAGCCATGCAAATCGCCCCAAAATCCCAAAACTATTGGCAATAGCTCATGAAAATGGCCATAAAACGCGAAAACGACAAGTTTTTTGTCATAACTCTCAAACATGTATCGAGACTTACGGTCGTTGTAAATCGCCCTAAAACCCCAAAACTATGGGCAATAGCTCATGAAAACGGCCGTAAAACACAAAAATAAAGAATTTTTGGTTAGAACTCTCAAACATTTCTCAGGTGTAAAGGTCCTCGAGAATCCCCCTGGAATCCACAAACTGTGGGCAATAGCTCATGAAAACGGCCCTAAAACGCAAAAATAACGAGTTTTTCGTTAGAACTCGCAAACATATCTCGAGTGTAACGGGCCTTCGAAATACCCTGGAATCCGCAAACTGTGGGCAATAGCTCATGAAAACGGCCATAACACACAAAAATAACGAGTTTTTTGGTTAGAACTCTCAAACATGTCTCGGGTGTAACGGGGCTTGGAAATCCACCTGGAATCCGCAAACTGTGGGCAATAGCTCATGAAAACGGCCCTAAAACGCGAAAACAACGTGATTTTGGACCTAACTCTCAAATATGTATCAGGTCTTACAAGATATGAAAATCGCCCTAAAACCCCAAAACTGTGGACAATAGCTCATGAAAATGGCCATAAAATGCGAAAGCGATGAGTTTTTGGTCATAACTCTCAAACATATATCGGGTCTTACGGGCCTTGCAAATCACCCTGGAATCCCAAAATTGTGGGCAATAGCTCATGAAAACAGCCATAAAACACGAAAATAACGAATTTTCGTTAATAACTCTCAAACATGTCTCGGGTCTTACGGGCCTTGCAAATGCCTCTAGAATCCGAAAACTGTGGGCAGTAGCTCATGAAAAAGGACCTAAAATGTGAAGACAACGTGATTTTGGCCCTAACTCTCAAACATTTATCGGGTCTTACAAGATATGAAAATCGCCCTAAAACCCCAAAATTGTGGGCAATAGCTCATGAAAATGGCCAAAAAACGCGAAAACAACGAGTTTTTGGTCATAACTCTCAAACATGTCTCGGGTCTTACGGGCCTTCCAAATCCCGCTGGCATCCCAAAACTGTGGGAAATATATCATGAAAACGGCCCTAAAATGCGAAAACAACGAGATTTTGGCCCTAACTCTCAAATATGTATCGGGTCTTACAAGCTATGCAAATCGCCCTAAAACCCCAAAACTATGGGCAATAGCTCATGAAAACAACCATAAAACGCGAAAAAGACGAGTTTTTGGTCATAACTCTCAAACATGTATAGGGTCTTACAGGCCATGCAAATTCCCTTGAATCCAAAAATTCTGGGCTATAGCTCATTAAAACGCACCTAAAACGCAAAAACAACGAGATTTTGCTCCTAACTCTCAAACATGTATCGGGTCTTTCAAGCCATGCAAATCGCCCTAAAATCCCAAAACTATTGGCAATAGCTCATGAAAATGGCCATAAAACGCGAAAACGACATTTTTTTTGTCATAACTCTCAAACATGTATCGGGACTTACGGTCGTTGTAAATCGCCCTAAAACCCCAAAACTATGGGCAATAGCTCATGAAAACGGCCGTAAAACACAAAAATAACGACTTTTTGATTAGAACTCTCAATCATTTCGTGTGTAAAGGTCCTTGAGAATCCCCTCGAATCCACAAACCGGGCAATAGCTCATGAAAACGGCTCTAAAACGCAAAAATAACGAGTTTTTGGTTAGAACTCTCAAACATGTCTCGGGTATTACGGGCCTTGGAAATCCCCCTGGAATCCGCAAACTGTAGGCAATAGCTCATGAAATCGGCTGTAAAACACAAAAATAACGAATTTTTTGTTAGAACTCTCAAACATGTCTCGGGTGTTACGGGCCTTGGAAATCCCCCGGGAATTCGCAAACTGTGGGCAGTAGCTCGTGAAAAAGGACCTAAAATGTGAAAATAACGTGATTTTGGCCCTAACTCTCAAACATTTATCGGGTCTTACAAGATATGAAAATCGCCCTAAAACCCCAAAATTGTGGGCAATAGCTCATGAAAATGGCCATAAAATGCGAAAACGATGAGTTTTTGGTCATAACTCTCAAACATATATCGGGTCTTACGGGCCTTGCAAATCACCCTGGAATCCCAAAAATGTGGGCAATAGCTCATGAAAACGGCCATAAAACACGAAAATAACGAGTTTTCGTTAATAATTCTCAAACATGTCTCGGGTCTTATGGGCCTTGCAAAACCCCCTAGAATCCGAAAACTGTGGGCAGTAGCTCATGAAGAAAACCTGAAATGTGAAAACAACGTGATTTTGGCCCTAACTGTCAAACATTTATCGGGTCTAACAAGATATGAAAATCACCCAAAAACCGCAAAATTGTGGGCAATAGGTCATGAAAATGGCCAAAAACGCAAAAACAACGAGTTTTCGGTCATAACTCTCTAACATGTCTCGGGTTTTACGGGCCTTGCAAATCCCCCTAGAATCCCAAAACTGTGGGAAATATATCATGAAAACGGCCCTAAAATGCGAAAACAACGAGATTTTGGCCCTAACTCTCAAATATGTATCGGGTCTTACAAGCTATGCAAATCGCCCTAAAACCCCAAAACTATGGGCAATAGCTCATGAAAACGGCCATAAAACGCGAAAAAGACGAGTTTTTGGTCATAACTCTCAAACATGTATAGGGTCTTACAGGCCATGCAAATTCCCTTGAATCCAAAAATTCTGGGCTATAGCTCATTAAAACGCACCTAAAACGCAAAAACAACGAGATTTTGCTCCTAACTCTCAAACATGTATCGGGTCTTTTAAGCCATGCAAATCGCCCTAAAATACCAAAACGATTGGCAATAGCTCATGAAAATGGCCATAAAACGCGAAAACGACAAGTTTTTTGTCATAACTCTCAAACATGTAACGGGACTTACGGTTGTTGTAAATCGCCCTAAAACCACAAAACTATGGGCAATAGCTCATGAAAACGGCCGTAAAACACAAAAATAACGACTTTTGGTTAGAACTCTCAAACATTTCTCAGGTGTAACGGTCCTCGAGAATCCCCCTGGAATCCACAAACTGTGGGCAATAGCTCATGAAAACGGCCCTAAAACGCAAAAATAACGAGTTCTTGGTTAGAACTCTCAAACATGTCTCGGGTGTTACGGGCCTTGGAAATCCCCTGGAATGCGCAAACTGTGGGCAATAGCTCATGAAAACGGTCGTAACACTCAAAAATAACGAGTTTTTGGTTAGAACTCTCAAACATGTCTCAGGTGTAACGGGCCTTGGAAATCCCCCTGGAATCCGCAAACTGTGGGCAATAGCTCATGAAAACGGCCCTAAACCGCAAAAACAACGTGATTTTGGATCTAACTCTCAAACATGTATCAGGTCTTATAAGATATGAAAATCATCCTAAAACCCCAGAACTGTGGGCAATAGCTCATGATAATGGCCATAAAATGCGAAAACGATGAGTTTTTGGTCATAACTCTCAAACATATATCGGGTCTTACGAGCCTTGCAAATCACCTTGGAATCCCAAAATTGTGGGCAATAGCTCATGAAAACGGCCATAAAACACGAAAATAACGAGTTTTCGTTAATAACTCTCAAACATGTCTCGGGTCTTACGGGCCATGCAAATCCCCCTAGAATCCGAAAACTGTGGGCAGTAGCTCATGAAAAAAACCTAAAATGTGAAAACAACGTGATTTTGGCCCTAACTCTCAAACATTTATCGGGTCTTACAAGATATGAAAATCGCCCTAAAACCCCAAAATTGTGGGCAATAGCTCATGAAAATGGCCAAAAAACGCGAAAACAACGAGTTTTCGGTCATAACTCTCAAACATGTATCGGGTCTTACGGGCCTTCCAAATCCCGCTGGCATCCCAAAACTGTGGGAAATATATCATGAAAACGGCCCTAAAATGCGAAAACAACGAGATTTTGGCCCTAACTCTCAAATATGTATCGGGTCTTACAAGCTATGCAAATCGCCCTAAAACCCCAAAACTATGGGCAATAGCTCATGAAAACGGCCATAAAACGCGAAAAAGACGATTTTTTGGTCATAACTCTCAAACATGTATAGGGTCTTACAGGCCATGCAAATTCCCTTGAATCCAAAAATTCGGGCTATAGCTCATTAAAACGCACCTAAAACGCAAAAAACAACGAGATTTTGCTCCTAACTCTCAAACATGTATCGGGTCTTTCAAGCCATGCAAATCGCCCTAAAATCCCAAAACTATTGGCAATAGCTCATGAAAATGGCCATAAAACGCGAAAACGACAAGTTTTTTGTCATAACTCTCAAACATGTATCGGGACTTACGGTCGTTGTAAATCGCCCTAAACCCCAAACCTATGGGCAATAGCTCATGAAAACGGCCGTAAAACACAAAAATAACGACTTTTGGTTAGAACTCTCAAACATTTCTCAGGTGTAACGGTCCTCGAGAATCCCCCTGGAATCCGCAAACTGTGGGCAATAGCTCATGAAAACGGCCCTAAAACGCAAAAATAACGAGTTTTTGGTTAGAACTCGCAAACATGTCTCGGGTGTTACGGGCCTTGGAAATCCCCCTGGAATCCGCAATCTTTGGGCAATAGCTCATGAAAACGGCTGTAAAACACAAAAATAACGAGTTTTTTGTTAGAACTCTCAAACATGTCTCGGGTGTTACGGGCCTTGGAAACCCCCCTGGAATTCGCAAACTGTGGGCAATAGCTCATGAAAACGGCCCTAAAACACGAAAACAACGTGATTTTGGACCTAACTCTCAAACATGTATCGGGTCTTACAAGATATAAAAATCGCCCTAAAACCCCAAAACTGTGGGCAATAGCTCATGAAAATGGCCATAAAATGCGAAAAACGATGAGTTTTTGGTCATAACTCTCAAACATATATCGGGTCTTACGAGCCTTGCAAATCACCCTGGAATCCCAAAATTGTGGGCAATAGCTCATGAAAACGGCCATAAAACACGAAAATAACGAGTTTTCGTTAATAACTCTCAAACATGTCTCGGGTCTTACGGGCCATGCAAATCCCCCTAGAATCCGAAAACTGTGGGCAGTAGCTCATGAAAAAAACCTAAAATGTGAAAACAACGTGATTTTGGCCCTAACTCTCAAACATTTATCGGGTCTTACAAGATATGAAAATCGCCCTAAAACCCCAAAATTGTGGGCAATAGCTCATGAAAATGGCCAAAAACTCGAAACAACGAGTTTTCGGTCATAACTCTCAAACATGTCTCGAGCATTGCAAATCCCGCTGGCATCCCAAAACTGTGGGAAATATATCATGAAAACGGCCCTAAAATGCGAAAACAACGAGATTTTGGCCCTAACTCTCAAATATGTATCGGGTCTTACAAGCTATGCAAATCGCCCTAAAACCCCAAAACTATGGGCAATAGCTCATGAAAACGGCCATAAAACGCGAAAAAGACGAGTTTTTGGTCATAACTCTCAAACATGTATAGGGTCTTACAGGCCATGCAAATTCCCTTGAATCCAAAAATTCTGGGCTATAGCTCATTAAAACGCACCTAAAACGCAAAAACAACGAGATTTTGCTCCTAACTCTCAAACATGTATCGGGTCTTTCAAGCCATGCAAATCGCCCTAAAATCCCAAAACTATTGGCAATAGCTCATGAAAATGGCCATCAAACGCGAAAACGACAAGTTTTTTGTCATAACTCTCAAACATGTATCGGGACTTACGGTCGTTGTAAATCGCCCTAAAACCCCAAAACTATGGGCAATAGCTCATGAAAATGGCCAGAAACACAAAAATAACGAATTTTTGGTTAGAACTCTCAAACATTTCTCGGTGTAAAGGTCCTCGAGAATCCCCTCGAATCCACAAACCGGGCAATAGCTCATGAAAACGGCCCTAAAACGCAAAAATATAACGAAGTTTTTGGTTAGAACTCGCAAACATGTCTCGGGTGTTACGGCCTTGAAATCCCAGAATCCGCAAACTTTGGGCAATATCTCATGAAAACGGCCGTAACACACAAAAATAACGAGTTTTTGGTTAGAACTCTCAAACATGTCTCAGGTGTAACGGGCCTTGGAAATCCCCCTGGAATCCGCAAACTGTGGGCAATAGCTCATGAAAACGGCCCTAAACCGCAAAAACAACGTGATTTTGGATCTAACTCTCAAACATGTATCAGGTCTTATAAGATATGAAAATCATCCTAAAACCCCAGAACTGTGGGCAATAGCTCATGATAATGGCCATAAAATGCGAAAACGATGAGTTTTTGGTCATAACTCTCAAACATATATCGGGTCTTACGGGCCTTGCAAATCACCCTGGAATCCCAAAAATGTGGGCAATAGCTCATGAAAACGGCCATAAAACACGAAAATAACGAGTTTTCGTTAATAATTCTCAAACATGTCTCGGGTCTTATGGGCCTTGCAAAACCCCCTAGAATCCGAAAACTGTGGGCAGTAGCTCATGAAGAAAACCTGAAATGTGAAAACAACGTGATTTTGGCCCTAACTGTCAAACATTTATCGGGTCTAACAAGATATGAAAATCGCCCTAAAACCCCAAAATTGTGGGCAATAGCTCATGAAAATGGCCAAAAAACGCGAAAACAACGAGTTTTCGGTCATAACTCTCAAACATGTATCGGGTCTTACGGGCCTTCCAAATCCCGCTGGCATCCCAAAACTGTGGGAAATATATCATGAAAACGGCCCTAAAATGCGAAAACAACGAGATTTTGGCCCTAACTCTCAAATATGTATCGGGTCTTACAAGCTATGCAAATCGCCCTAAAACCCCAAAACTATGGGCAATAGCTCATGAAAACGGCCATAAAACGCGAAAAAGACGAGTTTTTGGTCATAACTCTCAAACATGTATAGGGTCTTACAGGCCATGCAAATTCCCTTGAATCCAAAAATTCTGGGCTATAGCTCATTAAAACGCACCTAAAACGCAAAAACAACGAGATTTTGCTCCTAACTCTCAAACATGTATCGGGTCTTTCAAGCCATGCAAATCGCCCTAAAATCCCAAAACTATTGGCAATAGCTCATGAAAATGGCCATAAAACGCGAAAACGACAAGTTTTTTGTCATAACTCTCAAACATGTATCGGGACTTACGGTCGTTGTAAATCGCCCTAAAACCCCAAAACTATGGGCAATAGCTCATGAAAACGGCCGTAAAACACAAAAATAACGACTTTTTGGTTAGAACTCTCAAACATTTCTCAGGTGTAACGGTCCTCGAGAATCCCCCTGGAATCCGCAAACTGTGGGCAATAGCTCATGAAAACGGCCCTAAAACGCAAAAATAACGAGTTTTTGGTTAGAACTCGCAAACATGTCTCGGGTGTTACGGGCCTTGGAAATCCCCCTGGCATCCGCAAACTTTGGGCAATAGCTCATGAAAACGGCTATAAAACACAAAAATAACGAGTTTTTTGTTAGAACTCTCAAACATGTCTCGGGTGTTACGGGCCTTGGAAATCCCCCTGGAATTCGCAAACTGTGGGCAATAGCTCATGAAAACGGCCCTAAAACACGAAAACAACGTGATTTTGGACCTAACTCTCAAACATGTATCGGGTCTTACAAGATATAAAAATCGCCCTAAAACCCCAAAACTGTGGGCAATAGCTCATGAAAATGGCCATAAAATGCGAAAAACGATGAGTTTTTGGTCATAACTCTCAAACATATATCGGGTCTTACGAGCCTTGCAAATCACCCTGGAATCCCAAAATTGTGGGCAATAGCTCATGAAAACGGCCATAAAACACGAAAATAACGAGTTTTCGTTAATAACTCTCAAACATGTCTCGGGTCTTACGGGCCATGCAAATCCCCCTAGAATCCGAAAACTGTGGGAAGTAGCTCATGAAACAAACCTAAAATGTGAAAACAACGTGATTTTGGCCCTAACTCTCAAACATTTATTGGGTCTTACAAGATATGAAAATCGCCCTAAAACCCCAAAATTGTGGGCAATAGCTCATGAAAATGGCCAAAAAATGCGAAAACAACGAGTTTTCGGTCATAACTCTCAAACATGTATCGGGTCTTACAGGCCTTCCAAATCCCGCTGGCATATCAAAACTGTGGGAAATATATCATGAAAACGGCCCTAAAATGCAAAAACAACGAGATTTTGGCCCTAACTCTCAAATATGTATCGGGTCTTACAAGCTATGCAAATCGCCCTAAAACCCCAAAACTATGGGCAATAGCTCATGAAAACGGCCATAAAACGCGAAAAAGACGAGTTTTTGGTCATAACTCTCAAACATGTATAGGGTCTTACAGGCCATGCAAATTCCCTTGAATCCAAAAATTCTAGGCTATAGCTCATTAAAACGCACCTAAAACGCAAAAACAACGAGATTTTGCTCCTAACTCTCAAACATGTATCGGGTCTTTCAAGCCATGCAAATCGCCCTAAAATCCCAAAACTATTGGCAATAGCTCATGAAAATGGCCATAAAACGCGAAAACGACAAGTTTTTTGTCATAACTCTCAAACATGTATCGGGACTTACGGTCGTTGTAAATCGCCCTAAAACCCCAAAACTATGGGCAATAGCTCATGAAAACGGCCATAAAACACAAAAATAAAGAATTTTTGGTTAGAACTCTCAAACATTTCTCAGGTGTAAAGGTCCTCGAGAATCCCCCTGGAATCCACAAACTGTGGGCAATAGCTCATGAAAACGGCCCTAAAACGCAAATATAACGAGTTTTTGGTTAGAACTCTCAAACATGTCTCGGGTGTTACGGGCCTTGGAAATCCCCCTGGAATCCGCAAACTTTGGGCAATAGCTCATGAAAACGGCTGTAAAACACAAAAATAACGAGTTTTTTGTTAGAACTCTCAAACATGTCTCGGGTGTTACGGGCCTTGGAAATCCCCCTGGAATTCGCAAACTGTGGGCAATAGCTCATGAAAACGGCCCTAAAACACGAAAACAACGTGATTTTGGACCTAACTCTCAAACTGTATCGGGTCTTACAAGATATAAAAATCGCCCTAAAACCCCAAAACTGTGGGCAATAGCTCATGAAAATGGCCATAAAATGCCAAAAACGATGAGTTTTTGGTCATAACTCTCAAACATATATCGGGTCTTACGAGCCTTGCAAATCACCCTGGAATCCCAAAATTGTGGGCAATAGCTCATGAAAACGGCCATAAAACACGAAAATAACGAGTTTTCGTTAATAACTCTCAAACATGTCTCGGGTCTTACGGGCCATGCAAATCCCCCTAGAATCCGAAAACTGTGGGCAGTAGCTCATGAAAAAAACCTAAAATGTGAAAACAACGTGATTTTGGCCCTAACTCTCAAACATTTATCGGGTCTTACAAGATATGAAAATCGCCCTAAAACCCCAAAATTGTGGGCAATAGCTCATGAAAATGGCAAAAAACGCGAAAACAACGAGTTTTCGGTCATAACTCTCAAACATGTATCGGGTCTTACGAGCCTTCCAAATCCCGCTGGCATCCCAAAACTGTGGGAAATATATCATGAAAACGGCCCTAAAATGCGAAAACAACGAGATTTTGGCCCTAACTCTCAAATATGTATCGGGTCTTACAAGCTATGCAAATCGCCCTAAAACCCCAAAACTATGGGCAATAGCTCATGAAAACGGCCATAAAACGCGAAAAAGACGAGTTTTTGGTCATAACTCTCAAACATGTATAGGGTCTTACAGGCCATGCAAATTCCCTTGAATCCAAAAATTCTGGGCTATAGCTCATTAAAACGCACCTAAAACGCAAAAACAACGAGATTTTGCTCCTAACTCTCAAACATGTATCGGGTCTTTCAAGCCATGCAAATCGCCCTAAAATCCCAAAACTATGGGCAATAGCTCATGAAAATGGCCATAAAACGCGAAAACGACAAGTTTTTGGTCATAACTCTCAAACATGTATCGGGTCTTACAGTCGTTGTAAATCGCCCTAAAACCCCAAAACTATGGGCAATAGCTCATGAAAACGGCCAGAAACACAAAAATAACGACTTTTGGTTAGAACTCTCAAACATTTCTCAGGTGTAATGGTCCTCGAGAATCCCCCTGGAATGCACAAACTGTGGGCAATAGCTCATGAAAACGGCCCTGAAACGCAAATATAACGAGGTTTTGGTTAGAACTCTCAAACATGTCTCGGGTGTTACGGGCCTTGGAAATCCCCCTGGAATCCGCAAACTTTGGGCAATAGCTCATGAAAACGGCTGTAAAACACAAAAATAACGAGTTTTTTGTTAGAACTCTCAAACATGTCTCGGGTGTTACGGGCCTTGGAAATCCCCCTGGAATTCGCAAACTGTGGGCAATAGCTCATGAAAACGGCCCTAAAACACGAAAACAACGTGATTTTGGACCTAACTCTCAAATATGTATCGGGTCTTACAAACTATGCAAATCGCCCTAAAACCCCAAAACTATGGGCAATAACTCATGAAAACGGCCATAAAACGCGAAAAAGACGAGTTTTTGGTCATAACTCTCAAACATATACCGGTCTTACGAGCCTTGCAAATCACCCTGGAATCCAAAAATTGTGGGCAATAGCTCATGAAAACGGCCATAAAACACGAAAATAACGAGTTTCCGTTAATAACTCGCAAACATGTCTCGGGTCTTACGGGCCATGCAAATACCCCTAGAATCCGAAAACTGTGGGCAGTAGCTCATGAAAAAACCTAAAATGTGAAAACAACGTGATTTTGGCCCTAACTCTCAAACATTTATCGGGTCTTACAAGATATGAAAATCGCCCTAAAACCCCAAAATTGTGGGCAATAGCTCATGAAAATGGCCAAAAAACGCGAAAACAACGAGTTTTTGGTCATAACTCTCAAACATGTATCGGGTCTTACGGGCCTTCCAAATCCCGCTGGCATCCCAAAACTGTGGGAAATATATCATGAAAACGGCCCTAAAATACGAAAACAACGAGATTTTGGCCCTAACTCTCAAATATGTATCGGGTCTTACAAGCTATGCAAATCGCCCTAAACCCCAAAACTATGGGCAATAGCTCATGAAAACGGCCATAAAACGCGAAAAAGACGAGTTTTTGGTCATAACTCTCAAACATGTATAGGGTCTTACAGGCCATGCAAATTCCCTTGAATCCAAAAATTCTGGGCTATAGCTCATTAAAACGCACCTAAAACGCAAAAACAACGAGATTTTGCTCCTAACTCTCAAACATGTATCGGGTCTTTCAAGCCATGCAAATCGCCCTAAAATCCCAAAACTATTGGCAATAGCTCATGAAAATGGCCATAAAACGCGAAAACGACAAGTTTTTTGTCATAACTCTCAAACATGTATCGGGACTTAAAGGTCGTTGTAAATTGCCCTAAAACCCCAAAACTATGGGCAATAGCTCATGAAAACGGCTGTAAAACACAAAAATAACGACTTTTTGGTCAGAACTCTCAAACATTTCTCAGGTGTAACGGTCCTCGAGAATCCCCCTGGAATCCGCAAACTATGGGCAATAGCTCATGAAAACGGCCCTAAAACGCAAAAATAACGAGTTTTTGGTTAGAACTCGCAAACATGTCTCGGGTGTTACGGGCCTTGGAAATCCCCCTGGCATCCGCAAACTGTGGGCAATAGCTCATGAAAACGGCTGTAAAACACAAAAATAACGAGTTTTTTGTTAGAACTCTCAAACATGTCTCGGGTGTTACAGGCCTTGGAAATCCCCCTGGAATTCGCAAACTGTGGGCAATAGCTCATGAAAACGGCCCTAAAACACGAAAACAACGTGATTTTGGACCTAACTCTCAAACATGTATCGGGTCTTACAAGATATAAAAGTCGCCCTAAAACCCCAAAACTGTGGGCAATAGCTCATGAAAATGGCCATAAAATGCGAAAACTGATGAGTTTTTGGTCATAACTCTCAAACATATATCGGGTCTTACGAGCCTTGCAAATCACCCTGGAATCCCAAAATTGTGGGCAATAGCTCATGAAAACGGCCATAAAACACGAAAATAACGAGTTTT
This sequence comes from Avena longiglumis, assembly GCA_030063025.1. NCBI lineage: Eukaryota > Viridiplantae > Streptophyta > Magnoliopsida > Poales > Poaceae > Avena > Avena longiglumis. The sequence goes on along the minus strand of CP125974.1, from coordinate 60,844,386 downwards.
CGTTAATAACTCTCAAACATGTCTCGGGTCTTACGGGCCATGCAAATCCCCCTAGAATCCGAAAACTGTGGGCAGTAGCTCATGAAAAAAACCTAAAATGTGAAAACAACGTGATTTTGGCCCTAACTCTCAAACATTTATCGGGTCTTACAAGATATGAAAATCGCCCTAAAACCCCAAAATTGTGGGCAATAGCTCATGAAAATGGCCAAAAAACGCGAAAACAACGAGTTTTCGGTCATAACTCTCAAACATGTATCGGGTCTTACGGGCCTTCCAAATCCCGCTGGCATCCCAAAACTGTGGGAAATATATCATGAAAACGGCCCTAAAATGCGAAAACAACGAGATTTTGGCCCTAACTCTCAAATATGTATCGGGTCTTACAAGCTATGCAAATCGCCCTAAAACCCCAAAACTATGGGCAATAGCTCATGAAAACGGCCATAAAACGCGAAAAAGACGAGTTTTTGGTCATAACTCTCAAACATGTATAGGGTCTTACAGGCCATGCAAATTCCCTTGAATCCAAAAATTCTGGGCTATAGCTCATTAAAACGCACCTAAAACGCAAAAACAACGAGATTTTGCTCCTAACTCTCAAACATGTATCGGGTCTTTCAAGCCATGCAAATCGCCCTAAAATCCCAAAACTATTGGCAATAGCTCATGAAAATGGCCATAAAACGCGAAAACGACAAGTTTTTTGTCATAACTCTCAAACATGTATCGGGACTTACGGTCGTTGTAAATCGCCCTAAAACCCCAAAACTATGGGCAATAGCTCATGAAAACGGCCGTAAAACACAAAAATAACGACTTTTTGGTTAGAACTCTCAAACATTTCTCAGGTGTAACGGTCCTCGAGAATCCCCCTGGAATCCGCAAACTGTGGGCAATAGCTCATGAAAACGGCCCTAAAACGCAAAAATAACGAGTTTTTGGTTAGAACTCGCAAACATGTCTCGGGTGTTACGGGCCTTGGAAATCCCCCTGGAATCCGCAATCTTTGGGCAATAGCTCATGAAAACGGCTGTAAAACACAAAAATAACGAATTTTTTGTTAGAACTCTCAAACATGTCTCGGGTGTTACGGGCCTTGGAAACCCCCCTGGAATTCGCAAACTGTGGGCAATAGCTCATGAAAACGGCCCTAAAACGCGAAAACAACGTGATTTTGGACCTAACTCTCAAACATGTATCGGGTCTTACAAGATATGAAATCGCCCTAAAACCCCAAAACTATGGGCAATCGCTCATGAAAACGGCCCTAAAATGCGAAAGCGATGAGTTTTTGGTCATAACTCTCAAACATATATCGGGTCTTACGAGCCTTGCAAATCACCCTGGAATCCCAAAATTGTGGGCAATAGCTCATGAAAACAGCCATAAAACACGAAAAAGACGAGTTTTTGGTCATAACTCTCAAACATGTATAGGGACTTATAGGCCATGCAAATTCCCTTGAATCCAAAAATTTTGGGCAGTAGCTCATGAAAAAAACCTAAAATGTGAAAACAACGTGATTTTGGCCCTAACTCTCAAACATTTATCGGGTCTTACAAGATATGAAAATCGCCCTAAAACCCCAAAATTGTGGGCAATAGCTCATGAAAATGGCCAAAAAACGCGAAAACAACGAGTTTTCGGTCATAACTCTCAAACATGTATCGGGTCTTACGGGCCTTCCAAATCCCGCTGGCATCCCAAAACTGTGGGAAATATATCATGAAAACGGCCCTAAAATGCGAAAACAACGAGATTTTGGCCCTAACTCTCAAATATGTATCGGGTCTTACAAGCTATGCAAATCGCCCTAAAACCCCAAAACTATGGGCAATAGCTCATGAAAACGGCCATAAAACGCGAAAAAGACGAGTTTTTGGTCATAACTCTCAAACATGTATAGGGTCTTACAGGCCATGCAAATTGGCTTGAATCCAAAAATTCTGGCTATAGCTCATTAAAGCGCACCTAAAACGCAAAAACAACGAGATTTTGCTCCTAACTCTCAAACATGTATCGGGTCTTTCAAGCCATGCAAATCGCCCTAAAATCCCAAAACTATTGGCAATAGCTCATGAAAATGGCCATAAAACGCGAAAACGACAAGTTTTTTGTCATAACTCTCAAACATGTATCGAGACTTACGGTCGTTGTAAATCGCCCTAAAACCCCAAAACTATGGGCAATAGCTCATGAAAACGGCCGTAAAACACAAAAATAAAGAATTTTTGGTTAGAACTCTCAATCATTTCTCAAGTGTAAAGGTCCTCGAGAATCCCCCTGGAATCCACAAAATGTGGGCAATAGCTCATGAAAACGGCCCTAAAACGCAAATATAACGAGTTTTTTTGTTAGAACTCGCAAACATGTCTCGGGTGTTACGGGCCTTGGAAATCCCCCTGGCATCCGCAAACTTTGGGCAATAGCTCATGAAAACGGCTATAAAACACAAAAATAACGAGTTTTTTGTTAGAACTCTCAAACATGTCTCGGGTGTTACGGGCCTTGGAAATCCCCCTGGAATTCGCAAACTGTGGGCAATAGTGTTATCGTCGTATTTTGACCAAAGACGGAGATGGGCCGTGATCAAGATGGGCTTGGAAGATACGTATATTCAACGTGTTGTTAAATCGACCTAGTGTGTGGATTTGTGCTAAATTGCCCGTGTATCTTGTATCATAGTAGGTTTCGTATTTGTTTAGGTTCCGTTTATGTTTAGGTAAAGATAGAGTTGTAGAGTTATTCCAAAAGTAGAGAGTCTCTGTACTATAAATATGTACCGAAGGTTATCGAAAAAGGAGGACAATCACGTTCACAACAAACACAATCTCGGCGCATCGCCACCCCTTGTTTCTAGGGTTTCTTCGTAGTAATATGTCATGCCTAGATCGCATCTTGCGATCTAGGCGATTCACTATCGTTACCGGTTTTACTCTTGATCAAGCATTGTTGATGGCGAGTAATACCATTATCATAGATTGTTTGAGGCTAGCATCGGTGTTTTTCATTATTATCGTCGAAGTTATGCTACCTCTAGTTACCTCGCTACCTTTGCACCTCTTCCCAAGTGCAAGGGTAGCATCTTGCTTGATCTTTATTTAGTTGTTTCGATCTGTTATAGTTGTGCCTTGTTCACCAAGGTTTAGTTTAATATCTACGTAGCCAGGCCTTACAAACGGGTTGAACGATCCAGTAGTACATAGGGACGTGGTTTATTCGTTCTAGAGAAGTTGTTCCGGTAATTGACTTTACGTTAGTTATTAGGCCTTTTCTAGGGTTAATATTCTTCATCTTTTGTACATACCAGGCTCAATTACGTGTAGGACGTTCCAGTTACGTAGTGAAAACATTAAACTGTCGTAGATCGATTTAACTTGTAGTGATCAAGCAAAACCCCATGTTATCGTAAACCTAATGCAGAACCATGGGGCAATCGGCTCTAGGAGCCGATTTACAGGGAAACCTGGGAGCCGGCCACGGCTCGAATTTTACGTATACTTGTTTACCATGCAGGAAATCAATCGGAGCAATCCTTCACCTTCCTGACCAGGTATAGGTCAGGTGGCACGCCCTCGAACCAAGCCAGGACGTGTGCCGGAGTTTTGCGGGCCGTCGCCCGAGGGACCAGGGCCCACCAGCAGTTCTGGGAGCCTCCCGGCTCTTCGTGTTGCTCGTCGCTGCTCGCCGGTGGGTTTTGGCAGGCAACACATTCTGGCACGCCCGGTGGGACATTCAACAACGTCTACATCAACATCCGACGCTGCGATGGAGAACAGACCAGTCACTTACGACGATCTACCTGACGAGCACAAGGCCAAGTATGACGAGATCAAAGCTCTCTTCGAAGAAGACCTCATCAGCTCTTTTGAGAGGACAAGTAAGCATGGCATCAAGTGGAGGGGGTTCTCCCCCGAGGGTGCCCTCAATGAGGTAGATCTGTCTGTTCCTTCGGAGGAGCGCACCAGAGCTCTACGACAGGAGGTCAACTACATGGTGGCTCATTCTCTGCACCGCCATTCTGAGAGCCTGGTGAACGCTTTCGAGCGGATCGCGGTTCGCGTAGTTCAAGAGATCATGAAACATCGCATTCGCCGGGCCTACTCTGGGACTCACCAGGAGAAAGACCGCCTGACCATGCCACCGCCATTCACACTAGCAGCTCCAGAACCGCCAGGAGCAGCGGCTTATGTCGTCTACAAGGCTGGGGGCGACCCAGGCGATTGCCAATTCCTGTTTGAGCCGCCTAAGGAAATCCCACACGGGTATATATGCGCCTACGTGCCGGACTGCAATAACCTGACACGCACCAAACAGATTGTAGCCGCAGGAGTTTCTGCGGCAGGGGTTCCTGGGGCAGGATCTTCAGGGGCAGGCATGTCCAGAGCAGTGATGTCTGGGATGGACGCTGACAAACAGGCGTGGCTAGCCAAGTATGCCACTGGAACAAGTCATGAGAATCTAGCCCCTACAGCTCAAACAGTGGAGCAAATCGGTACCATCCTGAGGGACTGGTTCGCCGTGCGGTCAAGAGAAGAACAATCGGCTATTCAAAGCCGCATTCAACAAGTTTGATCTGATTCCGCTGCCACCCAAGTATAAGCTCCCTGAGTTCTCAAGGTTCAGCGGGTCAGAAGGGTCAAGCTCGATCGAGCACATAAGCCGATACCTGGCACAACTAGGCATGATTTCGGCATCGGATCAGATGCGCGTAAGATTTTTTGCGCAATCTCTGACAGGACCAGCCTTTGGGTGGTACACCTCGCTGCCACCTGATTCAATTCATACCTGGAAGCAACTGGAAGAACAGTTCCACATCCAGTACCATTCAGAGGCTACTGAGGCTGGCATTGCAGACCTGGCGCAGGTGCGGCAGAAGCGGGGAGAGACTGTAGCCGAATACATCCAGCGCTTCAGGACCGTCAAAAACCGATGTTTCTCAGCTCGTTTAACTGAGAAGGAAGCAGTCGAGCTGGCAGTGTTGGGCCTCTTAGCACCCATCAAGGATCTGGCTTTCCAGGTAGAGTACAACTCATTGGCGCACATGGCCCAGAAACTGACGATGTATGAACAGCGCCACCCTGAGTTATACCAAGACAAATTCAAGCGTCCGATAGGCCTGGTCGATACAGAAGAAGGTGATCCTACGCAAGACCAGGAGGTGGCCGTAGCTGAATGGGCTCGGGGGGCAGATCCTGTAGCCTGCAAATGGGTGAAACAGCAAGGGCCTGCAAAAGGATTCGACTTTGATGTGAGCAAAGCCGAGCAGATATTCGATTTGCTGCTGAAGGAGAAGCAGCTGAGGTTACCCGAAGGCCACAAAATCCCTACGGCTCAGGAAATGAACGGGAGACCATACTGCAAGTGGCATCACTCGTTCACCCACATCACCAATGAGTGCAAAGAGCTTCGCCGCCAAATCCAAATGGCGATAGAGCAAGGCCGTCTGATCCTTGGGCAGTTCGCCATGAAAGTGGACACAAACCCATTTCCCGGCGTCAACATGGTAGAACTCAGTCGCTCCGCGAGGCGTCAGCTGGATTTCTCGTTCGGCGTTAATATGGCAGGGTCTGGGTACCACCATGACACGTACAAGCAGGAGGGAGGTGTCCGCGCTCGGGGCAAAGAAAGAGAGGAGGCTAGTCCACGCGACCGGCCCAGCCACAATGACAGGCGGTACTTAACAGAGGAACAAGTGAGGAGAGTGCGATATCAGAAGCCACATTCGACGCATCTCCTTAACAAGTACTGCGCGACAGAGACGACAAAAGATATGAGCACCTTGCTAGGGGACCGTCTAAAGAAATGGAGGGAGCAGACAAGCACTGGGATTGTCCTTTCTTCAAGTACTGCTGGGACGCAGGAATGAGCCGATTGCCTACGGTCGACAACTGCCCGGAATGCGGTCAGCAGAAGGAGGACACGAGGCCAGTGTCAGTGTTCAAACGTCTAGGGCCTCTTCCACCCCATAGCCATTACAGGGAGTCCGCTCGAGCAAAAGACCTCGAGAAGTCAAAGGATGACAAAGATGAAGACAGGTATCACCGTCCAAGGTGGTGTCCCGACGGACTCAGACACACCCAAAAGCGTAGAGTGCAGCGGCTGCGTAACTTGGAGGAAGCTGAAGCGCAGTATCTCCACGCTTTAAAGAAAGCACGGCCCGATCTAGCCGTCAAAATTAGGCAGACCCTGGAAACGGAAGAACGCCCGACAAGAAAAGAATGGCGCCCCAAACCAGCAAAAGCCGATGCACAGACATCGGCTGGCACAAACATGGTGTTCGTACTACCGTCAGAATTCTGCGCGCCAAGAACCAATGAGCTACCAGTGGCACAGTTTGACTGCGGTCCACGACCGGTTATCTTTGAGAAGCCACGTGAGAAGGGTTACAAACATATGAAAGCCCTGTACCTGCGGGGTTACATCAATGGGCAACCTGTCAGCAAGATGTTGGTGGACACCGGGGCGGCAGTTAATATCATGCCATACTCCATGCTACGGCGTTTGGGACGCTCCACTGCAGATTTGATCAGCACCAACGTCACGTTAAGCGACTTCAACGGTCAGACTTCGGAAACGCAGGGCGTACTGAACGTAGATCTGACCGTGGGCAGGAATACCATCCCCACGGCATTCTTTGTTGTGGACAGCAAAAGCACTTACACTGTCTTGCTAGGAAGGGATTGGATTCACGCTAATTGCTACATCCCGTCCACAATGCACCAGTGCCTGATCCAGTGGGATGGAGATGAAGTGGAGGTCATCCACGCAGATGATTCTATCGAGATCTCCATAGCTGGCATGAACGTCTGGGAAGCAGAAGACCAAGAGCCGATCTCTGGAATCAGTCTAGACGGCTGTGAGCGTATTGAAGCTACAAAAAACGGGGTGAGGCTGGTCTTATCCACTGGCCTTACAGAGTAGAAAAGTCCACGAGCGTACGTGGTACGGCCGATCCTCGCGATCGGCCACAAAAAATAAAAAGCAGCGATCATACGACAAGCAGATCATGCAGTCGTGGCAGAGAGATGCTCTACCACTGTAAAACAATAAGGTGTAAACCATCCTCGACTAATGCAAGCAAAAAGGGGGCCGATTCAAGCAATCGGCCCAAATTATTTTTGTTATCCTCACCTACCGCTTGCCCTGTGTTTGGCATCGATTTGACAGGTGACGGGAAGCTAGGGTACGGGTTCACATCCGCTGATGAACTAGAAGAAATCGACATTGGTCCTGGGGATAAGCCACGACCAACATTTATCAGCAGAAAGTTAGATCCGAATCTGCGGGGCCCGATGATAGCCTTGTTGAAACAATATCCAGACTGCTTCGCCTGGGACTACACAGAGATGCCTGGATTAGACAGGAGCATCATCGATCATCGACTCCCGCTTAAAAAAGGATTTCGGCCATTTCAGCAGCGAGCACGACAGATGAAGGCCGAAATTCTGGAAGAGGTCAAGAAGGAGGTCGAGAAAATGTTGACAGCCAAGTTGATCAGGCCATGCAGGTACGCTGAGTGGATTTCTAGTATCGTACCTCTAGAGAAGAAGGATGGCCGTTGGCGTGTCGCCATAGATTTTCGAGATCTCAACAGAGCCACCCCAAAGGATGAGTATCCAATGCCGGTGGCAGAGACGTTAATCAACGCAGCGGCTGGTCACAAGATCTTGAGCTTCATGGACGGCAATGCGGTTACAACCAAATTTTTATGGCTCGGAAGACATACACAAGACGCATTCGAGTCCTGTGTTCGGTGGGGTTGTTTGAGTATGTAGTCATGACGTCGGACTCAAGAATGCCGCCCACGCACTAAAGGGCCATGAATTATATTTTCCATGATCTGATCGGCAAACCGGTGGAAATTTACATCGACGACGTGGTGGTCAAGTTCGCTTCAGCGCCCGGACACTTGGACGATCAACGCGTGTCTGGACCGAACAAGGAAATTCGGACACGGATGAATCCAAAGAAGTGTGCCTTGGGTCACGGCGGTCAGTTCTTGGGTTTTTGGTCCATGAACGCGAATTGAAATCGGCTGAAAAGTCGAGGCGGTCAACAATGAAGCCACCCACCACGAAGAAAGAACTGCAGTCCCTCATCGGCAAGATCAACTTTGTCAGAAGATTCATCTCTAATCTGTCAGGAAGGATAGAGCCGTTCATGGGACTAGTAAAAATCAAATCTGACGAGGAATTCCGCTGGGGGGCAGAACAACAACGTGCCTTCGACGAGATCAAAGATTATTTGACGAAGCCGCCAGTGTTAGTTCCACCGCAGCCTGACAGGCCGTTCTACATTTACTTATCAGTAGCTGACACGTCCATCGCCTCGGTGGTGGTGCAAATTTATGATGGGCTGGAGCGAGTCGTCTTTTACATAAGCAGAAGGATGCTGGACGCAGAGACAAGGTACCCTGATATCGATAAGTTGTGCCTCTGCCTGTTTTTCACCTGCACCAAGCTGCGCCATATCTTGCTGTCAGCAGAGATTGTCATCATATGCAAGTCAGACGTCATAAAGCACATGCTGTCGGCTCCTATGTTGAAAGGACGATTGGGCAAATGGATGTTTGCATTATCGGAGTTTGACATCCGGTACCAACCCGCAAAGGCAGTTAAGGGACAAGCGTTGGCCGATCTTATCGCCGAAAGAATCAACACGAATATAGCAGCACTGCAGATCCGAAAGGCTATGTTTTTCGATGGATCGATGCAGTGACGATGGAGCGGCATCGGCATGTTACTCGTGTCGCCGGGGCAACATTCTCTTTCTCCATCAGGTTATCTCGCACCGCACCAACAACGTCGCTGAGTATGAGGCGATACGCAAGGGAATGGAGTTGCTCATCGAAGCTGGAGCAGAAGCGGTGGAAATTTTTGGGGACTCCAAGTTAGTGATCTCCCAGCTCACGGAGGACTACAAGTGCGAGAGCGAGTCCCTCTTCCCATTATGGCTGCACTGCCGCGAGCTAATGGCGCAATTCCGGTACATAAACTTCACTTGGATCCCACGATCGCAGAATACCGAGGCGAATGATCTTGCACAAATGGCTTCAGGCTACAAGGATGTAGCAGAAGGAGCCGATGTTCGTGCAGCCTCGAAGTCGACGATCGAGAGCCGATATCTTCAATTACTTGAAGGATTCGCCTGGGGCACCTAAACGGATAAGATACAAGGCCATGAAGTACGTCGATTGGCGATGACATGTTCTACAGGACTGGAAGGACTATTGCTTAAATGCACAGGGACAGCCGAGGCCAATCGGCTCCTACATGAGGTACGAAGGCACTGTGGAACTCACCAATCAGCTCATAAGATGAAATGGTTGATCAGCGATCAGGATTTTATTGGCCCACCATGCTTGAGGACTGTTTCAAGTACTACAAAGGGTGTCGCATGTCGAATTCGGGAAAATTCAGATGGTACCGTGATCAGCAATGAACCCCATCATCAAGCCTTGGCCATTCCGAGGTTGGGGCATGGACATGATCGCAAAATCAATCCCCATCAAGCAAAGGCCACATGTGGATTTTGGCCATCACCGACTATTTCACTAAATGGGTGGAGGCTGTCCCGATGAAATCAGAAACTCAAGGATGTTATCAATTTTGTGAAAGAACATGTCATCCATAGATTCGGATTCCCAAACTATCACGACCGATGGAGGTTCGGTCTTTATTTCTCAAGAGTTTAGAAAGTTTTGCGAGGACGCTGATCAAGCTGATCAGGTCATCTCCATACTATGCTCAAAGCGAATGGGCAAGCAAGGCCCAACGAGCCACATCAAGCTAATCAAGAGAAAAATCGATGAGCACCCTAGGCGCTGGCACGAGGTTTTGTCAGAGGCATTGTGGGCTTATCGCATGTCATGCCATGGGGCGATTAAAACCTCGCCGTACCATCTAGTATATGGACAAGAAGCCGTATTGCCTTGGGAAATTACGGCTGGGTCGAGGCGGGTCACTTTTCAGGACGATCTAACAACTGAAGAGTATACAACCCTGATGAGTGACAGTGTGGAGGACTTAACTGATCTCAGGCTGTGGTCACTGGAGAAGATCAAAGAGAACAAGGCCAAAGTAGCTCGTGCATACAACAAGAAAGTGAAGCCAAAGGAGTTCCACGTTGGTGATCTGGTATGGGAAGTCGTGTTGCCCTTGGGGACTAAGGATGCAGCATATGGTAAATGGTCTCCAAATTGGCATGGACCGTACAGGGTCGATCAAGTTTTAAGAGGAAACGCATACATGCTCGAGCAGCTGGATGGCGTAAAGTTCCCAGTAGCGGTCAACGGTCAACATCTCAAGAAATATTTCCCAAGCATGTGGGATGTTGGACAGTAAAGCTTGAGGGGCCGATACATGAAATCGGCTAAGTAAAGCACGTGAGACGATGGACAGTAAAAATGTGGGGGCCGATTCTGAAAATCGGCCGAATAAAAGCAAAAATACATAGCCGATGCACGGTCATCAACTCTGGAGATTCACACATGTTACGAAGAGATGCTAGTTCGCGCATACGAGCTTCTGAATAAATGCTTCGAAGGCATGGAGGGTGTCAGCACGGACACGATCCACCTCATCGATCCCAGCTTCGTGGCTTGTCGCTAGTTGTTTGTTCAGGGCACGTTTTCCGATGGGCAATTGGAGGTTTGGGTCGTCCGTTTTGAACCAAGAGGTGGCCGTATTAATGGGCCTAAAGATGCGACCAAGTTTTTACCCTGTCAACGTTTTTGGGGAGAAGCCGATGGGTAGTCATCGGCTCTTTGCGATTTGACTTGTCGGACTATATGCGTGCAGTATGTTGAAAGCCGATACAGTGTCATCGACTTCTGGAGCATCGACCTATTTCGGCTATCGGCAAAATTGAAGCGAAGAGGAACAATATTTGGGAAGCGGATTTTCATTCATTCGAAGATAATTGCTTACAAAAGGATGATTGATTACAAAAGGAAGCCTACTACTACTGTTGCTGCTACTAATGCCTAAACTAATGGGCGAGATCATCGCCGCTGTCGTCGCCGCCGTCTTCTTGCCGGCGTGCGTCGCCGCTTCTTCTTGAAGAAGCCAGCGGGGACCTCCTCATCCTCGTCGTCAGCTGCGGTGTCTTCGTTGGACCTGGCGCGGAAGCGCTTCGTCGGCGGGTACTCGTCGGAGGAGGTTTCCTCCGATTCCTCCTCGTCGGAGGACTCGACGCCGCCCCAAGAACAAGCGTCATCGCTGCCGCCTCCGCGTCAACGAGGAACTGAGGGCTCTCTCCATCGGTCATGGACGCGTCGTCCCGACCAGACGAAGTCCCAACCCCTCTCGTCCCACCATTGTGGGGCGAGTGTATCGCCGCCATCGGCGGGTGTTCTGGCGTCGGCTCTCGGTCGCTCATCGAGTTGGAGGCGTGGGAAGACACGCCGGAGGAAGCAGAGAAGGCCATGGCAAGAAAGAGGGTTTTTTCGGCGGAGGAAGAAGGGTTTTCTGGCAACTGGAGGAAGATGGGGACTGCGAACTGTTCAGGCGGATTTAAATAAGGGGAATAGTGGAGAGACGGTTCAATGCCATAGCGGTTTCCCAGATTGCACTGCCAAAATCGTCAAATCATGCACTGCGCAGGAGTTGAGAAGACAGGGCATCATGATGAAGGGGTAGCGTGACGATTCTGTTCTGCCACGCATTCTGTCGACGCGCAGCCCGATAAGAAAAAAAAGAGGAGAAGAAGAAAATAAAAACACACAGAGTGGTTTTGGAATTATCATTGCCAAAACCAGGGGGGCATGTGTTATCGCCGTATTTTGACCAAAGACGGAGATGGGCCGTGATCAAGATGGGCTTGGAAGATACGTATATTCAACGTGTTGTTGAATCGGCCTAGTGTGTGGATTTGGGCTAAATTGCCCGTGTATCTTGTATCATAGTAGGTTTCGTATTTGTTTAGGTTCCGTTTATGTTTAGGTAAAGATAGAGTTGTAGAGTTATTCCAAAAGTAGAGAGTCTCCGGACTATAAATATGTACCTAAGGTTATCGAAAAAGGAGGACAATCACGTTCACAACAAACACAATCTCGGCGCATCGCCACCCCTTGTTTCTAGGGTTTCTTCGGTAGAATATGCTGCCTAGATCGCATCTTGCGATCTAGGCGATTCACTTATGTGTTACCTGGTTTTACTCGTCTCAAGCGTTGTTGATGGCGAGTAATACCATTATCATAGATTGTTTGAGGCTAGCATCGGTGTTTTTCATTATTATCGCCGGTTATGCTACCTCTAGTTACCTCGCTACCTTTGCACCTCTTCCCAAGTGCAAGGGTAGCATCTTGCTTGATCTTTATTTAGTTGTTTCGATCTGTTATAGTTGTTCCTTGTTCACCAAGGTTTAGTTTAATATCTACGTAGCCAGGCCTTACAAACGGGTTGAACGATCCAGTAGTACGTAGGGACGTGGTTTATTCGTTCTAGAGAAGTTGTTCCGGTAATTGACTTTACGTTAGTTATTAGGCCTTTTCTAGGGTTAATATTCTTCATCTTTTGTACATACCAGGCTCAATTACATGTAGGACGCCCGCCACGTAGTAAAACATTAAACTGTCGTAGATCGATTTAACTTGTAGTGATCAAGCAAAACCCCATGTTATCGTAAACCTAATGCAGAACCATGGGGCAATCGGCTCTAGGAGCCGATTTATAGGGAAACCTGGGAGCCGGCCACGGCTCGAATTTTACGTATACTTGTTTACCATGCAGGAAATCAATCGGAGCAATCCTTCACCTTCCTGACCAGGTATAGGTGGCATCTCGAACCAAGCCGGACGGTGTCGGAGTTTTGCGGCCGTCGCCGAGGGACCAGGCCCACCAATTAGCCTGGAGCCTCCCGGCTCTTCGTGTTGCTCGTCGCTGCTCGCCGGTGGGTTTTGGCAGGCAACAAATAGCTCATGAAAACGGCCCTAAAACACGAAAAAACGTGATTTTGGACATAACTCTCAAACATGTATCGGGTCTTACAAGATATAAAAATCGCCCTAAAACCCCAAAACTGTTGGCAATAGCTCATGAAAATGGCCATAAAATGCGAAAAACGATGAGTTTTTGGTCATAACTCTCAAACATATATCGGGTCTTACGAGCCTTGCAAATCACCCTGGAATCCCAAAATTGTGGGCAATAGCTCATGAAAACGGCCAAAAAACACGAAAATAACGAGTTTTCGTTAATAACTCTCAAGCATGTCTCGGGTCTTACGGGCCATGCAAATCCCCCTAGAATCCGAAAACAGTGGGCAGTAGCTCATGAAAAAAACCTAAAATGTGAAAACAACGTGATTTTGGCCCTAACTCTCAAACATTTATCGGGTCTTACAAGATATGAAAATCGCCCTAAAACCCCAAAATTGTGGGCAACAGCTCATGAAAATGGCCAAAAAACGCGAAAACAACGAGTTTTCGGTCATAACTCTCAAACATGTATCGGGTCTTACGGGCCTTCCTAATCCCGCTGGCATCCCAAAACTGTGGGAAATATATCATGAAAACGGCCCTAAAATACGAAAACAACGAGATTTTGGCCCTAACTCTCAAATATGTATCGGGTCTTACAAGCTATGCAAATCGCCCTAGAACCCCAAAACTATGGGCAATAGCTCATGAAAACGGCCATAAAACACGAAAAAGACGAGTTTTTGGTCATAACTCTCAAACATGTATAGGGTCTTACAGGCCATGCAAATTCCCTTGAATCCAAAAATTCTGGGCTATAGCTCATTAAAACGCACCTAAAACGCAAAAAACAACGAGATTTTGCTCCTAACTCTCAAACATGTATCGGGTCTTTGAAGCCATGCAAATCGCCCCAAAATCCCAAAACTATTGGCAATAGCTCATGAAAATGGCCATAAAACGCGAAAACGACAAGTTTTTTGTCATAACTCTCAAACATGTATCGAGACTTACGGTCGTTGTAAATCGCCCTAAAACCCCAAAACTATGGGCAATAGCTCATGAAAACGGCCGTAAAACACAAAAATAAAGAATTTTTGGTTAGAACTCTCAAACATTTCTCAGGTGTAAAGGTCCTCGAGAATCCCCCTGGAATCCACAAACTGTGGGCAATAGCTCATGAAAACGGCCCTAAAACGCAAATATAACGAGTTTTTTGTTAGAACTCGCAAACATGTCTCGGGTGTTACGGGCCTTGGAAATCCCCCTGGCATCCGCAAACTTTGGGCAATAGCTCATGAAAACGGCTATAAAACACAAAAATAACGAGTTTTTTGTTAGAACTCTCAAACATGTCTCGGGTGTTACGGGCCTTGGAAATCCCCCTGGAATTCGCAAACTGTGGGCAATAGCTCATGAAAACGGCCCTAAAACACGAAAAAACGTGATTTTGGACATAACTCTCAAACATGTATCGGGTCTTACAAGATATAAAAATTGCCCTAAAACCCCAAAACTATGGGCAATAGCTCATGAAAACGGCCATAAAACACGAAAAAGACGAGTTTTTGGTCATAACTCTCAAACATGTATAGGGTCTTACAGGCCATGCAAATTCCCTTGAATCCAAAAATTCTGGGCTATAGCTCATTAAAACGCACCTAAAACGCAAAAAACAACGAGATTTTGCTCCTAACTCTCAAACATGTATCGGGTCTTTGAAGCCATGCAAATCGCCCCAAAATCCCAAAACTATTGGCAATAGCTCATGAAAATGGCCATAAAACGCGAAAACGACAAGTTTTTTGTCATAACTCTCAAACATGTATCGAGACTTACGGTCGTTGTAAATCGCCCTAAAACCCCAAAACTATGGGCAATAGCTCATGAAAACGGCCGTAAAACACAACATAAAGAATTTTTGGTTAGAACACTCAAACATTTCTCAGGTGTAAAGGTCCTCGAGAATCCCCCTGGAATCCACAAACTGTGGGCAATAGCTCATGAAAACGGCCCTAAAACGCAAATATAACGAGTTTTTGGTTAGAACTCGCAAACATGTCTCGGGTGTTACGGGCCTTGGAAATCCCCCTGGCATCCGCAAACTTTGGGCAATAGCTCATGAAAACGGCTATAAAACACAAAAATAACGAGTTTTTTGTTAGAACTCTCAAACATGTCTCGGGTGTTACGGGCCTTGGAAATCCCCCTGGAATTCGCAAACTGTGGGCAATAGCTCATGAAAACGGCCCTAAAACACGAAAAAACGTGATTTTGGACATAACTCTCAAACATGTATCGGGTCTTACAAGATATAAAAATCGCCCTAAAACCCCAAAACTGTGGGCAATAGCTCATGAAAATGGCCATAAAATGCGAAAAACGATGAGTTTTTGGTCATAACTCTCAAACATATATCGGGTCTTACGAGCCTTGCAAATCACCCTGGAATCCCAAAATTGTGGGCAATAGCTCATGAAAACGGCCAAAAAACACGAAAATAATGAGTTTTTGTTAATAACTCTCAAGCATGTCTCGGGTCTTACGGGCCATTTAAATCCCCCTAGAATCCGAAAACTGTGGGCAGTAGCTCATGAAAAAAAACCTAAAATGTGAAAACAACGTGATTTTGGCCCTAACTCTCAAACATTTATCGGGTCTTACAAGATCTGAAAATCGCCCTAAAACCCCAAAATTGTGGGCAACAGCTCATGAAAATGGCCAAAAAACGCGAAAACAACGAGTTTTCGGTCATAACTCTCAAACATGTATCGGGTCTTACGGGTCTTCCAAATCCCGCTGGCATCCCAAAACTGTGGGAAATATATCATGAAAACGGCCCTAAAATACGAAAACAACGAGATTTTGGCCCTAACTCTCAAATATGTATCGGGTCTTACAAGCTATGCAAATCGCCCTAAAACCCCAAAACTATGGGCAATAGCTCATGAAAACGGCCATAAAACGCGAAAAAGAAGAGTTTTTGGTCATAACTCTCAAACATGTATAGGGTCTTACAGGCCATGCAAATTCCCTTGAATCCAAAAATTCTGGGCTATAGCTCATTAAAACGCACCTAAAACACAAAAACAACGAGATTTTGCTCCTAACTCTCAAACATGTATCGGGTCTTTCAAGCCATGCAAATCGCCCTAAAATCCCAAAACTATTGGCAATAGCTCATGAAAATGGCCATAAAACGCGAAAACGACAAGTTTTTTGTCATAACTCTCAAACATGTATCGGGACTTACAGTCGTTGTAAATCGCCCTAAAACCCCAAACCTATGGGCAATAGCTCATAAAAACGGCCGTAAAACACAAAAATAATGACTAATTGGTTAAAACTCTCAAACATTTCTCAGGTGTAACGGTCCTCGTGAATCCCCCTGGAATCCGCAAACTGTGGGCAATAGCTCATGAAAACGGCCCTAAAACGCAAAAATAACGAGTTTTTGGTTAGAACTCGCAAACATGTCTCGGGTGTTACGGGCCTTGGAAATCCCCCTGGCATCCGCAAACTTTGGGCAATAGCTCATGAAAACGGCTATAAAACACAAAAATAACGAGTTTTTTGTTAGAACTCTCAAACATGTCTCGGGTGTTACGGGCCTTGGAAATCCCCCTGGAATTCGCAAACTGTGGGCAATAGCTCATCAAAACGGCCCTAAAACGTGAAAACAACGTGATTTTGGACCTAACTCTCAAACATGTATCGGGTCTTATAAGATATAAAAATCACCCTAAAACCCCAAAACTGTGGGCAATAGCTCATGAAAATGGCCATAAAATGCGAAAAACGATGAGTTTTTGGTCATAACTCTCAAACATATATCGGGTCTTACGAGCCTTGCAAATCACGCTGGAATCCCAAAATTGTGGGCAATAGCTCATGAAAACGGCCATAAAACACGAAAATAACGAGTTTTCGTTAATAACTCTCAAACATGTCTCGGGTCTTACGGGCCATGCAAATCCCCCTAGAATCCAAATCAAGGCGGTAGCTCATGAAAAAACCTAAAATATGAAAACGACGTGATTTTGGCCCTAACTCTCAAACATTTATCGGGTCTTACCAGATATGAAAATTGCCCAAAAAACCCAAAATTGTGGGCAATAGCTCATGAAAATGTCCAAAAAACCGAAAACAACGAGTTTTGGTCATAACTCTCAAACATATATCGGGTCTTACGGGCTTCCAAATCCATTGGCATCCCAAAACTGTGGGAAATATATCATGAAAACGTCCCTAAAATGCGAAAACAACGAGAGTTTGGCCCTAACTCTCAAATATGTATCGGGTCTTACAAGCTATGCAAATCGCCCTAAAACCACAAAACTATGGGCAATAGCTCATCAAAACGGCCATAAAACGCGAAAAAGACGAGTTTTTGGTCATAACTCTCAAACATGTATAGGGTCTTACAGGCCATGCAAATTCCCTTGAATCCAAAAATTCTGGGCTATAGCTCATTAAAACGCACCTAAAACGCAAAAACAACGAGATTTTGCTCCTAACTCTCAAACATGTATCGGGTCTTTCGTGCCATGCAAATCGCCCTAAAATCCCAAAAATATTGGCAATAGCTCATGAAAACGTCCCTAAAATGCGAAAACAACAAGTTTTTTGTCATAACTCTCAAACATGTATCGAGACTTACGGTCGTTGTAAATCGCCCTAAAACCACAAAACTATGGGCAATAGCTCATGAAAACGGCCATAAAACGCGAAAAAGAAGAGTTTTTGGTCATAACTCTCAAACATGTATAGGGTCTTACAGGCCATGCAAATTCCCTTGAATCCAAAAATTCTGGGCTATAGCTCATTAAAACGCACCTAAAACACAAAAACAACGAGATTTTGCTCCTAACTCTCAAACATGTATCGGGTCTTTCAAGCCATGCAAATCGCCCTAAAATCCCCAAACTATTGGCAATAGCTCATGAAAATGGCCATAAAACGCGAAAACGACAAGTTTTTTGTCATAACTCTCAAACATGTATCGGGACTTACGGTCGTTGTAAATCGCCCTAAAACCCCAAACCTATGGGCAATAGCTCATAAAAACGGCCGTAAAACACAAAAATAACGACTAATTGGTTAGAACTCTCAAACATTTCTCAGGTGTAACGGTCCTAGAGAATCCCCCTGGAATCCACAAACTGTGGGCAATAGCTCATGAAAACGGCCCTAAAACGCAAATATAACGAGTTTTTGGTTAGAACTTGCAAACATGTCTCGGGTGTTACGGGCCTTGGAAATCCCCCTGGCATCCGCAAACTTTGGGCAATAGCTCATGAAAACGGCTATAAAACACAAAAATAACGAGTTTTTTGTTAGAACTCTCAAACATGTCTCGGGTGTTACGGGCCTTGGAAATCCCCCTGGAATTCGCAAACTGTGGGCAATAGCTCATCAAAACGGCCCGAAAATGCGAAAACAACGTGATTTTGGACCTAACTCTCAAACATGTATCGGGTCTTACAAGATATAAAAATCACCCTAAAACCCCAAAACTGTGGGCAATAGCTCATGAAAATGGCCATAAAATGCGAAAAACGATGAGTTTTTGGTCATAACTCTCAAACATATATCGGGTCTTACGAGCCTTGCAAATCACGCTGGAATCCCAAAATTGTGGGCAATAGCTCATGAAAACGGCCATAAAACACGAAAATAACGAGTTTTCGTTAATAACTCTCAAACATGTCTCGGGTCTTACGGGCCATGCAAATCCCCCTAGAATCCAAATCGTAGGCGTTAGCTCATGAAAAAAACCTAAAATGTGAAAACAACGTGATTTTGGCCCTAACTCTCAAACATTTATCGGGTCTTACAAGATATGAAAATCGCCCTAAAAACCCAAAATTGTGGGCAATAGCTCATGAAAATGGCCAAAATACGCGAAAACAACGAGTTTTCGGTCATAACTCTCAAACATGTATCGGGTCTTACGGGCCTTCCAAATCCCGCTGGCATCCCAAAACTGTGGGAAATATATCATGAAAACGTCCCTAAAATGCGAAAACAACGAGAGTTTGGCCCTAACTCTCAAATATGTATCGGGTCTTACAAGCTATGCAAATCGCCCTAAAACCACAAAACTATGGGCAATAGCTCATCAAAACGGCCATAAAACGCGAAAAGACGAAGTTTTTGGTCATAACTCTCAAACATGTATAGGGTCTTACAGGCCATGCAAATTCCCTTGAATCCAAAAATTCTGGCTATAGCTCATTAAAACGCACCTAAAACGCAAAAACACAACGAGATTTTGCTCCTAACTCTCAAACATGTATCGGGTCTTTCGTGCCATGCAAATCGCCCTAAAATCCCAAAAATATTGGCAATAGCTCATGAAAACGTCCCTAAAATGCGAAAACAACAAGTTTTTTGTCATAACTCTCAAACATGTATCGAGACTTACGGTCGTTGTAAATCGCCCTAAAACCACAAAACTATGGGCAATAGCTCATGAAAACGGCCATAAAACGCGAAAAAGAAGAGTTTTTGGTCATAACTCTCAAACATGTATAGGGTCTTACAGGCCATGCAAATTCCCTTGAATCCAAAAATTCTGGGCTATAGCTCATTAAAACGCACCTAAAACACAAAAACAACGAGATTTTGCTCCTAACTCTCAAACATGTATCGGGTCTTTCAAGTCATGCAAATCGCCCTAAAATCCCAAAACTATTGGCAATAGCTCATGAAAATGGCCATAAAACGCGAAAACGACAAGTTTTTTGTCATAACTCTCAAACATGTATCGGGACTTACGGTCGTTGTAAATCGCCCTAAAACCCCAAACCTATGGGCAATAGCTCATAAAAAGCGCCGTAAAACACAAAAATAACGACTAATTGGTTAGAACTCTCAAACATTTCTCAGGTGTAACGGTCCTCGAGAATCCCCCTGGAATCCGCAAACTGTGGGCAATAGCTCATGAAAACGGCCCTAAAACGCAAAAATAACGAGTTTTTGGTTAGAACTCGCAAACATGTCTCGGGTGTTACGGGCCTTGGAAATCCCCCTGGCATCCGCAAACTTTGGGCAATAGCTCATGAAAACGGCTATAAAACACAAAAATAACGAGTTTTTTGTTAGAACTCTCAAACATGTCTCGGGTGTTACGGGCCTTGGAAATCCCCCTGGAATTCGCAAACTGTGGGCAATAGCTCATCAAAACGGCCCGAAAATGCGAAAACAACGTGATTTTGGACCTAACTCTCAAACATGTATCGGGTCTTACAAGATATAAAAATCACCCTAAAACCCCAAAACTGTGGGCAATAGCTCATGAAAATGGCCATAAAATGCGAAAAACGATGAGTTTTTGGTCATAACTCTCAAACATATATCGGGTCTTACGAGCCTTGCAAATCACGCTGGAATCCCAAAATTGTGGGCAATAGCTCATGAAAACGGCCATAAAACACGAAAATAACGAGTTTTCGTTAATAACTCTCAAACATGTCTCGGGTCTTACGGGCCATGCAAATCCCCCTAGAATCCGAAATCTGTGGGCAGTAGCTCATGAAAAAAACCTAAAATGTGAAAACAACGTGATTTTGGCCCTAACTCTCAAACATTTATCGGGTCTTACAAGATATGAAAATCGCCCTAAAACCCCAAAATTGTGGGCAACAGCTCATGAAAACGGCCCTAAAATACGAAAACAACGAGATTTTGGCCCTAACTCTCAAATATGTATCGGGTCTTACGGGCCTTCCAAATCCCGCTGGCATCCCAAAACTGTGGGAAATATATCATGAAAACGTCCCTAAAATGCGAAAACAACGAGAGTTTGGCCCTAACTCTCAAATATGTATCGGGTCTTACAAGCTATGCAAATCGCCCTAAAACCACAAAACTATGGGCAATAGCTCATGAAAACGGCCATAAAACGCGAAAAAGACGAGTTTTTGGTCATAACTCTCAAACATGTATAGGGTCTTACAGGCCATGCAAATTCCTTTGAATCCAAAAATTCTGGGCTATAGCTCATTAAAACGCACCTAAAACGCAAAAACAACGAGATTTTGCTCCTAACTCTCAAACATGTATCGGGTCTTTCGTGCCATGCAAATCGCCCTAAAATCCCAAAAATATTGGCAATAGCTCATGAAAACGTCCCTAAAATGCGAAAACAACAAGTTTTTTGTCATAACTCTCAAACATGTATCGAGACTTACGGTCGTTGTAAATCGCCCTAAAACCACAAAACTATGGGCAATAGCTCATGAAAACGGCCATAAAACGCGAAAAAGAAGAGTTTTTTGTCATAACTCTCAAACATGTATAGGGTCTTACAGGCCATGCAAATTCCCTTGAATCCAAAAATTCTGGGCTATAGCTCATTAAAACGCACCTAAAACACAAAAACAACGAGATTTTGCTCCTAACTCTCAAACATGTATCGGGTCTTTCAAGCCATGCAAATCGCCCTAAAATCCCAAAACTATTGGCAATAGCTCAAGAAAATGGCCATAAAACGCGAAAACGACAAGTTTTTTGTCATAACTCTCAAACATGTATCGGGACTTACGGTCGTTGTAAATCGCCCTAAAACCCCAAACCTATGGGCAATAGCTCATAAAAACGGCCGTAAAACACAAAAATAACGACTAATTGGTTAGAACTCTCAAACATTTCTCAGGTGAAAACGGTCCTCGAGAATCCCCCTGGAATCCGCAAACTGTGGGCAATAGCTCATGAAAACGGCCCTAAAACGCAAAAATAACGAGTTTTTGGTTAGAACTCGCAAACATGTCTCGGGTGTTACGGGCCTTGGAAATCCCCCTGGCATCCGCAAACTTTGGGCAATAGCTCATGAAAACGGCTATAAAACACAAAAATAACGAGTTTTTTGTTAGAACTCTCAAACATGTCTCGGGTGTTACGGGCCTTGGAAATCCCCCTGGAATTCGCAAACTGTGGGCAATAGCTCATCAAAACGGCCCAAAAATGCGAAAATAACGTGATTTTGGACCTAACTCTGAAACATGTATCGGGTCTTACAAGATATAAAAATCACCCTAAAACCCCAAAACTGTGGGCAATAGCTCATGAAAATGGCCATAAAATGCGAAAAACGATGAGTTTTGGTCATACCTCTCCACCATATATCTGGGCTTACGGGCCTAGCAAATCCCCCTGAAATCCCAAAATTGTGGGCAATAGCTCATGAAAACGGCCATAAAACACGAAAATAACGAGTTTTCGTTAATAACTCTCAAACATGTCTCGGGTCTTACGGGCCATGCAAATCCCCCTAGAATCCGAAATCTGTGGGCAGTAGCTCATGAAAAAAACCTAAAATGTGAAAACAACGTGATTTTGGTCCTAACTCTCAAACATTTATCGGGTCTTACAAGATATGAAAATCGCCCTAAAAACCCAAAATTGTGGGCAATAGCTCATGAAAATGGCCAAAATACGCGAAAACAACGAGTTTTCGGTCATAACTCTCAAACATGTATCGGGTCTTACGGGCCTTCCAAATCCCGCTGGCATCCCAAAACTGTGGGAAATATATCATGAAAACGTCCCTAAAATGCGAAAACGATGAGATTTTGGCCCTAACTCTCAAATATGTATCGGGTCTTACAAGCTATGCAAATCGCCCTAAAACCACAAAACTATGGGCAATAGCTCATGAAAACGGCCATAAAACGCGAAAAAGACGAGTTTTTGGTCATAACTCTCAAACATGTATAGGGTCTTACAGGCCATGCAAATTCCCTTGAATCCAAAAATTCTGGGCTATAGCTCATTAAAACGCACCTAAAACGCAAAAACAACGAGATTTTGCTCCTAACTCTCAAACATGTATCGGGTCTTTCGTGCCATGCAAATCTCACTAAATTCCCAAAACTATTGGCAATAGCTCATGAAAATGGCCATAAAACGCGAAAACGACAAGTTTTTTGTCATAACTCTCAAACATGTATCGGGACTTACGGTCGTTGTAAATCGCCATAAAACCCCAAAACTATGGGCAATAGCTCATGAAAACGGCCGTAAAACACAAAAATAAAGAATTTTTGGTTAGAACTCTCAAACATTTCTCAGGTGTAATGGTCCTCGAGAATCCCCCTGGAATGCACAAACTGTGGGCAATAGCTCATGAAAACGGCCCTGAAACGCAAATATAACGAGTTTTTGGTTAGAACTCGCAAACATGTCTCGGGTGTTACGGGCCTTGGAAATCCCCCTGGCATCCGCAAACTTTGGGGAATAGCTCATGAAAACGGCTATAAAACACAAAAATAACGAGTTTTTTGTTAGAACTCTCAAACATGTCTCGGGTGTTACGGGCCTTGGAAATCCCCCTAGAATTCGCAAACAGTGGGCAATAGCTCATGAAAACGGCCCTAAAACACGAAAAAACGTGATTTTGGACATAACTCTCAAACATGTATCGGGTCTTACAAGATATAAAAATCGCCCTAAAACCCCAAAACTGTGGGCAATAGCTCATGAAAATGGCCATAAAATGCGAAAAACGATGAGTTTTTGGTCATAACTCTCAAACATATATCGGGTCTTACGAGCCTTGCAAATCACGCTGGAATCCCAAAATTGTGGCCAATAGCTCATGAAAACGGCCAAAAAACACGAAAATAACGAGTTTTCGTTAATAACTCTCAAACATGTCTCGGGTCTTACGGGCCATGCAAATCCCCCTAGAATCCGAAAACTGTGGGCAGTAGCTCATGAAAAAAACCTAAAATGTGAAAACAACGTGATTTTGGCCCTAACTCTCAAACATTTATCGGGTCTTACAAGATATGAAAATCTCCCTAAAACCCCAAAATTGTGGGCAACAGCTCATGAAAATGGCCAAAAAACGCGAAAACAACGAGTTTTTGGTCATAACTCTCAAACATGTATCGGGTCTTACGGGCCTTCCAAATCCCGCTGGCATCCCAAAACTGTGGGAAATATATCATGAAAACGGCCCTAAAATACGAAAACAACGAGATTTTGGCCCTAACTCTCAAATATGTATCGGGTCTTACAAGCTATGCAAATCGCCCTAAAACCACAAAACTATGGGCAATAGCTCATGAAAACGGCCATAAAACACGAAAAAGACGAGTTTTTGGTCATAACTCTCAAACATGTATAGGGTCTTACAGGCCATGCAAATTCCCTTGAATCCAAAAATTCTGGGCTATAGCTCATTAAACGCACCTAAACGCATAAAAACAACGAGATTTTGCTCCTAACTCTCAAACATGTATCGGGTCTT
This sequence comes from Avena longiglumis, assembly GCA_030063025.1. Classification (NCBI taxonomy): domain Eukaryota; kingdom Viridiplantae; phylum Streptophyta; class Magnoliopsida; order Poales; family Poaceae; genus Avena; species Avena longiglumis. Next base: position 60,820,204 of record CP125974.1, on the reverse strand, counting down.
TCAAGCCATGCAAATCGCCCCAAAATCCCAAAACTATTGGCAATAGCTCATGAAAATGGCCATAAAACACGAAAACGACAAGTTTTTTGTCATAACTCTCAAACATGTATCGAGACTTACGGTCGTTGTAAATCGCCCTAAAACCCCAAAACTATGGGCAATAGCTCATGAAAACGGCCGTAAAACACAACATAAAGAATTTTTGGTTAGAACACTCAAACATTTCTTAGGTGTAAAGGTCCTCGAGAATCCCCCTGGAATCCACAAACTGTGGGCAATAGCTCATGAAAACGCTAAAACGCAAAATAACGAGTTTTTGGTTAGAACTGCAAACATGTCTCGGGTGTTACGCCTTGAAATCCCAGCATCCGCAAACTTTGGGCAATAGCTCATGAAAACGGCTATAAAACACAAAATAACGAGTTTTTGTTAGAACTCTCAAACATGTCTCGTGTTACGCCTTGAAATCCCCGAATTGCAAAGCGTGGGCAATAGCTCATGAAAACGGCCCTAAAACACGAAAAAACGTGATTTTGGACATAACTCTCAAACATGTATCGGGTCTTACAAGATATAAAAATCGCCCTAAAACCCCAAAACTGTTGGCAATAGCTCATGAAAATGGCCATAAAATGCGAAAAACGATGAGTTTTTGGTCATAACTCTCAAACATATATCGGGTCTTACGAGCCTTGCAAATCACCCTGGAATCCCAAAATTGTGGGCAATAGCTCATGAAAACGGCCCTAAAACGCAAATATAACGAGTTTTTGGTTAGAACTTGCAAACATGTCTCGGGTGTTACGGGCCTTGGAAATCCCCCTGGCATCCGCAAACTTTGGGCAATAGCTCATGAAAACGGCTATAAAACACAAAAATAACGAGTTTTTTGTTAGAACTCTCAAACATGTCTCGGGTGTTACGGGCCTTGGAAATCCCCCTGGAATTCGCAAACTGTGGGCAATAGCTCATCAAAACGGCCCAAAAATGCTAAAATAACGTGATTTTGGACCTAACTCTCAAACATGTATCGGGTCTTACAAGATATAAAAATCACCCTAAAACCCCAAAACTGTGGGCAATAGCTCATGAAAATGGCCATAAAATGCGAAAAACGATGAGTTTTTGGTCATAACTCTCAAACATATATCGGGTCTTACGAGCCTTGCAAATCACGCTGGAATCCCAAAATTGTGGGCAATAGCTCATGAAAACGGCCATAAAACACGAAAATAACGATTTTTCGTTAATAACTCTCAAACATGTCTCGGGTCTTACGGGCCATGCAAATCCCCCTAGAATCCGAAATCTGTAGGCGAGCTCATGAAAAAAACCTAAAATGTGAAAACAACGTGATTTTGGCCCTAACTCTCAAACATTTATCGGGTCTTACAAGATATGAAAATCGCCCTAAAAACCCAAAATTGTGGGCAATAGCTCATGAAAATGGCCAAAAAACGCGAAAACAACGAGTTTTCGGTCATAACTCTCAAACATGTATCGGGTCTTACGGGCCTTCCAAATCCCGCTGGCATCCCAAAACTGTGGGAAATATATCATGAAAACGTCCCTAAAATGCGAAAACAACGAGATTTTGGCCCTAACTCTCAAATATGTATCGGGTCTTACAAGCTATGCAAATCGCCCTAAAACCACAAAACTATGGGCAATAGCTCATGAAAACGGCCATAAAACGCGAAAAAGACGATTTTTTGGTCATAACTCTCAAACATGTATAGGGTCTTACAGGCCATGCAAATTCCCTTGAATCCAAAAATTCTGGGCTATAGCTCATTAAAACGCACCTAAAACGCAAAAACAACGAGATTTTGCTCCTAACTCTCAAACATGTATCGGGTCTTTCGTGCCATGCAAATCGCCCTAAAATCCCAAAACTATTGGCAATAGCTCATGAAAATGTCCATAAAACGCGAAAACGACAAGTTTTTTGTCATAACTCTCAAACATGTATCGGGACTTACGGTCGTTGTAAATCGCCATAAAACCCCAAAACTATGGGCAATAGCTCATGAAAACGGCCGTAAAACACAAAAATAAAGAATTTTTGGTTAGAACTCTCAAACATTTCTCAGGTGTAATGGTCCTCGAGAATCCCCCTGGAATGCACAAACTGTGGGCAATAGCTCATGAAAACGGCCCTGAAACGCAAATATAACGAGTTTTTGGTTAGAACTCGCAAACATGTCTCGGGTGTTACGGGCCTTGGAAATCCCCCTGGCATCCGCAAACTTTGGGGAATAGCTCATGAAAACGGCTATAAAACACAAAAATAACGAGTTTTTTGTTAGAACTCTCAAACATGTCTCGGGTGTTACGGGCCTTGGAAATCCCCCTAGAATTCGCAAACAGTGGGCAATATCTCATGAAAACGGCCCTAAAACACGAAAAAACGTGATTTTGGACATAACTCTCAAACATTTATCGGGTCTTACAAGATATGAAAATCGCCCTAAAACCCCAAAATTGTGGGCAACAGCTCATGAAAACGGCCCTAAATGCAAAACGATGAGTTTTTGGTCATAACTCTCAAACATATATCGGTCTTACGAGCCTTGAAATCACGCTGAATCCCAAAATTGTGGCAATAGCTCATGAAAACGGCCAAAAACACGAAAATAACGAGTTTTCGTTAATAAGTCTCAAACATGTCTCGGGTCTTACGCCATGCAAATCCCCCTAGAATCCGAAAACTGTGGGCAGTAGCTCATGAAAAAAACCTAAAATGTGAAAACAACGTGATTTTGGCCCTAACTCTCAAACATTTATCGGGTCTTACAAGATATGAAAATCTCCCTAAAACCCCAAAATTGTGGGCAACAGCTCATGAAAATGGCCCAAAAACGCGAAAACAACGAGTTTTTGGTCATAACTCTCAAACATGTATCGGGTCTTACGGGCCTTCCAAATCCCGCTGGCATCCCAAAACTGTGGGAAATATATCATGAAAACGGCCCTAAAATACGAAAACAACGAGATTTTGGCCCTAACTCTCAAATATGTATCGGGTCTTAAAAGCTATGCAAATCGCCCTAAAACCACAAAACTATGGGCAATAGCTCATGAAAACGGCCATAAAACACGAAAAAGACGAGTTTTTGGTCATAACTCTCAAACATGTATAAGGTCTTAAAGGCCATGCAAATTCCTTGAATCCAAAAATTCGGGCTATAGCTCATTAAACGCACCTAAAACGCAAAAACAACGAGATTTTGCTCCTAACTCTCAAACATGTATCGGGTCTTTCAAGCCATGCAAATCGCCCCAAAATCCCAAAACTATTGGCAATAGCTCATGAAAATGGCCATAAAACGCGAAAACGACAAGTTTTTTGTCATAACTCTCAAACATGTATCGAGACTTACGGTCGTTGTAAATCGCCCTAAAACCCCAAAACTATGGGCAATAGCTCATGAAAACGGCCGTAAAACACAACATAAAGAATTTTTGGTTAGAACACTCAAACATTTCTTAGGTGTAAAGGTCCTCGAATCCCCGAATCCCAAAACCGGGCAATAGCTCATGAAAACGCCCTAAAACGCATAAATATAACGAAGTTTTGGTTAGAACTGCAAACATGTCTCGGGTGTTACGCCTTGAAATCCCAGCATCCGCAAACTTTGGGCAATAGCTCATGAAAACGGCTATAAAACACAAAAATAACGAGTTTTTTGTTAGAACTCTCAAACATGTCTCGGGTGTTACGGGCCTTGGAAATCCCCCTGGAATTCGCAAACTGTGGGCAATAGCTCAAGAAAACGGCCCTAAAACACGAAAAAACGTGATTTTGGACATAACTCTCAAACATGTATCGGGTCTTACAAGATATAAAAATCGCCCTAAAACCCCAAAACTATGGGCAATAGCTCATGAAAATGGCCATAAAATGCGAAAAACGATGATTTTTTGGTCATAACTCTCAAACATATATTGGGTCTTACGAGCCTTGGAAATCACGCTGGAATCCCAAAATTGTGGCCAATAGCTCATGAAAACGGCCAAAAAACACGAAAATAACGAGTTTTCGTTAATAAGTCTCAAACATGTCTCGGGTCTTACGGGCCATGCAAATCCCCCTAGAATCCGAAAACTGTGGGCAGTAGCTCATGAAAAAAACCTAAAATGTGAAAACAACGTGATTTTGGCCCTAACTCTCAAACATTTATCGGGTCTTACAAGATATGAAAATCTCCCTAAAACCCCAAAATTGTGGGCAACAGCTCCTGAAAATGGCCCAAAAACGCGAAAACAACGAGTTTTTGGTCATAACTCTCAAACATGTATCGGGTCTTACGGGCCTTCCAAATCCCGCTGGCATCCCAAAACTGTGGGAAATATATCATGAAAACGGCCCTAAAATACGAAAACAACGAGATTTTGGCCCTAACTCTCAAATATGTATCGGGTCTTACAAGCTATGCAAATCGCCCTAAAACCACAAAACTATGGGCAATAGCTCATGAAAACGGCCATAAAACACGAAAAAGACGAGTTTTTGGTCATAACTCTCAAACATGTATAGGGTCTTACAGGCCATGCAAATTCCCTTGAATCCAAAAATTCTGGGCTATAGCTCATTAAAACGCACCTAAAACGCAAAAAACAACGAGATTTTGCTCCTAACTCTCAAACATGTATCGGGTCTTTCAAGCCATGCAAATCGCCCCAAAATCCCAAAACTATTGGCAATAGCTCATGAAAATGGCCATAAAACGCGAAAACGACAAGTTTTTTGTCATAACTCTCAAACATGTATCGAGACTTACGGTCGTTGTAAATCGCCCTAAAACCCCAAAACTATGGGCAATAGCTCATGAAAACGGCCGTAAAACACAACATAAAGAATTTTTGGTTAGAACACTCAAACATTTCTTAGGTGTAAAGGTCCTCGAGAATCCCCCTGGAATCCACAAACTGTGGGCAATAGCTCATGAAAACGGCCCTAAAACGCAAAAATAACGAGTTTTTGGTTAGAACTCTCAAACATGTCTCGGGTATTACGAGCCTTGGAAATCCCCCTAGAATCCGCAAACTGTGGGCAATAGCTCATGAAAACGGCCATAACACACAAAAATAACGAGTTTTTGGTTAGAACTCTCGAACATGTCTCGGGTCTTACGGGCCTTGGAAATCCCCCTGGAATTTGCAAACTGTGGGCAATAGCTCATGAAAATGGCCCTAAAACGCGAAACCAACGTGATTTTGGACCTAACTCTCAAACATTTGTCGGGTCTTACAAGATATAAAAATCACCCTAAAACCCCAAAACTATGGGCAATAGCTCATGAAAATGGCCATAAAATGAGAAAAACGATGATTTTTGGTCATAACTCTCAAACATATATTGGGTCTTACGAGCCTTGGAAATCACGCTGGAATCCCAAAATTGTGGCCAATAGCTCATGAAAACGGCCAAAAAACACGAAAATAACGAGTTTTCGTTAATAAGTCTCAAACATGTCTCGGGTCTTACGGGCCATGCAAATCCCCCTAGAATCCGAAAACTGTGGGCAGTAGCTCATGAAAAAAACCTAAAATGTGAAAACAACGTGATTTTGGCCCTAACTCTCAAACATTTATCGGGTCTTACAAGATATGAAAATCTCCCTAAAACCCCAAAATTGTGGGCAACAGCTCATGAAAATGGCCAAAAAACGCGAAAACAACGAGTTTTTGGTCATAACTCTCAAACATGTATCGGGTCTTACGGGCCTTCCAAATCCCGCTGGCATCCCAAAACTGTGGGAAATATATCATGAAAACGGCCCTAAAATACGAAAACAACGAGATTTTGGCCCTAACTCTCAAATATGTATCGGGTCTTACAAGCTATGCAAATCGCCCTAAAACCACAAAACTATGGGCAATAGCTCATGAAAACGGCCATAAAACGCGAAAAAGACGATTTTTTGGTCATAACTCTCAAACATGTATAGGGTCTTACAGGCCATGCAAATTCCCTTGAATCCAAAATTCGCTATAGCTCATTAAAACGCACCTAAAACGCAAAAAACAACGAGATTTTGCTCCTAACTCTCAAACATGTATCGGGTCTTTCAAGCCATGCAAATCGCCCCAAAATCCCAAAACTATTGGCAATAGCTCATGAAAATGGCCATAAAACACGAAAACGACAAGTTTTTTGTCATAACTCTCAAACATGTATCGAGACTTACGGTCGTTGTAAATCGCCCTAAAACCCCAAAACTATGGGCAATAGCTCATGAAAACGGCCGTAAAACACAACATAAAGAATTTTTGGTTAGAACACTCAAACATTTCTTAGGTGTAAAGGTCCTCGAGAATCCCCCTGGAATCCACAAACTGTGGGCAATAGCTCATGAAAACGGCCCTAAAACGCAAATATAACGAGTTTTTGGTTAGAACTCGCAAACATGTCTCGGGTGTTACGGGCCTTGGAAATCCCAGCATCCGCAAACTTTGGGCAATAGCTCATGAAAACGGCTATAAAACACAAAAATAACGAGTTTTTTTAGAACTCTCAAACATGTCTCGGGTGTTCAAGCCTTGAAATCCCAGAATCGCAAACTGTGGGCAATAGCTCAAGAAAACGCCCTAAAACACGAAAAACGTGATTTTGGACATAACTCTCAAACATGTATCGGGTCTTACAAGATATAAAATCGCCTAAAACCCCAAAACTATGGCAATAGCTCATGAAAATGGCCATAAAAAAAACGATGAGTTTTGGTCATACCTCTCAAACATATATCGGGTCTTACGAGCCTTGCAAATCACCCTGGAATCCCAAAATTGTGGGCAATAGCTCATGAAAACGGCCCTAAAACGCAAATATAACGAGTTTTTGGTTAGAACTTGCAAACATGTCTCGGGTGTTACGGGCCTTGGAAATCCCCCTGGCATCCGCAAAATTTGGGCAATAGCTCATGAAAACGGCTATAAAACACCAAAATAACGGGATTTTGTTAGAACTCAAACATGTCTCGGGTGTTACGCCTTGAAATCCCCACGAATTGCAAACTGTGGGCAATAGCTCATCAAAACGGCCCAAAAATGCTAAAACAACGTGATTTTGGACCTAACTCTCAAACATGTATCAGGTCTTACAAGATATGAAAATCGCCCTAAAATCCCAAAAATGTGGGCAATAGCTCATGAAAATGGCCATAAAATGCGAAAACGATGAGGTTTTGGTCATAACTCTCAAACATATATCGGGTCTTACGGGCCTTGCAAATCACCCTGGAATTCCAAAATTGTGGGCAATAGCTCATGAAAACAGCCATAAAAAACGAAAATAACGAGTATTCGTTAATAACTCTCAAACATGTCTCGGTTCTTACGGGCCCTGCAAATCCCCCTAGAATCCGAAATCAGGCGAGCTCATGAAAAAGGACCTAAAATGTGAAGACAACGTGATTTTGGCCCTAACTCTCAAACATTTATCGGGTCTTACAAGATATGAAAATCGCCCTAAAAACCCAAAATTGTGGGCAATAGCTCATGAAAATGGCCAAAAAACGCGAAAACAACGAGTTTTCGGTCATAACTCTCAAACATGTATCGGGTCTTACGGGCCTTCCAAATCCCGCTGGCATCCCAAAACTGTGGGAAATATATCATGAAAACGTCCCTAAAATGCGAAAACAACGAGATTTTGGCCCTAACTCTCAAATATGTATCGGGTCTTACAAGCTATGCAAATCAACTAAAACCAAAAAACTATGGGCAATAGCTCATGAAAACGGCCATAAAACGCGAAAAAGACGATTTTTTGGTCATAACTCTCAAACATGTATAGGGTCTTACAGGCCATGCAAATTCCCTTGAATCCAAAAATTCTGGGCTATAGCTCATTAAAACGCACCTAAAACGCAAAAACAACGAGATTTTGCTCCTAACTCTCAAACATGTATCGGGTCTTTCGTGCCATGCAAATCGCCCTAAAATCCCAAAACTATTGGCAATAGCTCATGAAAATGGCCATAAAACGCGAAAACGACAAGTTTTTTGTCATAACTCTCAAACATGTATCGGGACTTACGGTCGTTGTAAATCGCCATAAAACCCCAAAACTATGGGCAATAGCTCATGAAAACGGCCGTAAAACACAAAAATAAAGAATTTTTGGTTAGAACTCTCAAACATTTCTCAGGTGTAATGGTCCTCGAGAATCCCCCTGGAATGCACAAACTGTGGGCAATAGCTCATGAAAACGGCCCTGAAACGCAAATATAACGAGTTTTTGGTTAGAACTCGCAAACATGTCTCGGGTGTTACGGGCCTTGGAAATCCCCCTGGCATCCGCAAACTTTGGGGAATAGCTCATGAAAACGGCTATAAAACACAAAAATAACGAGTTTTTTGTTAGAACTCTCAAACATGTCTCGGGTGTTACGGGCCTTGGAAATCCCCCTAGAATTCGCAAACAAGGCAATAGCTCATGAAAACGGCCCTAAAACACGAAAACAACGTGATTTTGGACATAACTCTCAAACATGTATCGGGTCTTACAAGATATAAAATCGCCTAAAACCCCAAAATCAGGCAATAGCTCATGAAAATGGCCATAAAATGCGAAAACGATGAGTTTTGGTCATAACTCTCAAACATATATCGGGTCTTACGAGCCTTGCAAATCACGTCGAATCCCAAAATTGTGGCCAATAGCTCATGAAAACGGCCAAAAACACGAAAATAACGAAGTTTTCAATAAGTCTCAAACATGTCTCGGTCTTACGCCATGCAAATCCCCTAGAATCAAAACTGGCGTGAGCTTATGAAAAAAACCTAAAATGTGAAAACAACGTGATTTTGGCCCTAACGCTCAAACATTTATCGGGTCTTACAAGATATGAAAATCGCCCTAAAACCCCAAAATTGTGGGCAATAGCTCATGAAAACGGCCATAAAACACGAAAATAACGAGTTTTCGTTAATAACTCTCAAACATGTCTCGGGTCTTACGGGCCATGCAAATCCCCCTAGAATCCCAAAACTGTGGGAAATATATCATGAAAACGGCCCTAAAATACGAAAACAATGAGATTTTGGCCCTAACTCTCAAATATGTATCGGGTCTTACAAGCTATGCAAATCGCCCTAAAACCCCAAAACTATGGGCAATAGCTCATGAAAACGGCCATAAAACGCGAAAAAGACGAGTTTTTGGTCATAACTCTCAAACATGTATAGGGTCTTACAGGCCATGCAAATTCCCTTGAATCCAAAAATTCTGGGCAATAGCTCATTAAAACGCACCTAAAACGCAAAAAACAACGAGATTTTGCTCCTAACTCTCAAACATGTATCGGGTCTTTCAAGCCATGCAAATCGCCCCAAAATCCCAAAACTATTGGCAATAGCTCATGAAAATGGCCATAAAACACGAAAACGACAAGTTTTTTGTCATAACTCTCAAACATGTATCGAGACTTACGGTCGTTGTAAATCGCCCTAAAACCCCAAAACTATGGGCAATAGCTCATGAAAACGGCCGTAAAACACAACATAAAGAATTTTTGGTTAGAACACTCAAACATTTCTTAGGTGTAAAGGTCCTCGAGAATCCCCCTGGAATCCACAAACCGGGCAATAGCTCATGAAAACGGCCCTAAAACGCAAATATAACGAAGTTTTTGGTTAGAACTCGCAAACATGTCTCGTGTTACGCCTTGAAATCCCAGCATCCGCAAACTTTGGGCAATAGCTCATGAAAACGGCTATAAAACACAAAAATAACGAGTTTTTTGTTAGAACTCTCAAACATGTCTCGGGTGTTACGGGCCTTGGAAATCCCCCTGGAATTCGCAAACTGTGGGCAATAGCTCATGAAAACGGCCCTAAAACACGAAAAAACGTGATTTTGGACATAACTCTCAAACATGTATCGGGTCTTACAAGATATAAAAATCGCCCTAAAACCCCAAAACTGTTGGCAATAGCTCATGAAAATGGCCATAAAATGCGAAAAACGATGAGTTTTTGGTCATAACTCTCAAACATATATCGGGTCTTACGAGCCTTGCAAATCACCCTGGAATCCCAAAATTGTGGGCAATAGCTCATGAAAACGGCCAAAAAACACGAAAATAACGAGTTTTCGTTAATAACTCTCAAGCATGTCTCGGGTCTTACGGGCCATTTAAATCCCCCTAGAATCCGAAAACTGTGGGCAGTAGCTCATGAAAAAAAACCTAAAATGTGAAAACAACGTGATTTTGGCCCTAACTCTCAAACATTTATCGGGTCTTACAAGATCTGAAAATCGCCCTAAAACCCCAAAATTGTGGGCAACAGCTCATGAAAATGGCCAAAAAACGCGAAAACAACGAGTTTTCGGTCATAACTCTCAAACATGTATCGGGTCTTACGGGTCTTCCAAATCCCGCTGGCATCCCAAAACTGTGGGAAATATATCATGAAAACGGCCCTAAAATACGAAAACAACGAGATTTTGGCCCTAACTCTCAAATATGTATCGGGTCTTACAAGCTATGCAAATCGCCCTAGAACCCCAAAACTATGGGCAATAGCTCATGAAAACGGCCATAAAACACGAAAAAGACGAGTTTTTGGTCATAACTCTCAAACATGTATAGGGTCTTACAGGCCATGCAAATTCCCTTGAATCCAAAAATTCTGGGCTATAGCTCATTAAAACGCACCTAAAACACAAAAACAACGAGATTTTGCTCCCAACTCTCAAACATGTATCGGGTCTTTCAAGCCATGCAAATCGCCCTAAAATCCCAAAACTATTGGCAATAGCTCATGAAAATGGCCATAAAACGCGAAAACGACAAGTTTTTTGTCATAACTCTCAAACATGTATCGGGACTTACGGTCGTTGTAAATCGCCCTAAAATCCCAAACCTATGGGCAATAGCTCATAAAAACGGCCGTAAAACACAAAAATAATGACTAATTGGTTAAAACTCTCAAACATTTCTCAGGTGTAACGGTCCTCGAGAATCCCCCTGGAATCCGCAAACTGTGGGCAATAGCTCATGAAAACGGCCCTAAAACGCAAAAATAACGAGTTTTTGGTTAGAACTCGCAAACATGTCTCGGGTGTTACGCCTTGAAATCTCCGCATCCGCAAACTTTGGGCAATAGCTCATGAAAATGGCTATAAAACACAAAAATAACGAGTTTTTTGTTAGAACTCTCAAACATGTCTCGGGTGTTACGCCTTGAAATCCCTTCGAATTCGCAAACCGGGCAATAGCTCATCAAAACGCCCTAAAACGTGAAAACAACGTGATTTTGGACCTAACTCTCAAACATGTATCGGGTCTTACAAGATATAAAATCACCCTAAAACCCCAAAACTGTGGCATTAGCTCATGAAAATGGCCATAAAATGCGAAAACGATGAGTTTTTGGTCATAACTCTCAAACATATATCGGGTCTTACGAGCCTTGCAAATCCATACCGAATCCCAAAAATGTGGGCAATAGCTCATGAAAACGGCCATAAAACACGAAAATAACGAGTTTTCGTTAATAACTCTCAAACATGTCTCGGGTCTTATGGCCATGCAAACCCCCTAGAATCCGAAAACTGTGGGCGAGCTCATGAAAAAACCTAAAATGTGAAAACAACGTGATTTTGTCCCTAACTCTCAAACATTTATCGGTCTTACAAGATATGAAAATCGCCTAAAACCCAAAATTGTGGGCAATAGCTCATGAAAATGGCCAAAATACGCGAAAACAACGAAGTTTTGGTCATAACTCTCAAACATGTATCGGGTCTTACGGCCTTCCAAATCCGGCATCCCAA
>CP125974.1:60730280-60808316 GCA_030063025.1 Avena longiglumis | reverse complement strand
TGAGCTATTGTCCATAGTTTTGGGGTTTCAGTGTGATTTACATGTTTGAGAGGTATGACCAAAAACTCGTCGTTTTTGCATTTCATGGCCATTTTCATGAGTTACTTCCCATAGTTTGGGGTTCTAGGGCATTTTAAAAAGATATTAAAAAATGTTACATGTCTGAGGGCATGACCAAAAACTCGTCGTTTTCGTGTTTTCCGGCCGTTTTCATGAGTTATTGGCCATAATTTTGGGGTTCCAAGGCTATTTACATGTTTGAAAAAAACTCATCTTTTTTACATTATATGGCCGTTATCATGATCTATTGCTCACATTTTTGGGGTTTTAGGGCATTTTACATGTTTTAGATTAATGACAAAAAAACTCGTCTTTGTTGCGTTTTATGGCCATTTTCATGAGCTATTGACCACAGTTTTGGGGTTCCAGGGTGATTTACATGTTTGAGCGGTATGACCAAAAACTCGTCGTTTTTGCATTTCATGGCCATTTTCGTGAGCTATTGCCCACAGTTTTGGGGATCTAGGGTGATCTACATGTTTGAGAGTTATGACCAAAAACTCATATTTTTTTGCGTTTTGTGGATGTTTTCATGAGTTATTCCCCATGGTTTTGTAGTTCCTGTGCGATTTACAACGGCCATAGTACCCGATACATATTTGAGGGCATGACCAAAAACTCGTCTTTTATTGTCGTTTTCATGTGCTATTTCTCACATTATTGGGGTTCCAGGGCGCTTTACATGTTTGAGAGTTGTGACCAAAAACTCGTCGTTTTTGCATTTTATGGCCGTTTTCATGAGTTATTTCCCACGGTTTTGAGGTTCTAAGGTGATTTACAACGACCATAGTTCCTGATACATGTTTTAGGGCATCACTAAGAACTCTTTGTTTTCGTGTTTTATGAACGTTTTCTTGTGCTATTGCTCAAAGTTTTGTTGTTTCAGGGCGCTCTACATGTTTGTGAGGCATGACCACAACTTGCGTTCTATGGCCATTTTCATTAGCTATTGCCCACAATTTTGGTGTTCCTTAGCGATTTACATGTTTGAGAGTGATGACCGAAAACTCATCTTTTTGCGTTTTATGGACGTTTTCATGAGTTATTCCCCACATTTTTTGGGTTTTAGGGTGTTTTACATGTTTTAGAGTTATGACGAAAAACTCATCTTTTTTGCGTTTTATGGCCATTTTCATGAGCTATTGTCCATAGTTTTGGGGTTTCAGTGTGATTTACATGTTTGAGAGGTATGACCAAAAACTCGTCGTTTTTGCATTTCATGGCCATTTTCGTGAGCTATTGCCCACAGTTTTGGGGCTCTAGGTTGATTTACATGTTTGAGAGTTATGACCAAAAACTCATATTTTTTTGCATTTTGTGGACGTTTTCATGAGATATTCCCTATGGTTTTGGGGTTCCAGAGAGATCTATAACGACCATAGTACCCGATACATGTTTGAGGGCATTACCAAAAACTCGTTGTTTTCGTGTTTTATGGCCATTTTCATGTGCTATTCCTCATAGTTTTGGGGTTCTAGGGCGCTTTACATGTTTGAGAGGCATGACCAAAAACTCGGTGTTTTTGCATTTTATGGCCGTTTTCATGAGCTATTGCCCATAGTTTTGGGGTTCTAGGGTGATTTACATGTTAGAGAGTTATCACCAAAAACACATATTTTTGCATTTTATGGACTTTTTTATGAGTTATTCCCCACGGTTTTGGGGTTCCAGGGCGATTTACAACGACAATAATACCCGGGACATGTTTGAGGGCATGACCAAAAACTCAAAGTTTTTTTATGGCCGTTTTCATGAGCTATTGCCCCTAGTTTTGATGTTCCAGGGGGATGTGCATGATTCGTAAGACCCGATACATGTTTGAGAATTATGACCAAAAACTCATCGTTTTCGCGTGTTATGGCCATTTTGATGAGTTATTTCCCATAGTTTGGGGTTCTAGGGCGTTTTAAAAAGGTATTAAAAAATGTTACATGTCTGAGGGCATGACCAAAAACTCGTCGTTTTCGTGTTTTCCGGCGGTTTTCATGAGTTATTGGCCATAATTTTGGGGTTCCAAGGCTATTTACATGTTTGAGATTTATGACAAAAAAAACTCATCTTTTTTGCATTATATGGCCGTTATCATGATCTATTGCTCAAATTTTTTGGGTTTTAGGGCATTTTACATGTTTTAGATTAATGACAAAAAAACTATTCTTTGTTGCGTTGTATGGCCATTTTCATGAGCTATTGACCACAGTTTTGGGGTTCCAGGGTGATTTACATGTTTGAGCGGTATGACCAAAAACTCGTCGTTTTTGCATTTCATGGCCATTTTCGTGAGCTATTGCCCACAGTTTTGGGGATCTAGGGTGATTTACATGTTTGAGAGTTATGACCAAAAACTCATATTTTTTTGCGTTTTGTGGATGTTTTCATGAGTTATTCCCCATGGTTTTGTAGTTCCAGTGCGATTTACAACGGCCATAGTACCCGATACATATTTGAGGGCATGACCAAAAACTCGTCTTTTATTGTCGTTTGCATGTGCTATTTCTCACATTATTGGGGTTCCAGGGCGCTTTACATGTTTGAGAGTTGTGACCAAAAACTCGTCGTTTTTGCGTTTTATGGCCGTTTTCATGAGTTATTTCCCACGGTTTTGAGGTTCTAAGGTGATTTACAACGACCATAGTTCCTGATACATGTTTTAGGGCATCACTAAGAACTCTTTGTTTTCGTGTTTTATGAATGTTTTCTTGTGCTATTGCTCACAGTTTTGTTGTTTCAGGGCGCTTTACATGTTTGTGAGGCATGACCACAACTTGCGTTCTATGGCCATTTTCATTAGCTATTGCCCACAATTTTGGTGTTCCTTAGCGATTTACATGTTTGAGAGTGATGACCGAAAACTCATATTTTTGCGTTTTATGGACGTTTTCATGAGTTATTCCCCACATTCTTTGGGTGTTAGGGTGTTTTACATGTTTTAGAGTTATGACGAAAAACTCATCTTTTTTGCGTTTTATGGCCATTTTCTTGAGCTATTGTCCATAGTTTTGGGGTTTCAGTGTGATTTACATGTTTGAGAGGTATGACCAAAAACTCGTCGTTTTTGCATTTCATAGCCATTTTCGTGAGCTATTGCCCACAGTTTTGGGGCTCTAGGGTGATTTACATGTTTGAGAGTTATGACCAAAAACTCATATTTTTTGCGTTTTGTGGATGTTTTCATGAGATATTCCCCATGGTTTTTTAGTTCCAGTGCGATTTACAACGGCCATAGTACCCGATACATATTTGAGGGCATGACCAAAAACTCATCGTTTTCTTCTTTTATTGTCGTTTTCATGTGCTATTTCTCACATTATTGGGGTTCGAGGGCGCTTTGCATGTTTGAGAGTTGTGACCAAAAACTCGTCGTTTTTGCGTTTTATGGCCGTTTTCATGAGTTATTTCCCATGGTTTTGAGGTTCTAAGGTGATTTACAACGACCATAGTTCCTGATAGATGTTTTAGGGCATCACTAAGAACTCTTTGTTTTCGTGTTTTATGAACGTTTTCTTGTGCTATTCCTCATAGTTTTGTTGTTTCAGGGCACTTTACATGTTTGTGAGGCCTGGCCACAACTTGCGTTCTATGGCCATTTTCATTAGCTATTGCCCACAATTTTGGTGTTCCATAGCGATTTACATGTTTGAGAGTGATGACCGAAAACTCATCTTTTTGGTGTTCCTCATAGTTTTGTAGTTCCAGTGCGATTTACAACGGCCATAGTACCCGATACATATTTAAGGGCATGACCAAAAACTCGTCTTTTATTGTCGTTTTCTTGTGCTATTTCTCACATTATTGGGGTTCCAGGGCGCTTTACATGTTTGAGAGTTGTGACCAAAAAACTCGTAGTTTTTGCGTTTTATGGCCGTTTTCATGAGTTATTTCCCACGGTTTTGAGGTTCTAAGGTGATTTACAACGACCATAGTTCCTGATACATGTTTTAGGGCATCACTAAGAACTCTTTGTTTTCGTGTTTTATGACCGTTTTCTTGTGCTATTCCTCACAGTTTTGTTGTTTCAGGGCGCTTTACATGTTTGTGAGGCCTGACCACAACTTGCGTTCTATGGCCATTTTCATTAGCTATTGCCCACAATTTTGGTGTTCCTTAGCGATTTACATGTTTGAGAGTGATGACCGAAAACTCATCTTTTTGCGTTTTAGGGCGATTTACATGTTTGAGAGTTATGACCGAAAACTCATATTTTTTGCGTTTTAGGGCGATTTACATGTTTTAGAGTTATGACGAAAAACTCATGTTTTTTGCGTTTTATGGCCATTTTCATTAGCTATTGCCCACAATTTTGGTGTTCCTTAGCGATTTACATGTTTGAGAGTGATGACCGAAAACTCATCTTTTTGCGTTTTATGGACGTTTTCATGAGTTATTCCCCACATTTTTTGGGTTTTAGGGTGTTTTACATGTTTTAGAGTTATGACGAAAAACTCATATTTTTTTAGCATTTTGTGGAAGTTTTCATGAGTTATTCCCTATAGTTTTGGGGTTCCAGAGAGATCTATAACGACCATAGTACCCGATACATGTTTGAGGGCATTACCAAAAACTCGTTGTTTTCGTGTTTTATGGCCATTTTCATGTGCTATTCCTCATAGTTTTGGGGTTCCAGGGCGCTTTACATGTTTGAGAGGCATGACCAAAAACTCGGTGTTTTTGCATTTTATGGCCGTTTTCATGAGCTATTGCCCATAGTTTTGGGGTTCTAGGGTGATTTACATGTTAGAGTTATCACCAATAACACATATTTTTGCATTTTATGGACTCTTTTATGAGTTATTCCCCACGGTTTTGGGGTTCCAGGGCGATTTACAATGACCATAGTACCCGATACATGTTTGAGGGCATGACCAAAACTCGAGTTTTTATGGCCGTTTTCATGAGCTATTGCCCCTAGTTTTGATGTTCCAGGGGGATGTGCATGATTCGTAAGACCCGATACATGTTTGAGAATTATGACCAAAAACTCATCGTTTTTGCGTGTTATGGCCATTTTCATGAGTTATTGCCCATAGTTTGGGGTTCTAGGGCGTTTTAAAAAGGTATTAAAAATGTTACATGTCTGAGGGCATGACCAAAAACTCGTCGTTTTCGTGTTTTCCGGCGGTTTTCATGAGTTATTGGCCATAATTTTGGGGTTACAAGGCTATTTACATGTTTGAGATTTATGACAAAAAAAACACATATTTTTTGCATTATATGGCCGTTATCATGATCTATTGCTCACATTTTTTGGGTTTTAGGGCATTTTACATGTTTTACATTAATGACAAAAAAACTCGTCTTTGTTGCGTTGTATGGCCATTTTCATGAGCTATTGACCACAGTTTTGGGGTTCCAGGGTGATTTACATGTTTGAGCGGTATGACCAAAAACTCGTCGTTTTTGCATTTCATGGCCATTTTCGTGAGCTATTGCCCACAGTTTTGGGGCTCTAGGGTGATTTACATGTTTGAGAGTTATGACCAAAAACTAATATTTTTTTGCGTTTTGTGGATGTTTTCATGAGTTATTCCCCATGGTTTTGTAGTTCCAGTGCGATTTACAACGGCCATAGTACCCGATACATACTTGAGGGCATGACCAAAAACTCGTCTTTTATTGTCGTTTTCATGTGCTATTTCTCACATTATTGGGGTTCCAGGGCGCTTTACATGTTTGAGAGTTGTGACCAAAAACTCGTCGTTTTTGCGTTTTATGGCCGTTTTCATGAGTTATTTCCCACGGTTTTGAGGTTCTAAGGTGATTTACAACGACCATAGTTCCTGATACATGTTTTAGGGCATCACTAAGAACTCTTTGTTTTCGTGTTTTATGACCGTTTTCTTGTGCTATTCCTCACAGTTTTGTTGTTTCAGGGCGCTTTACATGTTTGTGAGGCCTGACCACAACTTGCGTTCTATGGCCATTTTCATTAGCTATTGCCCACAATTTTGGTGTTCCTTAGCGATTTACATGTTTGAGAGTGATGACCGAAAACTCATCTTTTTGCGTTTTATGGACGTTTTCATGAGTTATTCCCCACATTTTTTGGGTTTTAGGGTGTTTTACATGTTTTAGAGTTATGACGAAAAACTCATCTTTTTTGCGTTTTATGGCCATTTTCATGAGCTATTGTCCATAGTTTTGGGGTTTCAGTGTGATTTACATGTTTGAGAGGTATGACCAAAAACTCGTCGTTTTTGCATTTCATGGCCATTTTCGTGAGCTATTGCCCGCAGTTTTGGGGCTCTAGGGTGATTTACATGTTTGAGAGATATGACCAAAAACTCATATTTTTTGCGTTTTGTGTATGTTTTCATGAGTTATTCCCCATGGTTTTGTAGTTCCAGTGCGATTTACAACGGCCATAGTACCCGATACATATTTGAGGGCATGACCAAAAACTCGTCGTTTTCGTCTTTTATTGTCGTTTTCATGTGCTATTTCTCACATTATTGGGGTTCCAGGGCGCTTTACATGTTTGAGAGTTGTGACCAAAAACTCGTCGTTTTTGCGTTTTATGGCCGTTTTCATGAGTTATTTCCCACGGTTTTGAGGTTCTAAGGTGATTTACAACGACCATAGTTCCTGATACATGTTTTAGGGCATCACTAAGAACTCTTTGTTTTCGTGTTTTATGAACGTTTTCTTGTGCTATTCCTCACAGTTTTGTTGTTTCAGGGCGCTTTACATATTTGTGAGGCCTGGCCACAACTTGAGTTCTATGGCCATTTTCATTAGCTATTGCCCACAATTTTGGTGTTCCATAGCGATTTACATGTTTGAGAGTGATGACCGAAAACTCATCTTTTTCCGTTTTATGGACGTTTTCATGAATTATTCCACACATTTTTGGGGTTTTACAGTTTTGGGGTTCCAGGGTGCTTTACACGTTTGAGCGGTATGACCAAAAACTCGTCGTTTTTGCTTTTCATGGCCATTTTCGTGAGCTATTGCCCACAATTTTGGTGTTCCTTAGCGATTTACATGTTTGAGAGTGATGACTGAAAACTCATCTTTTGCGTTTATGGGCGTTTTCATGAGTTATTCCCACATTTTTTGTGATTTATAGTTTTGGGGTTCCAGGGTGATTTACATGTTTGAGCGGTATGACCAAAAACTCGTCGTTTTTGCATTTCATGGCCATTTTCGTGAGCTATTGCCCACAGTATTGGGGCTCTAGGGTGATATACATGTTTGAGAGTTATGACCAAAACTCATACTTTTTTGCGTTTTGTGGACGTTTTCAGGAGTTATTCCCTATGGTTTTGGGGTTACAAAGAGATCTATAACGACCATAGTACCCGATACATGTTTGAGGGCATTACCAAAAACTCGTTGTTTTCGTGTTTTATGGCCATTTTCATGTGCTATTCCTCATAGTTTTGGGGTTCTAGGGCGCTTTACATGTTTGAGAGGCATGACCAAAAACTCGGTGTTTTTGCATTTTATGGCCGTTTTCATGAGCTATTGCCCATAGTTTTGGGGTTCTAGGGTGATTTACATGTTAGAGAGTTATCACCAAAAATACATATTTTTGCGTTTTATGGACTTTTTTATGAGTTATTCCCCACGGTTTTGGGGTTCCAAGGCGATTTACAACGACCATAATACCCGATACATGTTTGAGGGCATGACCAAAAACTCAGAGTTTTTTTATGGCCGTTTTCATGAGCTATTGCCCCTAGTTTTGATGTTGCAGGGGGATGTGCATGATTCGTAAGACCCGATACATGTTTGAGAATTATGACCAAAAACTCATCGTTTTCGCGTGTTATGGCCATTTTCATGAGTTATTGCCCATAGTTTGGGGTTCTAGGGCGTTTTAAAAGATATTTAAAAATGTTACATATATGAGGGCATGGCCAAAAACTCGTCGTTTTCGTGTTTTTCGGCGGTTTTCATGAGTTATTGGCCATAATTTTGGGGTTCCAAGGCTATTTACATGTTTGAGATTTATGACAAAAAAACTCATCTTTTTTGCATTATATGGCCGTTATCATGATCTATTGCTCACATTTTTTGGGTTTTAGGGCATTTTACATGTTTTAGATTAATGACAAAAAAAACTCGTCTTTGTTGCGTTGTATGGCCATTTTCATGAGCTATTGACCACAGTTTTGGGGTTCCAGGGTGATTTACATGTTTGAGCGGTATGACCAAAAACTCGTCGTTTTTGCATTTCATGGCCATTTTCGTGAGCTATTGCCCACAGTTTTGGGGCTCTAGGGTGATTTACATGTTTGAGAGTTATGACCAAAAACTCATATTTTTTGCGTTTTGTGGATGTTTTCATGAGTTATTCCCCATGGTTTTGTAGTTCGGTCACGATTTACATGACCATAGTACCGATACATATTTGAGGGCATGACCAAACTTCGTCTTTTATTGTCGTTTTCATGTGCTATTTCTCACATTATTGGGGTTCCAGGGCGCTTTACATGTTTGAGAGTTGTGACCAAAAACTCGTCGTTTTTGTGTTTTATGGCCGTTTTCATGAGTTATTTCCCACGGTTTTGAGATTCTAAGGTGATTTACAACGACCATAGTTCCTGATACATGTTTTAGTGCATCACAAAGAACTCTTTGTTTTCGTGTTTTATGACCGTTTTCTTGTGCTATTCCTCACAGTTTTGTTGTTTCAGGGCGCTTTACATGTTTGTGAGGCCTGACCACAACTTGCGTTCTATGGCCATTCATTAGCTATTGCCCACAATTTTGGTGTTCCTTAGCGATTTACATGTTTGAGAGTGATGACCGAAAACTCATATTTTTGCGTTTTATGGACGTTTTCATGAGTTATTCCCCACATTTTTTGGGTTTTAGGGTGTTTTACATGTTCTAGAGTTATGACGAAAAACTCATCTTTTTTGCGTTTTATGGCCATTTTCATGAGCTATTGTCCATAGTTTCGGGGTTTCAGTGTGATTTACATGTTTGAGAGGTATGACCAAAAACTCGTCGTTTTTGCATTTCATGGCCATTTTCGTGAGCTATTGCCCGCAGTTTTGGGGCTCTAGGGTGATTTACATGTTTGAGAGATATGACCAAAAACTCATATTTTTTGCGTTTTGTGTATGTTTTCATGAGTTATTCCCCATGGTTTTGTAGTTCCAGTGCGATTTACAACGGCCATAGTACCCGATACATGTCTGAGGGCATGACCAAAAACTCGTCGTTTTCGTCTTTTATTGTCGTTTTCATGTGCTATTTCTCACATTATTGGGGTTCCAGGGCGCTTTACATGTTTGAGAGTTGTGACCAAAAACTCGTCGTTTTTGCGTTTTATGGCCGTTTTCATGAGTTATTTCCCACGGTTTTGAGGTTCTAAGGTGATTTACAACGACCATAGTTCCTGATACATGTTTTAGGGCATCACTAAGAACTCTTTGTTTTCGTGTTTTATGAACGTTTTCTTGTGCTATTCCTCACAGTTTTGTTGTTTCAGGGCGCTTTACATGTTTGTGAGGCCTGACCACAACTTGCGTTCTATGGCCATTTTCATTAGCTATTGCCCACAATTTTGGTGTTCCATAGCGATTTACATGTTTGAGAGTGATGACCGAAAACTCATCTTTTTGCGTTTTATGGACGTTTTCATGAGTTATTCCCCACATTTTTTGGGTTTTACAGTTTTGGGGTTCCAGGGTGATTTACATGTTTGAGCGGTATGACCAAAAACTCGTCGTTTTTGCATTTCATGGCCATTTTCGTGAGCTATTGCCCACAATTTTGGTGTTCCTTAGCGATTTACATGTTTGAGAGTGATGACCGAAAACTCATCTTTTTGCGTTTTATGGACGTTTTCATGAGTTATTCCCCACATTTTTTGTGATTTATAGTTTTGGGGTTCCAGGGTGATTTACATGTTTGAGCGGTATGACCAAAAACTCGTCGTTTTTGCATTTCATGGCCATTTTCGTGAGCTATTGCCCACAGTATTGGGGCTCTAGGGTGATATACATGTTTGAGAGTTATGACCAAAAACTCATACTTTTTTGCGTTTTGTGGACGTTTTCAGGAGTTATTCCCTATGGTTTTGGGGTTACAGAGAGATCTATAACGACCATAGTACCCGATACATGTTTGAGGGCATTACCAAAAACTCGTCGTTTTCGTGTTTTATGGCCATTTTCATGTGCTATTCCTCATAGTTTTGGGGTTCCAGGGCGCTTTACATGTTTGAGAGGCATGACCAAAAACTCGGTGTTTTTGCATTTTATGGCCGTTTTCATGAGCTATTGCCCATAGTTTTGGGGTTCTAGGGTGATTTACATGTTAGAGAGTTATCACCAAAAACACATATTTTTGCATTTTATGGACTTTTTTATGAGTTATTCCCCACGGTTTTGGGGTTCCAGGGCGATTTACAACGACCATAATACCCGATACATGTTTGAGGGCATGACCAAAAACTCAGAGTTTTTTTATGGCCGTTTTCATGAGCTATTGCCCCTAGTTTTGATGTTCCAGGGGGATGTGCATGATTCGGAAGACCCGATACATGTTTGAGAATTATGACCAAAAACTCATCGTTTTCGCGTGTTATGGCCATTTTCATGAGTTACTACCCATAGTTTGGGGTTCTAGGGCGTTTTAAAGAGATATTAAAAAATGTTACATGTCTGAGGGCATGACCAAAAACTCGTCGTTTTCGTGTTTTCCGGTCGTTTTCATGAGTTATTGGCCATAATTTTGGGGTTCCAAGGCTATTTACATGTTTGAGATTTATGACAAAAAAACTCATCTTTTTGCATTATATGGCCGTTATCATGATCTATTTCTCACATTTTTTGGGTTTTAGGGCATTTTACATGTTTTAGATTAATGACAAAAAAAACTCGTCTTTGTTGCGTTTTATGGCCATTTTCATGAGCTATTGACCACAGTTTTGGGGTTCCAGGGTGATTTACATGTTTGAGCGGTATGACCAAAAACTCGTCGTTTTTGCATTTCATGGCCATTTTCGTGAGCTATTGCCCACAGTTTTGGGGCTCTAGGGTGATTTACATGTTTGAGTGTTATGACCAAAAATTCATATTTTTTGCGTTTTGTGGATGTTTTCATGAGTTATTCCCCATGGTTTTGTAGTTCCAGTGCGATTTACAACTGCCATAGTACCAGATACATATTTGAGGGCATGACCAAAAACTCGTCTTTTATTGTCGTTTTCATGTGCTATTTCTCACATTATTGGGGTTCCAGGGCGCTTTACATGTTTGAGATTTGTGACCAAAAACTGGTCGTTTTTGCGTTTTATAGCTGTTTTCATGAGTTATTTCCCGCGGTTTTGAGGTTCTAAGGTGATTTACAACGACCTTAGTTCCTGATACATGTTTTAGGGCATCACTAAGAACTCTTTGTTTTCGTGTTTTATGAACGTTTTGTTGTGCTATTGCTCACAGTTTTGTTGTTTCAGGGCGCTTTACATGTTTGTGAGGCATGACCATAACTTGCGTTCTATGGCCATTTTCATTAGCTATTGCCCACAATTTTGGTGTTCCTTAGCGATTTACATGTTTGAGAGTGATGACCGAAAACTCATCTTTTTGCGTTTTATGGACGTTTTCATGACTTATTCCCCACATTTTTTGGGTTTTAGGGTGTTTTACATGTTTTAGAGTTATGACGAAAAACTCATCTTTTTTGCATTTTATGGCCATTTTCATGAGCTATTGTCCATAATTTTGGGGTTTCAGTGTGATTTACATGTTTGAGAGGTATGACCAAAAACTCGTCGTTTTTGCATTTCATGGCCTTTTTCGTGAGCTATTGCCCGCAGTTTTGGGGCTCTAGGGTGATTTACATGTTTGAATAACTCATATTTTTTGCGTTTTGTGGATGTTTTCATGAGTTATTCCCCATGGTTTTGTAGTTCCAGTGCGATTTACAACGGCCATAGTACCCGATACATATTTGAGGGCATGACCAAAAACTCGTCGTTTTCGTATTTCATTGTCGTTTTCATGTGCTATTGCTCACATTATTGGGGTTCCGGGGCGCTTTACATGTTTGAGAGTTGTGTCCAAAAACTCGTCGTATTTGCGTTTTATGGCCGTTTTCATGTGTTATTTCCCACGGTTTTAAGGTTCTAGGGTGATTTACAACGACCATAGTTCCTGATACTTGTTTTAGGGCATCACTAAAAACTCTTTGTTTTCGTGTTTTATGCTCGTTTTCTTGTGCTATTGCTCACGGTTTTGGGGTTTCAGGGCGCTTTACATGTTTATGAGACATGACCAAAACTTGCGCTCTATGGCCGTTTTCATGAGTTATTGCCCACAATTTTGGGGTTCCTTAGCGATTTACATGTTTGAGAGTTATGACCAAAAACTCATCTTTTTGCGTTTTATGGCTGTTTTCATGAGTTACTCCCCACATTTTTTGTGTTTAAGGGTGTTCTACATGTTTTAGAGTTATGACCTTCGTTTTTGCGTTTATGGACATTTTCATGAGCTATTGCCCACAGTTTTGGGGATTCAGGGTGATTTACATGTTTCAGAGGTATGACCAAAAACTCATCGTTTTTGCGTTTTAGGGATATTTTCGTGACCTGTTGCCCATAGTTTTAGGGCTCTAGGGCGATTTACATGTTTGAGAGTTATAACCAAAAACTCATATTTTTTTAGCATTTTGTTGACGTTTTCATGAGTTATTCCCTATAGTTTTGGGGTTCTAGAGAGATCTATAACGACCATAGTACCCGATACATGTTTGAGGGCATTACCAAAAACTCGTCGTTTTCGTGTTTTATGGCTATTTTCATGTGCTATTCCTCATAGTTTTTGGGTTCCAGGGCGCTTTACATGTTTGAGAGGCATGACCAAAAACTCGGTGTTTTTGCATTTTATGGCCGTTTTCATGAGCTATTGCCCATAGTTTTCGGGTTTTAGGGCGATTTACATGTTTGAGAGTTATCACCAAAAACACATCTTTTTTGCATTTTATGGACTTTTTTATGAGTTATTCCCCACAGTTTTGGGGTTCCAGGGCGATTTACAACGACCATAATACTCGATACATGTTTGAGGGCATGACGACAAACTCGTGGTTTTTCTTTGTTTTATGGCAGTTTTCATGAGCTATTGCCCCTAGGTTTGATGTTGTAGGTGGATGTGCATGATTCGTAAGACTCGTTACATGTTTGAGAATTATGACCAAAAACTCATCGTTTTCGCGTGTTATGGCCATTTTCATGAGTTATTGCCCATAGTTTGGGGTTCTAGGGCTTTTTAAAAAGGTATTAAAAAATGTTACATGTCTGAGGGCATGACCAAAAACTCGTCGTTTTCGTGTTTTACGGCCGTTTTCATGAGTTATTGGCCATAATTTTGGGGTTCCAAGGCTATTTACATGTTTGAGATTTATGACAAAAAAAACTCATCTTTTTTGCATTATATGGCCGTTATCATGATCTATTGCTCACATTTTTTGGGTTTTAGGGCATTTTACATGTTTTAGATTAATGACAAAAAAACTCGTCTTTGTTGCGTTTTATGGCCATTTTCATGAGCTATTGACCACAGTTTTGGGGTTCCAGGGTGATTTACATGTTTGAGAGGTATGACCAAAAACTCGTCGTTTTTGCATTTCATGGCCATTTTCGTGAGCTATTGCCCACAGTTTTGGGGCTCTAGGGTGATTTACATGTTTGAGAGTTATGACCAAAAACTCATATTTTTTTGTGTTTTGTGGATGTTTTCATGAGTTATTCCCCATGGTTTTGTAGTTCCAGTGCGATTTACAACGGCCATAGTACCCGATACATATTTGAGGGCATGACCAAAAACTCGTCTTTTATTGTCGTTTTCATGTGCTATTTCTCACATTATTGGGGTTCCAGGGCGCTTTACATGTGTGAGAGTTGTGACCAAAAACTCGTCGTTTTTGCGTTTATGGTCGTTTTCATGAGTTATTTCCCACGGTTTTGAGGTTCTAAGGTGATTTACAACGACCATAGTTCCTGATACATGTTTTAGGGCATCACTAAGAACTCTTTGTTTTCGTGTTTTATGAACGTTTTCTTGTGCTATTCCTCACATTTTTGTTGTTTCAGGGCGCTTTACATGTTTGTGAGGCCTGACCAAAACTTGTGTTCTATGGCCATTTTCATTAGCTATTGCCCACAATTTTGGTGTTCCATAGCGATTTACATGTTTGAGAGTTATGACCGAAAACTCATCTTTTTGCATTTTATGGACGTTTTCATGAGTTATTCCCCACATTTTTTGGGTTTTACAGTTTTGGGGTTCCAGGGTGATTTACATGTTTGAGCGGTATGACCATCTTTTTGCGTTTTATGGACGTTTTCATGAGTTATTCCCCACATTTTTTGGGTTTTACAGTTTTGGGGTTCCAGGGTGATTTACATGTTTGAGCGGTATGACCAAAAACTCGTCGTTTTTGCTTTTCATGGCCATTTTCGTGAGCTATTGCCCACAATTTTGGTGTTCCTTAGCGATTTACATGTTTGAGAGTGATGACCGAAAACTCATCTTTTTGCGTTTTATGGACGTTTTCATGAGTTATTCCCCACATTTTTTGTGATTTACAGTTTTGGGGTTCCAGGGTGATTTACATGTTTGAGCGGTATGACCAAAAACTCGTCGTTTTTGCATTTCATGGCCATTTTCGTGAGCTATTGCCCACAGTTTTGGGGCTCTAGGGTGATTT
The DNA here is from genome assembly GCA_030063025.1 of Avena longiglumis. Taxonomy (NCBI): domain Eukaryota; kingdom Viridiplantae; phylum Streptophyta; class Magnoliopsida; order Poales; family Poaceae; genus Avena; species Avena longiglumis. Next base: position 60,793,589 of record CP125974.1, on the reverse strand, counting down.
ACATGTTTGAGAGTTATGACCAAAAACTCATATTTTTTGCATTTTGTGGACGTTTTCAGGAGTTATTCCCTATGGTTTTGGGGTTCCAGAGAGATCTATAACGACCATAGTACCCGATACATGTTTGAGGGCATTACCAAAAACTCGTCGTTTTCGTGTTTTATGGCCATTTTCATGTGCTATTCCTCATAGTTTTGGGGTTCTAGGGCGCTTTACATGTTTGAGAGGCATGACCAAAAACTCGGTGTTTTTGCATTTTATGGCCGTTTTCATGAGCTATTGCCCATAGTTTTGGGGTTCTAGGGTGATTTACATGTTAGAGAGTTATCACCAAAAAAACATATTTTTGCATTTTATGTACTTTTTTATGAGTTATTCCCCACGGTTTTGGGGTTCTAGGGCGATTTACAACGACCATAATACCCGATACATGTTTGAGGGCATGACCAAAAACTCGTGGTTTTTTTATGGCCGTTTTCATGAGCTATTGCCCCTAGTTTTGATGTTCCAGGGGGATGTGCATGATTCGTAAGACCCGATACATGTTTGAGAATTATGACCAAAAACTCATCGTTTTCGCGTGTTATGGCCATTTTCATGAGTTATTGCCGATAGTTTGGGGTTCTAGGGCGTTTTAAAAAGATATTAAAAAATGTTACATGTCTGAGGGCATGACCAAAAACTCGTCGTTTTCATGTTTTCCGGCAGTTTTCAGGAGTTATTGACCATAATTTTGGGATTCCGAGGCTATTTAAATGTTTGAGATTTATGACTAAAAACTCATATTTTCTTGCGTTTTGTGGATGTTTTCATGAGTTATTCCCCATGGTTTTGTAGTTCCAGTGCGATTTACAATGGCCATAGTACCCGATACATATTTGAGGGCATGACCAAAAACTCGTCGGTTTCGTATTTTATTGTCGTTTTCATGTGCTATTTCTCACATTATTGGGGTTCCAGGGCGCTTTACATGTGTGAGAGTTGTGACCAAAAACTCGTCGTTTTTGCGTTTATGGTCGTTTTCATGAGTTATTTCCCACGGTTTTGAGGTTCTAAGGTGATTTACAACGACCATAGTTCCTGATACATGTTTTAGGGCATCACTAAGAACTCTTTGTTTTCGTGTTTTATGAACGTTTTCTTGTGCTATTCCTCACAGTTTTGTTGTTTCAGGGCGCTTTACATGTTTGTGAGGCCTGACCAAAACTTGCGTTCTATGGCCATTTTCATTAGCTATTGCCCACAATTTTGGTGTTCCATAGCGATTTACATGTTTGAGAGTGATGACCGAAAACTCATCTTTTTGCGTTTTATGGACGTTTTCATGAGTTATTCCCCACATTTTTTGGGTTTTACAGTTTTGGGGTTCCAGGGTGATTTACATGTTTGAGCGGTATGACCAAAAACTCGTCGTTTTTGCTTTTCATGGCCATTTTCGTGAGCTATTGCCCACAATTTTGGTGTTCCTTAGCGATTTACATGTTTGAGAGTGATGACCGAAAACTCATCTTTTTGCGTTTTATGGACGTTTTCATGAGTTATTCCCCACATTTCTTGTGATTTACAGTTTTGGGGTTCCAGGGTGATTTACATGGTTGAGCGGTATGACCAAAAACTCGTCGTTTTTGCATTTCATGGCCATTTTCGTGAGCTATTGCCCACAGTTTTGGGGCTCTAGGGTGATTTACATGTTTGAGAGTTATGACCAAAAACTCATATTTTTTGCATTTTGTGGACGTTTTCAGGAGTTATTCCCTATGGTTTTGGGGTTCCAGAGAGATCTATAACGACCATAGTACCCGATACATGTTTGAGGGCATTACCAAAAACTCGTCGTTTTCGTGTTTTATGGCCATTTTTATGTGCTATTCCTCATAGTTTTGGGGTTCTAGGGCGCTTTACATGTTTGAGAGGCATGACCAAAAACTCGGTGTTTTTGCATTTTATGGCCGTTTTCATGAGCTATTTCCCATAGTTTTGGGGTTCTAGGGTGATTTACATGTTAGAGAGTTATCACCAAAAAACATATTTTTGCATTTTATGTACTTTTTTATGAGTTATTCCCCACGGTTTTGTGGTTCCAGGGCGATTTACAACGACCATAATACCCGATACATGTTTGAGGGCATGACCAAAAACTCGTGGTTTTTTTATGGCCGTTTTCATGAGCTATTGCCCCTAGTTTTGATGTTCCAGGGGGATGTGCATGATTCGTAAGACCCGATACATGTTTGAGAATTATGACCAAAAACTCATCGTTTTCGCGTGTTATGGCCATTTTCATGAGTTATTGCCGATAGTTTGGGGTTCTAGGGCGTTTTAAAAAGATATTAAAAAATGTTACATGTCTGAGGGCATGACCAAAAACTCGTCGTTTTCATGTTTTCCGGCAGTTTTCAGGAGTTATTGACCATAATTTTGGGATTCCGAGGCTATTTAAATGTTTGAGATTTATGACCAAAAACTCATATTTTCTTGCGTTTTGTGGATGTTTTCATGAGTTATTCCCCATGGTTTTGTAGTTCCAGTGCGATTTACAACGGCCATAGTACCCGATACATATTTGAGGGCATGACCAAAAACTCGTCGGTTTCGTCTTTTATTGTCGTTTTCATGTGCTATTTCTCACATTATTGGGGTTCCAGGGCGCTTTACATGTGTGAGAGTTGTGACCAAAAACTCGTCGTTTTTGCGTTTATGGTCGTTTTCATGAGTTATTTCCCACGGTTTTGAGGTTCTAAGGTGATTTACAACGACCATAGTTCCTGATACATGTTTTAGGGCATCACTAAGAACTCTTTGTTTTCGTGTTTTATGAACGTTTTCTTGTGCTATTCCTCACAGTTTTGTTGTTTCAGGGCGCTTTACATGTTTGTGAGGCCTGACCAAAACTTGCGTTCTATGGCCATTTTCATTAGCTATTGCCCACAATTTTGGTGTTCCATAGCGATTTACATGTTTGAGAGTGATGACCGAAAACTCATCTTTTTGCGTTTTATGGACGTTTTCATGAGTTATTCCCCACATTTTTTGGGTTTTACAGTTTTGGGGTTCCAGGGTGATTTACATGTTTGAGCGGTATGACCAAAAACTCGTCGTTTTTGCTTTTCATGGCCATTTTCGTGAGCTATTGCCCAGAATTTTGGTGTTCCTTAGCGATTTACATGTTTGAGAGTGATGACCGAAAACTCATCTTTTTGCGTTTTATGCACGTTTTCATGAGTTATTCCCCACATTTCTTGTGATTTACAGTTTTGGGGTTCCAGGGTGATTTACATGGTTCAGCGGTATGACCAAAAACTCGTCGTTTTTGCATTTCATGGCCATTTTCGTGAGCTATTGCCCACAGTTTTGGGGCTCTAGGGTGATTTACATGTTTGACAGTTATGACCAAAAACTCATATTTTTTTGTATTTTGTGGACGTTTTCAGGAGTTATTCCCTATGGTTTTGGGGTTCCAGAGAGATCTATAACGACCATAGTACCCGATACATGTTTGAGGGCATTACCAAAAACTCGTCGTTTTCGTGTTTTATGGCCATTTTCATGTGCTATTCCTCATAGTTTTAGGGTTCCAGGGAGCTTTACATGTTTGAGAGGCATGACCAAAAACTCTATGTTTTTGCATTTTATGGCCGTTTTCATGAGCTATTGCCCATAGTTTTGGGGTTCTAGGGTGATTTACATGTTAGAGAGTTATCACCAAAAACACATATTTTTGCATTTTATGGACTTTTTATGAGTTATTCCCCACGGTTTTGGGGTTCCAGGGCGATTTACAACGACCATAATACCCGATACATATTTGAGGGCATGACCAAAAACTCAGAGTTTTTTTATGGCCGTTTTCATGAGCTATTGCCCCTAGTTTTGATGTTCCAGGGGGATGTGCATGATTCGTAAGACCCGATACATGTTTGAGAATTATGACCAAAAAATCATCGTTTTCGCGTGTTATGGCTATTTTCATGAGTTACCTCCCATAGTTTAGGGTTCTAGGGCATTTTAAAAAGATATTAAAAAATGTTAAATGTCTGAGGGCATGACAAAACACTCGTCGTTTTCGTGTTTTCCGGCCGTTTTCATGAGTTATTGGCCATAATTTTGGGGTTCCAAGGATATTTACATGTTTGAAATTTATGACAAAAAAACTCATCTTTTTTACATTATATGGCCGTTATCATGATCTATTGCTCACATTTTTGGGGTTTTAGGGCATTTTACATGTTTTAGATTAATGACAAAAAACTCGTCTTTGTTGCGTTTTATGGCCATTTTCATGAGCTATTGACCACTGTTTTGGGGTTCCGGGTGATTTACATGTTTGAGCGGTATGACCAAAAACTCGTCGTTTTTGCATTTCATGGCCATTTTCGTGAGCTATTGCCCACAGTTTTGGGGCTCTAGGGTGATTTACATGTTTGAGAGTTATGACCAAAAACTCATATTTTTTTGCGTTTTGTGGATGTTTTCATGAGTTATTCCCCATGGTTTTGTAGTTCCAGTGCGATGTACAACGGCCATAGTACCCGATACATATTTGAGGGCATGACCAAAAACTCGTCTTTTATTGTCGTTTGCATGTGCTATTTCTCACATTATTGGGGTTCCAGGGCGCTTTACATGTTTGAGAGTTGTGACCAAAATCTCGTCGTTTTTGCGTTTTATGGCCGTTTTCATGAGTTATTTCCCACGGTTTTGAGGTTCTAAGGTGATTTACAACGACCATAGTTCCTGATACATGTTTTAGGGCATCACTAAGAACTCTTTGTTTTCCTGTTTTATGAACGTTTTCTTGTGCTATTGCTCACAGTTTTGTTGTTTCAGGGCGCTTTACATGTTTGTGAGGCATGACCACAACTTGCGTTCTATTTCCATTTTCATTAGCTATTGCCCACAATTTTGGTGTTCCTTAGCGATTTACATGTTTGAGAGTGATGACCGAAAACTCATCTTTTTGCGTTTTATGGACGTTTTCATGAGTTATTCCCCACATTCTATGGGTGTTAGGGTGTTTTACATGTTTTAGAGTTATGACGAAAAACTCATCTTTTTTGCGTTTTATGGCCATTTTCTTGAGCTATTGTCCATAGTTTTGGGGTTTCAGTGTGATTTACATGTTTGAGAGGTATGACCAAAAACTCGTCGTTTTTGCATTTCATAGCCATTTTCGTGAGCTATTGCCCACAGTTTTGGGGCTCTAGGGTGATTTACATGTTTGAGAGTTATGACCAAAAACTCATATTTTTTGCGTTTTGTGGATGTTTTCATGAGTTATTCCCCATGGTTTTGTAGTTCCAGTGCGATTTACAACGGCCATAGTACCCGATACATATTTGAGGGCATGACCAAAAACTCGTCGTTTTCGTCTTTTATTGTCGTTTTCATGTGCTATTTCGCACATTAATGGGGTTCCAGGGCGCTTTACATGTTTGAGAGTTGTGACCAAAAACTCGTCGTTTTTGCGTTTTATGGCCGTTTTCATGAGTTATTTCCCACGGTTTTGAGGTTCTAAGGTGATTTACAACGACCATAGTTCCTGATACATGTTTGAGGGCATCACTAAGAACTCTTTGTTTTCGTGTTTTATGAACGTTTTCTTGTGCTATTCCTCACAGTTTTGTTGGTTTAGGGAGCTTTACATGTTTGTGAGGCCTGACCACAACTTGCGTTCTATGGCCATTTTCATTAGCTATTGCCCACAATTTTGGTGTTCCATAGCGATTTACATGTTTGAGAGTGATGACCGAAAACTCATATTTTTGCGTTTTATGGACGTTTTCATGAGTTATTCGCCACATTTTTTGGGTTTTACAGTTTTGGGGTTCCAGGGTGATTTACATGTTTGAGCGGTATGACCAAAAACTCGTCGTTTTGCATTTCATGGCCATTTTCGTGAGCTATTGCCCACAATTTTGGTGTTCCATAGCGATTTACATGTTTGAGAGTGATGACCGAAAACTCATCTTTTTCCGTTTTATGGACGTTTTCATGAATTATTCCACACATTTTTGGGGTTTTACAGTTTTGGGGTTCCAGGTTTCTTTACACGTTTGAGCGGTATGACCAAAAACTCGTCGTTTTTGCTTTTCATGGCCATTTTCGTGAGCTATTGCCCACAATTTTGGTGTTCCTTAGCGATTTACATGTTTGAGAGTGATGACCGAAAACTCATCTTTTTGCGTTTTATGGACGTTTTAATGAGTTATTCCCCACATTTTTTGTGATTTACATTTTTGGGGTTCCAGGGTGATTTACATGTTTGAGCGGTATGACCAAAAACTCGTCGTTTTTGCATTTCATGGCCATTTTCGTGAGCTATTGCCCACAGTTTTGGGGCTCTAGGGTGATTTACATGTTTGAGAGTTATGACCAAAAACTCATATTGTTTTGCATTTTGTGGACGTTTTCAGGAGTTATTCCCTATGGTTTTGGGGTTCCAGAGAGATCTATAACGACCATAGTACCGGATACATGTTTGAGGGCATTACCAAAAACTCGTTGTTTTCGTGTTTTATGGCCATTTTCATGTTCTATTCCTCATAGTTTTGGGGTTCTAGGGCGCTTTACATGTTTGAGAGGCATGACCAAAAACTCGGTGTTTTGCATTTATGGCCGTTTTCATGAGCTATTCCCATAGTTTTGGGGTTCTAGGGTGATTTACATGTTAGAGAGTTATCACCAAAAACATATTTTTGCATTTTATGTACTTTTTATGAGTTATTCCCACGGTTTTGTGGTTCAGGCGATTTACAACGACCATAATACCCGATACATGTTTGAGGCATGACCAAAACTTCGTAGTTTTTTATGGCCGTTTTCATGAGGTATTGCCCCTAGTTTTGATGTTCCAGCGGGATGTGTATGATTCACAAGACCCGATACATGTTTGAGAATTATGACCAAAAACTCATCGTTTTCGCGTGTTATGGCCATTTTCATGAGTTATTGCCCATAGTTTGGGGTTCTAGGCGTTTAAAAGATATTAAAAATGTTACATGTCCGAGGGCATGACCAAAACTTCGTCGTTTTCATGTTTTCGGCAGTTTTCATGAGTTATTGACCATAATTTTGGGGTTCCAAGGCTATTTAAATGTTTGAGATTTATGACCAAAACTCATATTTTTTTGCGTTTTGTGGATGTTTTCATGAGTTATTCCCCATGGTTTTGTAGTTCGGTCACGATTTACAACGGCCATAGTACCCGATACATATTTGAGTACATGACCAAACACTCGTCGTTTTCGTCTTTTATTGTCGTTTTCATGTGCTATTTCTCACATTATTGGGGTTCCAGCGCGCTTTACATGTTTGAGAGTTATGACCAAAAACTCATCGTTTTTGCGTTTTATGGCCGTTTTCATGAGTTATTTCCCATGGTTTTGAGGTTCTCAGGTGATTTACAACGACCATAGTTCCTGATACATGTTTTAGGGCATCACTAAGAACTCTTTGTTTTCGTGTTTTATGAACGTTTTCTTGTGCTATTCCTCACAGTTTTGTTGTTTCAGGGCGCTTTACATGTTTGTGAGGCCTGACCAAAACTTGCGTTCTATTGCCATTTTCATTAGCTATTGCCCACAATTTTGGTGTTCCATAACGATTTACATGTTTGAGAGTGATGACCGAAAACTCATCATTTTGCGTTTTATGGACGTTTTCATGAGTTATTCCCCACATTTTTTGGGTTTTACAGTTTTGGGGTTCCAGGGTGATTTACATGTTTGAGCGGTATGACCAAAAACTCGTCGTTTTTGCTTTTCATGGCCATTTGCGTGAGCTATTGCCCACAATTTTGGTGTTCCTTAGCGATTTACATGTTTGAGAGTGATGACCGAAAACTCATCTTTTGCGTTTTATGGACGTTTTAATGAGTTATTCCCCACATTTTTTGTGATTTACAGTTTTGGGGTTCCAGGGTGATTTACATGTTTCAGCGGTATGACCAAAAACTCGTCGTTTTTGCATTTCATGGCCATTTTCGTGAGCTATTGCCCACAGTTTTGGGGCTCTAGGGTGATTTACATGTTTGAGAGTTATGACCAAAAACTCATATTTTTTTGTATTTTGTGGACGTTTTCAGGAGTTATTCCCTATGGTTTTGGGGTTCCAGAGAGATCTATAACGACCGTAGTACCCGATACATGTTTGAGGGCATTACCAAAAACTCGTCGTTTTCGTGTTTTATGGCCATTTTCATGTGCTATTCCTCATAGTTTTAGGGTTCCAGGAGCTTTACATGTTTGAGAGGCATGACCAAAACTCTATGTTTTGCATTTTATGGCGTTTTCATGAGCTATTGCCCATAGTTTTGGGGTTCGGGTGATTTACATGTTAGAGAGTTATCACCAAAACACATATTTTTGCATTTATGGACTTTTTATGAGTTATTCCCCACGGTTTTGGGGTTCGAGGCGATTTACAAGACCATAATACCCGATACATGTTTGAGGCACGACCAAAAACTTCGAGAGTTTTTTATGGCGTTTTCATGAGCTATTGCCCCTAGTTTTGATGTTCCAGGGGGATGTGCATGATTCGTAAGACCCGATACATGTTTGAGAATTATGACCAAAAAATCATCGTTTTCGCGTGTTATGGCCATTTTCATGAGTTACTGCCCATAGTTTGGGGTTCTAGGGCATTTTAAAAAGATATTAAAAAAATTTAAATGTCTGAGGGCATGACAAAAAACTCGTCGTTTTATTTCCGGCCGTTTTCATGAGTTATTGGCCATAATTTTGGGGTTCCAAGGCTATTTACATGTTTGAAATTAATGACAAAAAAACTCATCTTTTTTACATTATATGGCCGTTATCATGATCTATTGCTCACATTTTTGGGGTTTTAGGGCATTTTACATGTTTTAGATTAATGACAAAAAAAACTCGTCTTTGTTGCGTTTTATGGCCATTTTCATGAGCTATTGACCACTGTTTTGGGGTTCCGGGTGATTTACATGTTTGAGCGGTATGACCAAAAACTCGTCGTTTTTGCATTTCATGGCCATTTTTGTGAGCTATTGCCCACAGTTTTGGGGCTCTAGGGTGATTTACATGTTTGAGAGTTATGACCAAAAACTCATATTTTTTTGCGTTTTGTGGATGTTTTCATGAGTTATTCCCCATGGTTTTGTAGTTCCAGTGCGATGTACAACGGCCATAGTACCCGATACATATTTGAGGGCATGACCAAAAACTCGTCTTTTATTGTCGTTTGCATGTGCTATTTCTCACATTATTAGGGTTCCAGGGCGCTTTACATGTTTGAGAGTTGTGACCAAAATCTCATCGTTTTTGCGTTTTATGGCCGTTTTCATGAGTTATTTCCCACGGTTTTGAGGTTCTAAGGTGATTTACAACGACCATAGTTCCTGATACATGTTTTAGGGCATCACTAAGAACTCTTTGTTTTCCTGTTTTATGAATGTTTTCTTGTGCTATTGCACACAGTTTTGTTGTTTCAGGGCGCTTTACATGTTTGTGAGGCATGACCACAACTTGCGTTCTATTTCCATTTTCATTAGCTATTGCCCACAATTTTGGTGTTCCTTAGCGATTTACATGTTTGAGAGTGATGACCGAAAAATCATCTTTTTGCGTTTTATGGACGTTTTCATGAGTTATTCCCCACATTCTATGGGTGTTAGGGTGTTTTACATGTTTTAGAGTTATGACGAAAAACTCATCTTTTTTGCGTTTTATGGCCATTTTCATGAGCTATTGTCCATAGTTTTGGGGTTTCAGTGTGATTTACATGTTTGAGAGGTATGACCAAAAACTCGTCGTTTTTTGCATTTCATGGCCATTTTCGTGAGCTATTGCCCACAGTTTTGGGGCGCTAGGATGATTTACATGTTTGAGAGTTATGACCAAAAACTCATATTTTTTTGCGTTTTGTGGATGTTTTCATGAGTTATTCCCCATGGATTTGTAGTTCCAGTGCGATTTACAACGGCCATAGTACCCGATACATATTTGAGGGCATGACCAAAAACTCGTCGTTTTCGTCTTTTATTGTCGTTTTCATGTGCTATTTCGCACATTAATGGGGTTCCAGGGCGCTTTACATGTTTGAGAGTTGTGACCAAAAACTCGTCGTTTTTGCGTTTTATGGCCGTTTTCATTAGTTATTTCCCATGGTTTTGAGGTTCTAAGGTGATTTACAACGACCATAGTTCCTGATACATGTTTTAGGGAATCACTAAGAACTCTTTGTTTTCGTGTTTTATGAACGTTTTCTTGTGCTATTCCTCACAGTTTTGTTGGTTTAGGGAGCTTTACATGTTTGTGAGGCCTGACCACAACTTGCGTTCTATGGCCATTTGCATTAGCTATTGCCCACAATTTTGGTGTTCCATAGCGATTTACATGTTTGAGAGTGATGACCGAAAACTCATATTTTTGCGTTTTATGGACGTTTTCATGAGTTATTCGCCACATTTTTTGGGTTTTACAGTTTTGGGGTTCCAGGGTGATTTACATGTTTGAGCGGTATGACCAAAAACTCGTCGTTTTGCATTTCATGGCCATTTTCGTGAGCTATTGCCCACAATTTTGGTGTTCCTTAGCGATTTACATGTTTGAGAGTGATGACCGAAAATCCATCTTTTTGCGTTTTATGGACGTTTTCATGAGTTATTCCCCACATTTTTTGGGTTTTACAGTTTTGGGGTTCCAGGGTGATTTACATGTTTGAGCGGTATGACCAAAAACTCGTCGTTTTTGCTTTTCATGGCCATTTTCGTGAGCTATTGCCCACAATTTTGGTGTTCCTTAGCGATTTACATGTTTGAGAGTGATGACCGAAAACTCATCTTTTTGCGTTTTGTGGACGTTTTCATGAGTTATTCCCCACATTTCTTGTGATTTACAGTTTTGGGGTTCCAGGGTGATTTACATGGTTGAGCGGTATGACCAAAAACTCGTCGTTTTTGCATTTCATGGCCATTTTCGTGAGCTATTGCCCACAGTTTTGGGGCTCTAGGGTGATTTACATGTTTGAGAGTTATGACCAAAAGCTCATATTTTTTCCATTTTGTGGACGTTTTCAGGAGTTATTCCCTATGGTTTTGGGGTTCCAGAGAGATCTATAACGACCATAGTACCCGATACATGTTTGAGGGCATTACCAAAAACTCGTCGTTTTCGTGTTTTATGGCCATTTTTATGTGCTATTCCTCATAGTTTTGGGGTTCTAGGGCGCTTTACATGTTTGAGAGGCATGACCAAAAACTCGGTGTTTTTGCATTTTATGGCCGTTTTCATGAGCTATTTCCCATAGTTTTGGGGTTCTAGGGTGATTTACATGTTAGAGAGTTATCACCAAAAAACATATTTTTGCATTTTATGTACTTTTTTATGAGTTATTCCCCACGGTTTTGTGGTTCCAGGGCGATTTACAACGACCATAATACCCGATACATGTTTGAGGGCATGACCAAAAACTCAGAGTTTTTTTATGGCCGTTTTCATGAGCTATTGCCCCTAGTTTTGATGTTCCAGGGGGATGTGCATGATTCGTAAGACCCGATACATGTTTGAGAATTATGACCAAAAAATCATCGTTTTCGCGTGTTATGTCCATTTTCATGAGTTATTGCCCATAGTTTGGGGTTCTAGGGCGTTTTAAAAAGATATTAAAAAATGTTACATGTCTGAGGGCATGACCAAAAACTCGTCGTTTTCATGTTTTCCGGCAGTTTTCATGAGTTATTGACCATAATTTTGGGGTTCCAAGGCTATTTAAATGTTTGAGATTTATGACCAAAAACTCATATTTTTTTGCGTTTTGTGGATGTTTTCATGAGTTATTCCCCATGGTTTTGTAGTTCCAGTGCGATTTACAACGGCCATAGTACCCGATACATATTTGAGGGCATGACCAAACACTCGTCGTTTTCATCTTTTATTGTCGTTTTCATGTGCTATTTCTCACATTATTGGGGTTCCAGCGCGCTTTACATGTTTGAGAGTTATGACCAAAAACTCATCGTTTTTGCGTTTTATGGCCGTTTTCATGAGTTATTTCCCATGGTTTTGAGGTTCTCAAGTGATTTACAACGACCATAGTTCCTGATACATGTTTTAGGGCATCACTAAGAACTCTTTGTTTTCGTGTTTTATGAACGTTTTCTTGTGCTATTCCTCACAGTTTTGTTGTTTCAGGGCGCTTTACATGTTTGTGAGGCCTGACCAAAACTTGCGTTCTATGGCCATTTTCATTAGCTATTGCCCACAATTTTGGTGTTCCATAACGATTTACATGTTTGAGAGTGATGACCGAAAACTCATCTTTTTGCGTTTTATGGACGTTTTCATGAGTTATTCCCCACATTTTTTGGGTTTTACAGTTTTGGGGTTCCAGGGTGATTTACATGTTTGAGCGGTATGACCAAAAACTCGTCGTTTTTGCTTTTCATGGCCATTTGCGTGAGCTATTGCCCACAATTTTGGTGTTCCTTAGCGATTTACATGTTTGAGAGTGATGACCGAAAACTCATCTTTTGCGTTTTATGGACGTTTTAATGAGTTATTCCCCACATTTTTTGTGATTTACAGTTTTGGGGTTCCAGGGTGATTTACATGTTTCAGCGGTATGACCAAAAACTCGTCGTTTTTGCATTTCATGGCCATTTTCGTGAGCTATTGCCCACAGTTTTGGGGCTCTAGGGTGATTTACATGTTTGAGAGTTATGACCAAAAACTCATATTTTTTTGTATTTTGTGGACGTTTTCAGGAGTTATTCCCTATGGTTTTGGGGTTCCAGAGAGATCTATAACGACCGTAGTACCCGATACATGTTTGAGGGCATTACCAAAAACTCGTCGTTTTCGTGTTTTATGGCCATTTTCATGTGCTATTCCTCATAGTTTTAGGGTTCCAGGGAGCTTTACATGTTTGAGAGGCATGACCAAAAACTCTATGTTTTTGCATTTTATGGCCGTTTTCATGAGCTATTGCCCATAGTTTTGGGGTTCCAGGGTGATTTACATGTTAGAGAGTTATCACCAAAAACACATATTTTTGCATTTTATGGACTTTTTATGAGTTATTCCCCACGGTTTTGGGGTTCCAGGGCGATTTACAACGACCATAATACCCGATACATGTTTGAGGGCACGACCAAAAACTCAGAGTTTTTTTATGGCCGTTTTCATGAGCTATTGCCCCTAGTTTTGATGTTCCAGGGGGATGTGCATGATTCGTAAGACCCGATACATGTTTGAGAATTATGACCAAAAAATCATCGTTTTCGCGTGTTATGGCCATTTTCATGAGTTACTGCCCATAGTTTGGGGTTCTAGGGCATTTTAAAAAGATATTAAAAAAATTTAAATGTCTGAGGGCATGACAAAAAACTCGTCGTTTTCGTGTTTTCCGGCCGTTTTCATGAGTTATTGGCCATAATTTTGGGGTTCCAAGGCTATTTACATGTTTGAAATTAATGACAAAAAAACTCATCTTTTTTACATTATATGGCCGTTATCATGATCTATTGCTCACATTTTTGGGGTTTTAGGGCATTTTACATGTTTTAGATTAATGACAAAAAAACTCGTCTTTGTTGCGTTTTATGGCCATTTTCATGAGCTATTGACCACAGTTTTGGGGTTCCAGGGTGATTTACATGTTTGAGCGGTATGACCAAAAACTCGTCGTTTTTGCATTTCATGGCCATTTTCGTGAGCTATTGCCCACATTTTTGGGGCTCTAGGGTGATTTACATGTTTGAGAGTTATGACCAAAAACTCATATTTTTTGCGTTTTGTGGATGTTTTCATGAGATATTCCCCATGGTTTTTTAGTTCGGTCACGATGTACATGGCCATAGTACCAGATACATATTTGAGGGCATGACCAAAAACTCGTCTTTTATTGTCGTTTGCATGTGCTATTTCTCACATTATTAGGGTTCCAGGGCGCTTTACATGTTTGAGAGTTGTGACCAAAATCTCATCGTTTTTGCGTTTTATGGCCGTTTTCATGAGTTATTTCCCACGGTTTTGAGGTTCTAAGGTGATTTACAACGACCATAGTTCCTGATACATGTTTTAGGGCATCACTAAGAACTCTTTGTTTTCCTGTTTTATGAACGTTTTCTTGTGCTATTGCTCACAGTTTTGTTGTTTCAGGGCGCTTTACATGTTTGTGAGGCATGACCACAACTTGCGTTCTATTTCCATTTTCATTAGCTATTGCCCACAATTTTGGTGTTCCTTAGCGATTTACATGTTTGAGAGTGATGACCGAAAACTCATATTTTTGCGTTTTATGGACGTTTTCATGAGTTATTCCCCACATTCTTTGGGTGTTAGGGTGTTTTACATGTTTTAGAGTTATGACGAAAAACTCATCTTTTTTGCGTTTTATGGCCATTTTCTTGAGCTATTGTCCATAGTTTTGGGGTTTCAGTGTGATTTACATGTTTGAGAGGTATGACCAAAAACTCGTCGTTTTTGCATTTCATGGCCATTTTCGTGAGCTATTGCCCACAGTTTTGGGGCGCTAGGATGATTTACATGTTTGAGAGTTATGACCAAAAACTCATATTTTTTTGCGTTTTGTGGATGTTTTCATGAGTTATTCCCCATGGTTTTGTAGTTCCAGTGCGATTTACAACGGCCATAGTACCCGATACATATTTGAGGGCATGACCAAAAACTCGTCGTTTTCGTCTTTTATTGTCGTTTTCATGTGCTATTTCGCACATTAATGGGGTTCCAGGGCGCTTTACATGTTTGAGAGTTGTGACCAAAAACTCGTCGTTTTTGCGTTTTATGGCCGTTTTCATGAGTTATTTCCCACGGTTTTGAGGTTCTAAGGTGATTTACAACGACCATAGTTCCTGATACATGTTTTAGGGCATCACTAAGAACTCTTTGTTTTCGTGTTTTATGAACGTTTTCTTGTGCTATTCCTCACAGTTTTGTTGGTTTAGGGAGCTTTACATGTTTGTGAGGCCTGACCACAACTTGCGTTCTATGGCCATTTGCATTAGCTATTGCCCATAATTTTGGTGTTCCATAGCGATTTACATGTTTGAGAGTTATGACCAAAAACTCATATTTTTTTGCATTTTGTGGACGTTTTCAGGAGTTATTCCCTATGGTTTTGGGGTTCCAGAGAGATCTATAACGACCATAGTACCCGATACATGTTTGTGAAGGGAATATGCCCGAGAGGCAATAATAAAGTGGTTATTATCATATTCCTTATTTATGATAAATGTTTATTGTACATGCTATAATTGTATTAATACGGAAACGTTAATACATGTGTGTTTAATAAACAAACAGAAAGTTCCTAGTTATGCCTCTCTTATAAACTAGCTCGTTGATTAACAAGATGATCATAGGTTTCCTGATCATGGACATTGGATGTTGTTAATAACGAGGTCACAACATTAGTGTAATGGTGTGATGAACATTCATCCGAAGTATAGCATTACGATCAAAGTCATTGAGTTTTGAACTTGGAAGACCCTCCGGAAAGGTGTAAAAACCTATCGGTCGTATTTGGATCTATAAAGAAACAGACATGGATGTCTCACATCTATGAAATATTCGACATGTCGTAAAGTATTTTATGACAATGTTCAAAGAGTTTACTATGACAAGATTTGATCTTTCATAGCGATATTTAGTCTGAACGGATTAAAGTAGCAACCACTACAAATAATTTGGTATATGGTAGATGAATAAACAAAACAAAGTTCTTCTAATAGAATGGTTACCTAGGACGTGTACATGACACGGTCCAAAGGGTTTTGTTAAATTCAAAGGATGCTAAAAGGGCATGCAAACTTCAATGGTTGATGTAAGCATCGCGGAGTTGGAATCTTCACCATGATGAAAAGGAGTTTTTCATCAGGAGACGATGAAGATGCTTGCATTTGCAAGAAATTAAGTGGGAGCGCTAAGACATATTTCTAATACATTATGTGGAGGACATCTTGTTGATTAGAAATGATGTATCTTTTATTGACAAAGGTTAAGAATTTCATGTCGATGAAAGACTTAGGCAAAACCCGAATATTTAGCGTGAATGTCTATAGTGGATAGACTGTAACGCCAATATGCTTGTGCCAAACGTACATATATGAGATATTGAAGGAGTTCAATATAGAATCAACAAGAAACGGTTCTTGTCGCATGGAAAGGAATTGAATCAAGATTCAAGTGTATCGACACTTGATAAGTGAAACAATATTCAAGTGCTTTGACACTTGATGAGTGCAATCACGAGAATGTTTTGATCAATCATACCATGATATGTACACATCCAGATATGTCCTATGCTCTAAGTGTTATGAGCATATACCAGAATGAATCATAAAATGATCATTGGACGATAGTGAGGATATTCTTATGATTTTTTGGAAGAACTAAGAATATATTTGTGTAGAGGTGACAAACAATTACAAATAGTTCATTGTAAAGCGTTACATTGATACTAGTTTTGTCACAAGATACAAATTAAGTTTATCTCAATTTAAACTATGGGTGGCACAATGTAATGGAAAGGAGATTCCATGATGGATTTGGAAGAGTTCCAAAGTTAAAACATTGTGACTGAATACTACAACAAAAGGCTAAGTATATGACGCTATAGTAGCGACAAAGGAGAATTTGTGTCAAGTAGTTTGTTATCAAACTAAGGTGTGGTTCATAGCAGGCTAACACTAAAGATATATTGTATGACAATATTATCGATGTGTTTTAACCCCAAGGAACTAAAGGTCTCACCAAAGACCAAATTTATACAATGCCATCTCATTGGAGAATGAATGATGCGCGCACGCAAAGACATGCAAATACACACGGACAAGCGTCGGATCCGTGATTATGTTAACCACTTGCAATTGCGTATTTGGAACACCAGAAAGCCATAGGTGTTCAATACACAAAGTTTTCAAACTAGATTATTGTCTCTAGTGCAAGTGGGAGACTGAAGGGAATATGCCCGAGAGGCAATAATAAAGTGGTTATTATCATATTCCTTATTTATGATAAATGTTTATTGTACATGCTATAATTGTATTAATACGGAAACGTTAATACATGTGTGTTTAATAAACAAACAGAAATTTCCTAGTTATGCCTCTCTTATAAACTAGCTCGTTGATTAACAATATGATCATAGGTTTCCTGATCATGGACATTGGATGTTGTTAATAACGAGGTCACAACATTAGTGTAATGGTGTGATGAACATTCATCCGAAGTATAGCATTACGATCAAAGTCATTGAGTTTATATTGCTATAACATCTTACGAAGTGATCCTAATCCTTAGACCATGAGATCATGTCAATCACTAACACCGGAAGAGTTTCTTGATGAATCCTTAGACCATGAGATCATGTCAATCACTAACACCGGAAGAGTTTCTTGATAACATCAAACGTCACACCGTAACAAGGTGATTATAAAGATGGATTCAGAACTACTAAAGTGTTATGTTGAGGCCCATGGATCGAGAGTGGAATTTGTTCATCCCGATGACGGATAGATATGCTCTGGGCCCTCTCGGTGATATCACATTGATTAGCTTGCAAGCAAGTGATTTGATCACTAGAATGTTATATCACGGAACGACGGTGAAAAGAGTGCATGTCGATGCGAGATCAAACTAGGTATGGAGATACCGATGATCGAATCTCGGACATGTAATATATATCGCGAAACAAAGGATTAAGATACTAGCGTAAAAGGTTCCGCGATCACAAGAAAGTAATCGTTGAATGTGTGGGAGTCGGTATGGGTCTCGGATCCGCTTCGATTATTGATCGAGAGGGGTCTCGATCATGTCCGCATTATTCACGAACCGTAGGGTGACACACTTAAGAGACACCGACATCCAATTGGAGCAAAAGTTTCATGCCGAAAAATGAATGAAAGCGAGAATTTATTTCACTAGATACCGAAACAGGTTTTCGGGTGAAATTGCATAAAGTGGTTATGCATGTGAAATAGAATTCTAGCAAGGGTTATTGTGAATGTTTGTCATTAAAGTAATTGACAAAATTCTGAATAAAATAAAGAGTTTTATTTAATGAGAGTTTGCATTAAATTTGGTGGAAATTTAATGGGAATTTGAGTGGGTTTTGAGTGGAGAAAATTGAAGGGCTATTTTGTGAGTGGAGTGTCCACCCACATGAATGAGGGAGGTGGGGCACCCTCCATGGCCGGTGACCATGCCCCTTGGCTGCCCCCTCCCCTATATAAGGCCCCTCCTCACTTCTCACTCACACCTCCTCGTGAAGGATCTCTCTCCCCCTCTAGAATTTATTCCCCATGGTCTCGGACTAGCGAGATACATGTTCCCGGTGGCTATTCGGCAAGAAAGAGTTGTGCTTCCGCTGCATCGCTGGAGCGAGGAGGCGGAGGTTTCTCGGTGCCTCGAACGTGTGTGCGCGGATCTTGGCTCTGTTTTGCGGCGCTAGGACTTCCTCTCGATCTTGAGATCGACAAGAGATCGTCTACATCAACCACGAGTTTGGACTCGTTAAGCTTTGTCGGTCTTCATGGGTATGTTCTCTACGGATATACATCCGCCCGTTGTTTGTATCTAGTAGATAGATCTTGGTACATAGTTGTTCCCATCGTAGGAAAATTTTTGATTTCTATGCTGCGAACCCTACAGTGGTATCAGAGCCGGATCTATGCGTAGATACTTTACACGGGTAGTACACATATGAGTATGTGGGCAATGATGATCATTTTATTGCTTCTTAGTTGTACTTTGGATATTGGTGGCATAGTGGGATGAAGCGGCCCGGACAAACTTTACATGTCCTCGCACATGAGACCTGTTCCACGTTTGACATGCAACTAGTTTTGCATAAGTGGCTAGCGGGTGTCTGTCTCTCCTACTATAGTCAATACCTAATTTGCAACGAGTTGTCAACAATTTGGTTATCCTCGTTGTGGTTCATGTTCGTAGGTAAGAACGGTTCTATCTCGAAAGCCCTAAGCCACGTAAAATTTGCAATGGATAAATTAGAGGCGTCTAGTTTAGATTGTTGCTGGGCTAGTGATATGATATGGTGATGTTGTAAGTAGAAGTATGAAATGATACTCTTACAACACACATAACGTGTAATCTCCATAGACCTTGGACTTACACATATAGGTATGATAGTGATCATACCACGGTGCACATGATAGAGATCATATGCGGGAACCATATCATTCCACTAATAAACATGTGATGTTTGATAGCATCTTATATTGCTTGTTTGGCGTTTTATTAGCATAATAAGATGATCCCTCATTTAAATATCAAGATAAGAATGTGTTCTTCCTTTAGTATGCACCGATTATGTTCGTCGCTCCAAGACATCACGTGATGATCGGGTGTTTTGGATCCACGACCATATTTGGTGTAAGACAGCTTACACGCCAATACTAAGGTTCTTACTTGGCGAGCCTAGCATGTATGAACATGGCCTCGGAACACGGACTGAAAGGTTAAGCATGAGTCATATAGTAGATATGATGCCCATTTGATGCTCGCTTTTTAAGCTACGCCGACTCACTTGAGGAGCTGTCTTGGGGTTGTGTATTTGGTTCATGTAATCACCAAAAAGGCACGAGGGATGTCGTTTTTGAGTGGGAGTTCATTTCTAATTTGGATTAGTAGAACTCAATTTATCATAAATTAAATCAAAGTGAATTTGCATAATTTGTTGTAGTCATTGGCATTCGTTCACCACCATATGCATAGTTGTAATTGATATAATAGAACTATAGAATTGGATATATACTTTCTGTTGGTATCGTATTGTGTTGAGTGTCATTCAAAGTTTAAAGTCCTATTGCAAACTTTTAGCAAACTCTATTTACTCGTGAAATTTAATAATTGGTATTAAATCGAGAGTAACAATTCGATGTTAGTATCTTAAGTATCATGTTTGCCTCCACGATTCTTGATTGTTTTAATATCAAGTTTATCTAGGAGCTGAAAGAATTGTTTCAGAAACCATCATGTGTGGCAGATATAACGATATCTGAAACAATGTTTGTTCCAATATGATAGAGTATAATATATGTTCTCATATTGGATGAGAATTTACGAAGGTTGGAGATGCTAGACATCCTAATCATACAAAAGGGTTTTGGAAAGTAATGTTATACTCACGATTCGCCTTTATAAGCTAAAGTAGCTTGATCATGAAAGTTGTCATGATAAGGGTGAATAGAATATGTATGTAAAATGTTTACTACACTAAAAGATTACTAAAGAATGGATTTTTAAAGAATACCGATCATTTTGATGATGGTGATCTACTTCAAAGTGCAAGTCCAAAGGTATTATTATTTGAATATACACGCTTTGGACTATGTGTCATGTAAATGGCGCCACTTTTGATGTTGATAGATTCTTTTAAAAGGAAAAGGAAATGCTGAAAGAGAATCTATAAAATATATTTGGCAGAAAATAAAAGATTGGAAATATCCAATTTAGGTATATAGATGATATACATGTTATGGTTGTATTCTTTGCTTGTTAAACAATGTGGTTCTTAGGTATTGGATACCGAATTGGTTGGTATGAAATTTCATACGGAATGACGCAATTCATGAACCACAATGGCCTAAGTAACTAGCAAGAGAATATGTGATGATGTTCATCGAAAACAAACAAACCGTTGTTTGTATTTCTCCTTGACATCAAAGCTTGACTTCAAGATTTGTTTTAATACTTGTTATTTGAATCAGGTATTATAAGAACAAAGGTTGTTCAAATAATTACCGTATTCCATATAAGATGGATGATTTACAAATCTAGTTGAAGAAATCACATCCATAAAACCTAATGCTAAAATGTTGCAAGACAAATGATTGAAAGATCACTTATGAAGTGACATCGC
Source organism: Avena longiglumis (assembly GCA_030063025.1). Taxonomy (NCBI): domain Eukaryota; kingdom Viridiplantae; phylum Streptophyta; class Magnoliopsida; order Poales; family Poaceae; genus Avena; species Avena longiglumis. The sequence continues at coordinate 60,772,712 of CP125974.1, read as the reverse complement.
TGTTTAAATTATATTGGAAAGAAAACATGAAGAATATCCATATTCATGGATTTTTGGAGTCTTTGATTTGATCAAGTGACGCTTGTGAGACTTTCCACGTGATAATTAAAACTTCGTTCAAAGGCCAAAGAAGAACGAATGACTAAATTATTGGAATTTATACATATCAATGTATGTAGTCCATTATGTGTAGTCGTAAGCGATGGGTTTCAACTTCATATGCTTTCTCCGGAATTTTGAGTGAATGTTCACTTAATGAGAAAGAAGTATGAAATATTTGAAAATGTTTCAAAGACTTTCAAGATGAAGTGGAAAATCATTGTAACAAGAAAAATAAATGAATTATGATTTGATCATAAAGGGATTTATTTGAGTTACAAGTGTAACAAGAAAAATAAATGAATTATGATTTTATCATAAAGGGATTTATTTGAGTTGCAAGTTTAGCAAAACACCTAGATTTACATCTCCCGAAACACCATAGGAGTATGGAGTGTTTGAGATTTGTAATGAAACCTTGTGAGACATGGTTGGATCAAAGGTGTTATTTATAAAACTGCCATTATGTTTTAAAAGATTAAAGCTTTAGAGACTACCGCTTTTACACTGAAAAGAGCTCCATCTTGATCCGTTGAAATGACACCATCGAAGTTATGGTTTGGGGTAAAACCCAAGTTTTCATTTCTTAAATTTTGGTATGCTAAACATAAGTAAGATGTTTACAACCGAAGTGGGATGAGCATGTCTTTGTAGGTTATTTCGAATAACAATTGGTTATTCCTCCATAACACCAAGGACAAAAGGGTTTGTCGCTTGAAACGTGAAGTTTCTTGAAGAAGGAATTTTTCATAAATGTTAAGTGGGAGGACAATAGAACTTTGATAAGGTTAACGAACCTTAGCTAAATGTGCTGAGTTGCGCAGCGCCGGAAATCGTTCTGGAGGCTGCCATAATGCTCATAGCCTATGTGCCTCAAAGGTTGTGGTCACGGAGGTCTAAAGTTCCTATTGAACCAAGAAGGTCGGTTAAACAATCAAATGCTAAGATTTGAGAGTAAATCATTATTGTTTGACAATGATGAACCGAATACATACAAAGAAGCGATGATGGGCCTGACTCGTCAAATGGCTTGAAGCCATAAAATCCGTGATAGTTCCATATACGAAATCAAGTTTTGAACTTGGAAGACCCTCCGGAAAGGTGTAAAAACCTATCGGTCGTATTTGGATCTATAAAGAAACAGACATGGATGTCTCACATCTATGAAATATTCGACATGTCGTAAAGTATTTTATGACAATGTTCAAAGAGTTGACTATGACAAGATTTGATCTTTCATAGCGATATTTAGTCTGAACGGATTAAAGTAGCAACCACTACATATAATTTGGTATATGGTAGATGAATAAACAAAACAAAGTTCTTCTAATATAATGGTTACCTAGGACGTGTACATGACACGGTCCAAAGGGTTTTGTTAAATTCAAAGGATGCTAAAAGGGCATGCAAACTTCAATGGTTGAAGTAAGCATCGCGGAGTTGGAATCTTCACCATGATGAAAAGGAGTTTTTCATCAGGAGACGATGAAGATGCTTGCATTTGCAAGAAATTAAGTGGGAGCGCTAAGACATATTTCTAATACATTATGTGGAGGACATCTTGTTGATTAGAAATGATGTATCTTTTATTGACAAAGGTTAAGAATTTCATTTCGATGAAAGACTTAGGCAAAACCCGAATATTTAGCGTGAATGTCTATAGTGGATAGACTGTAACGCCAATATGCTTGTGCCAAACGTACATATATGAGATATTGAAGGAGTTCAATATAGAATCAACAAGAAAAGGTTCTTGTCGCATGGAAAGGAATTGAATCAAGATTCAAGTGTATCGACACTTGATAAGTGAAACAATATTCAAGTGCTTTGACACTTGATGAGTGCAATCACGAGAATGTTTTGATCAATCATACCATGATATGTACACATCCAGATATGTCCTATGCTCTAAGTGTTATGAGCATATACCAGAATGAATCATAAAATGATCATTGGACGATAGTGAGGATATTCTTATGATCTTTTGGAAGAACTAAGAATATATTTGTGTAGAGGTGACAAACAATTACAAATAGTTCATTGTAAAGCGTTACATTGATACTAGTTTTGTCACAAGATACAAATTAAGTTTATCTCAATTTAAACTATGGGTGGCACAATGTAATGGAAAGGAGATTCCATGATGGATTTGGAAGAGTTCCAAAGTTAAAACATTGTGACGAATACTACAACAAAAGGCTAAGTATATGACGCTATAGTAGCAAGAAAGGAGGAATTTGTGTCAAGTAGTTTGTTATCAAACTAAGGTGTGGTTCATGAACGGCTAACACTAAAGATATATTGTATGACAATATTATCGATGTGTTTTAACCCCAAGGAACTAAAGGTCTCACCAAAAGACCAAATTTATACAATGCCATCTCATTGGAGAATGAATGATGCGTGCAGACGCAAAGACATGCAAATACACACGGACTGAGGCCGATCCGTAGATTATGTTAACCACTTGCAATTGCGTATTTGGAACACCAGAAAGCCATAGGTGTTCAATACACAAAGTTTTCAAACTAGATTATTGTCTCTAGTGCAAGTGGGAGACTGAAGGGAATATGCCCGAGAGGCAATAATAAAGTGGTTATTATCATATTCCTTATTTATGATAAATTTTTATTGTACATGCTATAATTGTATTAATACGGAAACGTTAATACATGTGTGTTTAATAAACAAACAGAAAGTTCCTAATTATGCCTCTCTTATAAACTAGCTCGTTGATTAACAAGATGATCATAGGTTTCCTGATCATGGACACTGGATGTTGTTAATAACGAGGTCACAACATTAGTGTAATGGTGTGATGAACATTCATCCGAAGTATAGCATTACGATCAAAGTCATTGAGTTTATATTGCTATAACATCTTACGAAGTGATCCTAATCCTTAGACCATGAGATCATGTCAATCACTAACACCGGAAGAGTTTCTTGATAACATCAAACGTCACCGTAACAAGGTGATTATAAAGATGGATTCAACTACTAAAGTGTTATGTTGAGGCCCATGGATCGAGAGTGGAATTTGTTCATCCCGATGACGGATAGATATGCTCGGGCCCTCTCGGTGATATCACATTGATTAGCTTGCAAGCAAGTGATTTGATCACTAGAATGTTATATCACGGAACGAGAAAAGAGTGCATGTCGAACGAGATCAAACTAGGTATGGAGATACCGATGATCGAATCTCGGACATGTAATATATCGCGAAACAAAGGATTAAGATACTAGCGTAAAAGGTTCGACGATCACAAGAAAGTCATCGTTGAATGTGTGGAGTCGGATGGGTCTCAGATCCCGCTCGATTATTGATCCGAGAGGGTCTCGATCATGTCCACATTATTCACGAACCATAGGGTGACACACTTAAGAGACACCGACATCCAATTGGAGCAAAAGTTTCATGCCGAAAGAATGAACAAGCGAGAATTTATTTCACTAGATACAAAACAGGTTTTCGGGTGAAATTGCATAAAGTGGTTATGCATGTGAAATAGAATTCTAGCAAGGGGTTATTTGTGAATGTTTGTCATTAAAGTAATTGACAAAATTCTGAATAAAATAAAAGAGTTTTATTTAATGAGAGTTTGCATTAAATTTGGTGGAAATTTAATGGGAATTTGAGTGGGTTTTTGAGTGGAGAAAATTGAAGGGCTATTTTGTGAGTGGAGTGTCCACCCACATGAATGAGGGAGAGGTGGGGGCACCCTCCATGGCCGTGACCATGCCCCTTGGCTGCCCCTCCCTATATAAGGAGCCCCTCCTCTCACTTCTCACTCACACCTCCTCGTGAAGGATCTCTCTCCCCCACTAGAATTTATTCCCCATGGTCTCGGACTAGCGAGATACATGTTCCCGGTGGCTATTCGGCAAGAAAGAGTTGTGCTTCATTGCATCGCTGGAGCGAGGAGGCGGAGGTTGCTCGGTGCCTCGAACGTGTGTGCGAGCACGGATGCGCTGCTGTTTTGCGGCGCTAGGACTTCCTCTCGATCTTGAGATCGGCAAGAGATCGTCTACATCAACCACGAGTTTGGACTCGTTAAGCTTTGTCGGTCTTCAACGGTATGTTCTCTACGGATATACATCCGCCCGTTGTTTGTATCTAGTAGATAGATCTTGGTACATAGTTGTTCCCATCGTAGGAAAATTTTTGTTTTCTATGCTGCGAACCCTACAGTTTGAGGCCATTACCAAAAACTCGTCGTTTTCGTGTTTTATGGCCATTTTCATGTGCTATTCCTCATAGTTTTGGGGTTCTAGGGCGCTTTACATGTTTGAGACGCATGACCAAAAACTCGGTGTTTTTGCATTTTATGGCCGTTTTCATGAGCTATTGCCCATAGTTTTGGGGTTCTAGGGTGATTTACATGTTAGAGAGTTATCACTAAAAACACATATTTTTGGATTTTATGGACTTTTTTATGAGTTATTCCCCACGGTTTTGGGGTTCCAGGGCAATTTACAACGACCATAATACCCGATACATGTTTGAGGGCATGACCAAAAACTCAGAGTTTTTTATGGCCGTTTTCATGAGCTATTGCCCCTAGTTTTGATGTTCCAGGGGGATGTGCATGATTCGCAAGACCCAATACATGTTTGAGAATTATGACAAAAAATCATCGTTTTCGCGTGTTATGGCCATTTTCATGAGTTATTGCCCATAGTTTGGGGTTCTAGGGAGTGTTAAAAAGATATTGAAAAATGTTACATGTCTAAGGGCATGACCAAAAACTCGTCGTTTTCGTGTTTTCCGGCCGTTTTCATGAGTTATTGGCCATAATTTTGGGGTTCCAAGGCTATTTACATGTTTGAGATTTATGACAAAAAAAACTCATCTTTTTTGCATTATATGGCCGTTATCATGATCTATTGCTCACATTTTTTGGGTTTTAGGGCATTTTACATGTTTTAGATTAATGACAAAAAACTCGTCTTTGTTGCGTTTTATGGCCATTTTCATGAGCTATTGACCACAGTTTTGGAGTTCCAGGGTGATTTACATGTTTGAGCAGTATGACCAAAAACTCGTCGTTTTTGCATTTCATGGCCATTTTCGTGAGCTATTGCCCACAGTTTTGGGGATCTAGGGTGATTTACATGTTTGAGAGTTATGACCAAAAACTCATATTTTTTTGCGTTTTGTGGATGTTTTCATGAGTTATTCCCCATTGTTTTGCAGTTCCTGTGCGATTTACAACGGCCATAGTACCCGATACATATTTGAGGGCATGACCAAAAACTCGTCTTTTATTGTCGTTTTCATGTGCTATTTCTCACATTATTGGGGTTCAGGCGCTTTACATGTTTGAGAGTTGTGACCAAAACTCGTTGTTTTGCGTTTATGGCCGTTTTCATGAGTTAATTCCCACGGTTTTGAGGTTCTAAGGTGATTTACAACGACCATAGTTCTTGATACATGTTTTAGGGCATCACTAAGAACTCTTTGTTTTCGTGTTTTATGAACGTTTTCTTGTGCTATTGCTCACAGTTTTGTTGTTTCAGGGCGCTCTACATGTTTGTGAGGCATGACCATAACTTGCGTTCTATGGCCATTTTCATTAGCTATTGCCCACAATTTTGGTGTTCCTTAGCGATTTACATGTTTGAGAGAGATGACCGAAAACTCATCTTTTTGCGTTTTATGGACGTTTTCATGAGTTATTCCCCACATTTTTTGGGTTTTAGGGTGTTTTACATGTTTTAGAGTTATGACGAAAAACTCATCTTCTTTGTGTTTTACGGCCATTTTCATGTGCTATTCCTCATAGTTTTGGGGTTCTAGGGCGCTTTACATGTTTGAGAGGCATGACCAAAAACTCGGTGTTTTTGCATTTTATGGCCGTTTTCATGAGCTATTGCCCATAGTTTTGGGGTTCTAGGGTGATTTACATGTTAGAGAGTTATCACCAAAAACACATATTTTTGCATTTTTGGACTTTTTTATGAGTTATTCCCCACGGTTTTGGGGTTCCAGGGCGATTTACAACGACCATAATACCCGATACATGTTTGAGGGCATGACCAAAAACTCTGAGTTTTTTTATGGCCGTTTTCATGAGCTATTGCCCCTAGTTTTGATGTTACAGGGGGATGTGCATGATTTGTAAGACCCGATACATGTTTGAGAATTATGACCAAAAACTCATCGTTTTCGCGTGTTATGGCCATTTTCATGAGTTATTGCCCATAGTTTGGGGTTCTAGGGCGTTTTAAAAAGATATTAAAAAATGTTACATGTCTGAGGGCATGACCAAAAACTCGTCGTTTTCGTGTTTTTCGGCCGTTTTCATGAGTTATTGGCCATAATTTTGGTGTTCCAAGGCTATTTACATGTTTGAGATTTATGACAAAAAAAACTCATCTTTTTTGCATTATATGGCCGTTATCATGATCTATTGCTCACATTTTAAGGGCTCTAGGGCGATTTACATGTTTGAGATTAATGACGAAAAACTCGTCTTTGTTATGCGTTTATGGCCATTTTCATGAGCTATTGACCACAGTTTTGGGTTCCGTGGTGATTTACATGTTTGAGAGGTATGACCAAAACTCGTGCTTTTGCATTTCATGGCCATTTTCGTGAGCTATTGCCCAGATTTTGGGGCTCTAGGGTGATTTACATGTTTGAGAGTTATGACCAAAAACTCATATTTTTTTGTGTTTTGTGGATGTTTTCATGAGTTATTCCCCATGGTTTTGTAGTTCGGTCACGATTTACAACGCCATAGTACCCGATACATATTTGAGGGCATGACCAAAACTCGTCTTTTATTGTCGTTTTCATGTGCTATTTCTCACATTATTGGGGTTCCAGGGCGCTTTCCATGTTTGAGAGTTGTGACCAAAAACTCGTTGTTTGTGCGTTTTATGGCCGTTTTCATGAGTTATTTCCCACGGTTTTGAGGTTCTAAGGTGATTTACAACGACCATAGTTCTTGATACATGTTTTAGGGCATCGCTAAGAACTCTTTGTTTTCGTGTTTTATGAACGTTTTCTTGTGCTATTGCTCACAGTTTTGTTGTTTTGTGGCGCCTACATGTTTGTGAGGCATGACCACAACTTATGCTTCTATGGCCATTTTCATTAGCTATTTCCCACAATTTGGTGTTCCTTAGCGATTTACATGTTTGAGAGAGATGACCGAAAACTCATCTTTTTGCGTTTTATGGACGTTTTCATGAGTTATTCCCCACATTTTTTGGGTTTTAGGGTGTTTTACATGTTTTAGAGTTATGACGAAAAACTCATCTTCTTTGCGTTTTATGGCCATTTTCATGAGCTATTGTCCACTGTTTTGGGGTTTCAGTGTGATTTACATGTTTGAGAGGTATGACCAAAAACTCGTCGTTTTTGCATTTCATGGCCATTTTCGTGAGCTATTGCCCACAGTTTTGGGGCTCTAGGGTGATTTACATGTTTGAGAGTTATGACCAAAAACTCATTTTTTTTTGCGTTTTGTGGATGTTTTCATGAGTTATTCCCCATGGTTTTTAGTTCGGTCACATTTACAATGGCCATAGTACCCGATACATATTTGAGGGCATGACCAAAAACTCGTCTTTTATTGTCGTTTTCATGTGCTATTTCTCACATTATTGGGGTTCCAGGGCGCTTTACATGTTTGAGAGTTGTGACCAAAAACTCGTTGTTTTTGCGTTTTATGGCCGTTTTCATGAGTTATTTCCCACGGTTTTGAGGTTCTAAGGTGATTTACAACGACCATAGTTCTTGATACATGTTTTAGGGCATCACTAAGAACTCTTTGTTTTCGTGTTTTATGAACGTTTTCTTGTGCTATTGCTCACAGTTTTGTTGTTTCAGGGCGCTCTACATGTTTGTGAGGCATGACCACAACTTGCGTTCTATGGCCATTTTCATTAGCTATTGCCCACAATTTTGGTGTTCCTTAGCGATTTACATGTTTGAGAGAGATGACCGAAAACTCATCTTTTTGCGTTTTATGGACGTTTTCATGAGTTATTCCCCACATTTTTTGGGTTTTAGGGTGTTTTACATGTTTTAGAGTTATGACGAAAAACTCATCTTCTTTGCGTTTTATGGCCATTTTCATGAGCTATTGTCCACTGTTTTGGGGTTTCAGTGTGATTTACATGTTTGAGAGGTATGACCAAAAACTCGTCGTTTTTGCATTTCATGGCCATTTTCGTGAGCTATTGCCCACAGTTTTGGGGCTCTAGGGTGATTTACATGTTTGAGAGTTATGACCAAAACTCATTTTTTTTTGCGTTTGTGGATGTTTTCATGAGTTATTCCCCATGGTTTTTAGTTCGGTCACGATTTACAACGGCCATAGTACCCGATACATATTTGAGGGCATGACCAAAAACTCGTCGTTTTCGTCTTTTATTGTCGTTTTCATGTGCTATTTCTCACATTATTGGGGTTCCAGGGCGCTTTACATGTTTGAGAGTTGTGACCAAAACTCGTTTTTATGCTTTTATGGCCGTTTTCATGAGTTATTTCCCACGGTTTTGAGGTTCTAAGGTGATTTACAATGACCATAGTTCCTGATACATGTTTTAGGGCATCACTAAGAACTCTTTGTTTTCGTGTTTTATGAACGTTTTCTTGTGCTATTCCTCACAGTTTTGTTGTTTTAGGGCGCTTTACATGTTTGTGAGGCCTGACCACAACTTGCGTTCTATGGCCATTTTCATTAGCTATTGCCCACAATTTTGGTGTTCCATAGCGATTTACATGTTTGAGAGTGATGACCGAAAACTCATCTTTTTGCGTTTTATGGACGTTTTCATGAGTTATTCCCCACATTTTTTGGGTTTTACAGTTTTGGGGTTCCAGGGTGATTTACATGTTTGAGCGGTATGACCAAAAACTCGTCGTTTTTGCATTTCATGGCCATTTTCGTGAGCTATTGCCCACAATTTTGGTGTTCCTTAGCGATTTACATGTTTGAGAGTGATGACCGAAAACTCATCTTTTTGCGTTTTATGGACGTTTTCATGAGTTATTCCCCACATTTTTTGTGATTTATAGTTTTGGGGTTCCAGGGTGATTTACATGTTTGAGTGGTATGACCAAAAACTCGTCGTTTTTGCATTTCATGGCCATTTTCGTGAGCTATTGCCCACAGTTTTGGGGCTCTAGGGTGATTTACATGTTTGAGAGTTATGACCAAAAACTCATATTTTTTTGCATTTTGTGGACGTTTTCAGGAGTTATTCCCTATGGTTTTGGGGTTCCAGAGAGATCTATAACGACCATAGTACCCGATACATGTTTGAGGGCATTACCAAAAACTCGTTGTTTTCGTGTTTTATGGCCATTTTCATGTGCTATTCCTCATAGTTTTGGGGTTCTAGGGCGCTTTACATGTTTGAGAGGCATGACCAAAAACTCGGTGTTTTTGCATTTTATGGCCGTTTTCATGAGCTATTGCCCATAGTTTTGGGGTTCTAGGGTGATTTACATGTTAGAGAGTTATCACCAAAAACACATATTTTTGCATTTTTGGACTTTTTTATGAGTTATTCCCCACGGTTTTGGGGTTCCAGGGCGATTTACAACGACCATAATACCCGATACATGTTTGAGGGCATGACCAAAACTCGAGTTTTTTATGGCCGTTTTCATGAGCTATTGCCCCTAGTTTTGATGTTCCAGGGGAATGTGCATGATTTGTAAGACCCGATACATGTTTGAGAATTATGACCAAAAACTCATCGTTTTCGCGTGTTATGGCCATTTTCATGAGTTATTGCCCATAGTTTGGGGTTCTAGGGCGTTTTATAAAGGTATTAAAAAATGTTACATGTCTGAGGGCATGACCAAAAACTCGTCGTTTTGTTTTTTTTGCTTTCATGAGTTATTGGCCATAATTTTGGGGTTCCAAGGCTATTTACATGTTTGAGATTTATGAAAAAAAAACTCATCTTTTTTGCATTATATGGCCGTTATCATGATCTATTGCTCACATTTTTTGGGTTTTAGGGCATTTTACATGTTTTAGATTAATGACAAAAAAACTCTTCTTTGTTATGCTTTTATGGCCATTTTCATGAGCTATTGACCACGCTTTTTGGGTTCCAGGGTGATTTACATGTTTGAGCGGTATGACCAAAACTCGTCGTTTTTGCATTTCATGGCCATTTTCGTGAGCTATTGCCCACAGTTTTGGGGCTCTAGGGTGATTTACATGTTTGAGAGTTATGACCAAAAACTCATATTTTTTGCGTTTTGTGGATGTTTTCATGAGATATTCCCCATGGTTTTGTAGTTCAGTCGATTTACAACGGCCATAGTACCCGATACATATTTGAGGGCATGACCAAAAACTCGTCTTTTATTGTCGTTTTCATGTGCTATTTCTCACATTATTGGGGTTCCAGGGCGCTTTACATGTTTGAGAGTTGTGACCAAAAACTCGTTGTTTTTGCGTTTTATGGCCGTTTTCATGAGTTATTTCCCACGGTTTTGAGGTTCTAAGGTGATTTACAACGACCATAGTTCTTGATACATGTTTTAGGGCATCGCTAAGAACTCTTTGTTTTCGTGTTTTATGAACGTTTTCTTGTGCTATTGCTCACAGTTTTGTTGTTTCAGGGCGCTCTACATGTTTGTGAGGCATGACCACAACTTGCGTTCTATGGCCATTTTCATTAGCTATTTCCCACAATTTTGGTGTTCCTTAGCGATTTACATGTTTGAGAGAGATGACCGAAAACTCATCTTTTTGCGTTTTATGGACGTTTTCATGAGTTATTCCCCACATTTTTTGGGTTTTAGGGTGTTTTACATGTTTTAGAGTTATGACGAAAAACTCATCTTCTTTGCGTTTTATGGCCATTTTCATGAGCTATTGTCCACTGTTTTGGGGTTTCAGTGTGATTTACATGTTTGAGAGGTATGACCAAAAACTCGTCGTTTTTGCATTTCATGGCCATTTTCGTGAGCTATTGCCCACAGTTTTGGGGCTCTAGGGTGATTTACATGTTTGAGAGTTATGACCAAAACTCATTTTTTTTTGCTTTTGTGGATGTTTTCATGAGTTATTCCCATGGTTTTTAGTTCCAGATGATTTACAATGGCCATAGTACCCGATACATATTTGAGGGCATGACCAAAACTCGTCTTTTATTGTCGTTTTCCATGTGCTATTTCTCACATTATTGGGGTTCCAGGGCGCTTTACATGTTTGAGAGTTGTGACCAAAAACTCGTTGTTTTTGCGTTTTATGGCCGTTTTCATGAGTTATTTCCCACGGTTTTGAGGTTCTAAGGTGATTTACAACGACCATAGTTCTTGATACATGTTTTAGGGCATCACTAAGAACTCTTTGTTTTCGTGTTTTATGAACGTTTTCTTGTGCTATTGCTCACAGTTTTGTTGTTTCAGGCTATGCTTACATGTTTGTGAGGCATGACCACAACTTATGCTCTATGGCCATTTTCATTAGCTATTGCCCACAATTTTGGTGTTCCTTAGCGATTTACATGTTTGAGAGAGATGACCAAAACTCATCTTTTATGCGTTTATGGACGTTTTCATGAGTTATTCCCCACATTTTTGGGTTTTAGGGTGTTTTACATGTTTTAGAGTTATGACGAAAAACTCATCTTCTTTATGCTTTTATGGCCATTTTCATGAGCTATTGTCCATTGTTTTGGGGTTCAGGTGATTTACATGTTTGAGAGGTATGACCAAAACTCGTGCTTTTTGCATTTCATGGCCATTTTCGTGAGCTATTGCCCAGTTTTGGGGCTCTAGGGTGATTTACATGTTTGAGAGTTATGACCAAAAACTCATTTTTTTTTGCGTTTTGTGGATGTTTTCATGAGTTATTCCCCATGGTTTTTTAGTTCCAGTGCGATTTACAATGGCCATAGTACCCGATACATATTTGAGGGCATGACCAAACACTCGCTGCTTTCGCTTTTTATTGTCGCTTATGTGCTATTTCTCACATTATTGGGGTTCAGGCGCTTTACATGTTTGAGAGTTGTGACCAAAACTGCTTTTGCGTTTTATGGCCGTTTTCATGAGTTATTTCCCACGGTTTTGAGGTTCTAAGGTGATTTACAATGACCATAGTTCCTGATACATGTTTTAGGGCATCACTAAGAACTCTTTGTTTTCGTGTTTTATGAACGTTTTCTTGTGCTATTCCTCACAGTTTTGTTGTTTTAGGGCGCTTTACATGTTTGTGAGGCCTGACCACAACTTGCGTTCTATGGCCATTTTCATTAGCTATTGCCCATTTTGGTGTTCCATAGCGATTTACATGTTTGAGAGTGATGACCAAACTCATCTTTTGTGTTTTATGGACGTTTCATGAGTTATTCCCACATTTTTTGGGTTTTATGCTTTGGGGTTCCAGGTGATTTACATGTTTGCGGTATGACCAAAACTCGCTGCTTTTGCATTTCATGGCCATTTTCGTGAGCTATTGCCCACAATTTTGGTGTTCCTTAGCGATTTACATGTTTGAGAGTGATGACCAAAACTCATCTTTTATGCGTTTGTGGACGTTTTCATGAGTTATTCCCCATTTTTGTGATTTATAGTTTTGGGGTTCCAGGTGATTTACATGTTTGAGTGGTATGACCAAAACTCGTGCTTTTTGCATTTCATGGCCATTTTCGTGAGCTATTGCCCACGGTTTTGGGGCTCTAGGGTGATTTACATGTTTGAGAGTTATGACCAAAACTCATATTTTTATGCATTTTGTGGACGTTTTCAGAGTTATTCCTATGGTTTTGGGGTTCTAGAGATCTATAACGACCATAGTACCCGATACATGTTTGAGGGCATTACCAAAACTCGTTGTTTTTCGTGTTATGGCCATTTTCATGTGCTATTCCTCATAGTTTGGGGTTCCAGGGCGCTTTACATGTTTGAGAGGCATGACCAAAAACTCGGTGTTTTTGCATTTTATGGCCGTTTTCATGAGCTATTGCCCATAGTTTTGGGGTTCTAGGGTGATTTACATGTTAGAGAGTTATCACCAAAAACACATATTTTTGCATTTTATGGACTTTTTTATGAGTTATTCCCCACGGTTTTGGGGTTCCAGGGCGATTTACAACGACCATAATACCCGATACATGTTTGAGGGCATGACCAAAAACTCTGAGTTTTTTTATGGCCGTTTTCATGAGCTATTGCCCCTAGTTTTGATGTTCCAGGGGGATGTGCATGATTTGTAAGACCCGATACATGTTTGAGAATTATGACCAAAAACTCATCGTTTTCGCGTGTTATGGCCATTTTCATGAGTTATTGCCCATAGTTTGGGGTTCTAGGGCGATTTAAAAGATATTAAAAAATGTTACATGTATGAGGGCATGACCAAAAACTCGCTGCTTTCGTTTTTCCGGCCGTTTTCATGATTCATTGGCCATAATTTTGGGGTACCAAGGCTATTTACATGTTTGAGATTTATGACAAAAAAACTCATCTTTTTTGCATTATATGGCCGTTATCATGATCTATTGCTCACATTTTTTGGGTTTTAGGGCATTTTACATGTTTTAGATTAATGACAAAAAAACTTGTCTTTGTTATGCTTTTATGGCCATTTTCATGAGCTATTGACCACAGTTTTTGGGTTCCAGGGTGATTTACATGTTTGAGAGGTATGACCAAAAACTCGTCGTTTTTGCATTTCATGGCCAAATTCGTGGGCTATTGCCCGCGGTTTTGGGGCTCTAGGGTGATTTACATGTTTGAGAGTTATGACCAAAAACTCATATTTTTTTGCGTTTTGTGGATGTTTTCATGAGTTATTCCCCATGGTTTTGTAGTTCCAGTGCGATTTACAACGGCCATAGTACCCGATACATATTTGAGGGCATGACCAAAAACTCGTCTTTTATTGTCGTTTTCATGTGCTATTTCTCACATTATTGGGGTTCCAGGGCGCTTTACATGTTTGAGAGTTGTGACCAAAAACTCGTCGTTTTTGCGTTTTATGGCCGTTTTCATGAGTTATTTCCCACGGTTTTGAGGTTCTAAGGTGATTTACAACGACCATAGTTCCTGATACATGTTTTAGGGCATCACTAAGAACTCTTTGTTTTCGTGTTTTATGACCGTTTTCTTGTGCTATTCCTCACAGTTTTGTTGTTCGTATGCTCTACATGTTTGTGAGGCATGACCACAACTTATGCTCTATGGCCATTTTCATTAGCTATTTCCACAATTTTGGTGTTCCTTAGCGATTTACATGTTTGAGAGTGATGACCGAAAACTCATATTTTTGCGTTTTATGGACGTTTTCATGAGTTATTCCCCACATTCTTTGGGTGATAGGGTGTTTTACATGTTTTAGAGTTATGACGAAAAACTCATCTTTTTTGCGTTTTATGGCCATTTTCTTGAGCTATTGTCCATAGTTTTGGGGTTTCAGTGTGATTTACATGTTTGAGAGGTATGACCAAAAACTCGTCGTTTTTGCATTTCATGGCCATTCTCGTGAGCTATTGCCCACAGTTTTGGGGCTCTAGGGTGATTTACATGTTTGAGAGTTATGTCCAAAAAATCATATTTTTTTTTGTTTTGTGGATGTTTTCATGAGTTATTCCCCATGGTTTTTTTAGTTCCAATGCGATTTACAAACGGCCATAGTACCCGATACATATTTGAGGACATGACCAAAAACTCGTCGGTTTCGTCTTTTATTGTCGTTTTCATGTGCTATTTCGCACATTTTTGCGTTTTATGGCCGTTTTCATGAGTTATTTCCCACGGTTTTGAGGTTCTAAGGTGATTTACAACGACCATAGTTCCTGATACATGTTTTAGGGTATAACTAAGAACTCTTTGTTTTCGTGTTTTATGAACGTTTTCTTGTGCTATTGCTCACAGTTTTGTTGTTTCAGGGCGCTCTACATGTTTGTGAGGCATGACCACAACTTGCGTTCTATGGCCATTTTCATTAGCTATTGCCCACAATTTTGGTGTTCCTTAGCGATTTACATGTTTGAGAGAGATGACCGAAAACTCATCTTTTTGCGTTTTATGGACGTTTTCATGAGTTATTCCCCACATTTTTTGGGTTTTAGGGTGTTTTACATGTTTTAGAGTTATGACGAAAAACTCATCTTCTTTGCGTTTTATGGCCATTTTCATGAGCTATTGTCCATTGTTTTGGGGTTTCAGTGTGATTTACATGTTTGAGAGGTATGACCAAAAACTCGTCGTTTTTGCATTTCATGGCCATTTTCGTGAGCTATTGCCCACAGTTTTGGGGCTCTAGGGTGATTTACATGTTTGAGAGTTATGACCAAAAACTCATTTTTTTTTGCGTTTTGTGGATGTTTTCATGAGTTATTCCCCATGGTTTTTTAGTTCCAGTGCGATTTACAACGGCCATAGTACCCGATACATATTTGAGGGCATGACCAAAAACTCGTCGTTTTCGTCTTTTATTGTCGTTTTCATGTGCTATTTCTCACATTATTGGGGTTCCAGGGCGCTTTACATGTTTGAGAGTTGTGACCAAAAACTCGTCGTTTTTGCGTTTTATGGCCGTTTTCATGAGTTATTTCCCACGGTTTTGAGGTTCTAAGGTGATTTACAATGACCATAGTTCCTGATACATGTTTTAGGGCATCACTAAGAACTCTTTGTTTTCGTGTTTTATGAACGTTTTCTTGTGCTATTCCTCACAGTTTTGTTGTTTTAGGGCGCTTTACATGTTTGTGAGGCCTGACCACAACTTGCGTTCTATGGCCATTTTCATTAGCTATTGCCCACAATTTTGGTGTTCCATAGCGATTTACATGTTTGAGAGTGATGACCGAAAACTCATCTTTTTGTGTTTTATGGACGTTTTCATGAGTTATTCCCCACATTTTTTGGGTTTTACATTTTGGGGTTCCAGTGGTGATTTACATGTTTGTGCGGTATGACCAAAACTCGCTGCTTTTGCATTTCATGGCCATTTCGTGAGCTATTGCCCACAATTTTGGTGTTCCTTAGCGATTTACATGTTTGAGAGTGATGACCAAAACTCATCTTTTTGCGTTTTATGGACGTTTTCATGAGTTATTCCCCACATTTTTTGGGTTTTACAGTTTTGGGGTTCCAGGGTGATTTACATGTTTGTGCGGTATGACCAAAAACTCGTCGTTTTTGCATTTCATGGCCATTTTCGTGAGCTATTGCCCACGGTTTTGGGGCTCTAGGGTGATTTACATGTTTGAGAGTTATGACCAAAACTCATATTTTTTTAGCATTTTGTGGACGTTTTCATGAGTTATTCCCTATAGTTTTGGGGTTCTAGAGAGATCTATAACGACCATAGTACCCGATACATGTTTGAGGGCATTACCAAAAACTCGTTGTTTTCGTGTTTTATGGCCATTTTCATGTGCTATTCCTCATAGTTTTGGGGTTCTAGGGCGCTTTACATGTTTGAGAGGCATGACCAAAAACTCGGTGTTTTTGCATTTTATGGCCGTTTTCATGAGCTATTGCCCATAGTTTTGGGGTTCTAGGGTGATTTACATGTTAGAGAGTTATCACCAAAAACACATATTTTTGCATTTTATGGACTTTTTTATGAGTTATTCCCCACGGTTTTGGGGTTCCAGGGCGATTTACAACGACCATAATACCCGATACATGTTTGAGGGCATGACCAAAAACTCAGAGTTTTTTTATGGCCGTTTTCATGAGCTATTGCCCCTAGTTTTGATGTTCCAGGGGAATGTGCATGATTTGTAAGACCCGATACATGTTTGAGAATTATGACCAAAAACTCATCGTTTTCGCGTGTTATGGCCATTTTCATGAGTTATTGCCCATAGTTTGGGGTTCTAGGGCGTTTTAAAAAGATATTAAAAAATGTTACATGTCTGAGGGCATGACCAAAAACTCGTCGTTTTCGTGTTTTTCGGCCGTTTTCATGAGTTATTGGCCATAATTTTGGTGTTCCAAGGCTATTTACATGTTTGAGATTTATGACAAAAAAAACTCATCTTTTTTGCATTATATGGCCGTTATCATGATCTATTGCTCACATTTTTTGGGTTTTAGGGCATTTTACATGTTTTAGATTAATGACAAAAAAACTCGTCTTTGTTGCGTTTTATGGCCATTTTCATGAGCTATTGACCACAGTTTTTGGGTTCCAGGGTGATTTACATGTTTGAGAGGTATGACCAAAAACTCGTCGTTTTTGCATTTCATGGCCATTTTCGTGAGCTATTGCCCACAGTTTTGGGGCTCTAGGGTGATTTACATGTTTGAGAGTTATGACCAAAAACTCATATTTTTTTGTGTTTTGTGGATGTTTTCATGAGTTATTCCCCATGGTTTTGTAGTTCCAGTGCGATTTACAACGGCCATAGTACCGATACATATTTGAGGGCATCACCAAAATCTCGCCTTTTATTGTCGTTTTCATGTGCTATTTCTCACATTATTGGGGTTCCAGGGCGCTTTACATGTTTGAGAGTTGTGACCAAAAACTCGTTGTTTTTGCGTTTTATGGCCGTTTTCATGAGTTATTTCCCACGGTTTTGAGGTTCTAAGGTGATTTACAACGACCATAGTTCTTGATACATGTTTTAGGGCATCGCTAAGAACTCTTTGTTTTCGTGTTTTATGAACGTTTTCTTGTGCTATTGCTCACAGTTTTGTTGTTTCAGGGCGCTCTACATGTTTGTGAGGCATGACCACAACTTGCGTTCTATGGCCATTTTCATTCGCTCTTTCCCACATTTTGGTGTTCCTTAGCGATTTACATGTTTGAGAGAGATGACCAAAACTCATCTTTTATGCGTTTATGGACGTTTTCATGAGTTATTCCCACTTTTTTTTGGGTTTTAGGGTGTTTTACATGTTTTAGAGTTATGACGAAAAACTCATCTTCTTTGCGTTTTATGGCCATTTTCATGAGCTATTGTCCACTGTTTTGGGGTTTCAGTGTGATTTACATGTTTGAGAGGTATGACCAAAAACTCGTCGTTTTTGCATTTCATGGCCATTTTCGTGAGCTATTGCCCACAGTTTTGGGGCTCTAGGGTGATTTACATGTTTGAGAGTTATGACCAAAAACTCATTTTTTTTTGCGTTTTGTGGATGTTTTCATGAGTTATTCCCCATGGTTTTTTAGTTCCAGTGCGATTTACAACGGCCATAGTACCCGATACATATTTGAGGGCATGACCAAAAACTCGTCTTTTATTGTCGTTTTCATGTGCTATTTCTCACATTATTGGGGTTCCAGGGCGCTTTACATGTTTGAGAGTTGTGACCAAAAACTCGTTGTTTTTGCGTTTTATGGCCGTTTTCATGAGTTATTTCCCACGGTTTTGAGGTTCTAAGGTGATTTACAACGACCATAGTTCTTGATACATGTTTTAGGGCATCACTAAGAACTCTTTGTTTTCGTGTTTTATGAACGTTTTCTTGTGCTATTGCTCACAGTTTTGTTGTTTCAGGGCGCTCTACATGTTTGTGAGGCATGACCACAACTTGCGTTCTATGGCCATTTTCATTAGCTATTGCCCACAATTTTGGTGTTCCTTAGCGATTTACATGTTTGAGAGAGATGACCGAAAACTCATCTTTTTGCGTTTTATGGACGTTTTCATGAGTTATTCCCCACATTTTTTGGGGTTTTAGGGTGTTTTACATGTTTTAGAGTTATGACGAAAAACTCATCTTCTTTGCGTTTTATGGCCATTTTCATGAGCTATTGTCCATTGTTTTGGGGTTTCAGTGTGATTTACATGTTTGAGAGGTATGACCAAAAACACGTCGTTTTTGCATTTCATGGCCATTTTCGTGAGCTATTGCCCACAGTTTTGGGGCTCTAGGGTGATTTACATGTTTGAGAGTTATGACCAAAAACTCATTTTTTTTTGCGTTTTGTGGATGTTTTCATGAGTTATTCCCCATGGTTTTTTAGTTCCAGTATGATTTACAACGGCCATAGTACCGATACATATTTGAGGGCATGACCAAAACTCGTTTTCGCCTTTTATTGTCGCTTTCATGTGCTATTTCTCACATTATTGGGGTTCTAGGCGCTTTACATGTTTGAGAGTTGTGACCAAAACTCGCTGCTTTTATGCGTTTATGGCCGTTTTCATGAGTTATTTCCCACGGTTTTGAGGTTCTAAGGTGATTTACAATGACCATAGTTCCTGATACATGTTTTAGGGCATCACTAAGAACTCTTTGTTTTCGTGTTTTATGAACGTTTTCTTGTGCTATTCCTCACAGTTTTGTTGTTTTAGGGCGCTTTACATGTTTGTGAGGCCTGACCACAACTTGCGTTCTATGGCCATTTTCATTAGCTATTGCCCACAATTTTGGTGTTCCATAGCGATTTACATGTTTGAGAGTGATGACCGAAAACTCATCTTTTTGTGTTTTATGGACGTTTTCATGAGTTATTCCCCACATTTTTTGGGTTTTACAGTTTTGGGGTTCCAGGGTGATTTACATGTTTGTGCGGTATGACCAAAAACTCGTCGTTTTTGCATTTCATGGCCATTTTCGTGAGCTACTGCCCACAATTTTGGTGTTCCTTAGCGATTTACATGTTTGAGAGTGATGACCGAAAACTCATCTTTTTGCGTTTTGTGGACGTTTTCATGAGTTATTCCCCACATTTTTTGTGATTTATAGTTTTGGGGTTCCAGGGTGATTTACATGTTTGAGTGGTATGACCAAAAACTCGTCGTTTTTGCATTTCATGGCCATTTTCGTGAGCTATTGCCCACGGTTTTGGGGCTCTAGGGTGATTTACATGTTTGAGAGTTATGACCAAAAACTCATATTTTTATGCATTTTGTGGACGTTTTCAGGAGTTATTCCCTATGGTTTTGGGGTTCTAGAGAGATCTATAACGACCATAGTACCCGATACATGTTTGACGGCATTACCAAAAACTCGTTGTTTTCGTGTTTTACGGCCATTTTCATGTGCTATTCCTCATAGTTTTGGGGTTCTAGGGCGCTTTACATGTTTGAGAGGCATGACCAAAAACTCGGTGTTTTTGCATTTTATGGCCGTTTTCATGAGCTATTGCCCATAGTTTTGGGGTTCTAGGGTGATTTACATGTTAGAGAGTTATCACCAAAAACACATATTTTTGCATTTTTGGACTTTTTTATGAGTTATTCCCCACGGTTTTGGGGTTCCAGGGCGATTTACAACGACCATAATACCCGATACATGTTTGAGGGCATGACCAAAAACTCTGAGTTTTTTTATGGCCGTTTTCATGAGCTATTGCCCCTAGTTTTGATGTTACAGGGGGATGTGCATGATTTGTAAGACCCGATACATGTTTGAGAATTATGACCAAAAACTCATCGTTTTCGCGTGTTATGGCCATTTTCATGAGTTATTGCCCATAGTTTGGGGTTCTAGGGCGTTTTAAAAAGATATTAAAAAATGTTACATGTCTGAGGGCATGACCAAAAACTCGTCGTTTTCGTGTTTTCCGGCGGTTTTCATGAGTTATTGGCCATAATTTTGGGGTTCCAAGGCTATTTACATGTTTGAGATTTATGACAAAAAAACTCATCTTTTTTGCATTATATGGCCGTTATCATGATCTATTGCTCACATTTTTTGGGTTTTAGGGCATTTTACATGTTTTAGATTAATGACAAAAAAACTCGTCTTTGTTGCGTTGTATGGCCATTTTCATGAGCTATTGACCACAGTTTTGGGGTTCCAGGGTGATTTACATGTTTGAGCGGTATGACCAAAAA
This sequence comes from Avena longiglumis, assembly GCA_030063025.1. Taxonomy (NCBI): domain Eukaryota; kingdom Viridiplantae; phylum Streptophyta; class Magnoliopsida; order Poales; family Poaceae; genus Avena; species Avena longiglumis. The sequence continues at coordinate 60,751,874 of CP125974.1, read as the reverse complement.
CTCGTCGTTTTTGCATTTCATGGCCATTTTCGTGAGCTATTGCCCACAGTTTTGGGGCTCTAGGGTGATTTACATGTTTGAGAGTTATGACCAAAAACTCATATTTTTTTGCGTTTTGTGGATGTTTTCATGAGTTATTCCCCATGGTTTTGTAGTTCCAGTGCGATTTACAACGGCCATAGTACCCGATACATATTTGAGGGCATGACCAAAAACTCGTCTTTTATTGTCGTTTTCATGTGCTATTTCTCACATTATTGGGGTTCCAGGGCGCTTTACATGTTTGAGAGTTGTGACCAAAAACTCGTCGTTTTTGCGTTTTATGGCCGTTTTCATGAGTTATTTCCCACGGTTTTGAGGTTCTAAGGTGATTTACAACGACCATAGTTCTTGATACATGTTTTAGGGCATCGCTAAGAACTCTTTGTTTTCGTGTTTTATGAACGTTTTCTTGTGCTATTGCTCACAGTTTTGTTGTTTCAGGGCGCTCTACATGTTTGTGAGGCATGACCACAACTTGCGTTCTATGGCCATTTTCATTAGCTATTTCCCACAATTTTGGTGTTCCTTAGCGATTTACAAGTTTGAGAGAGATGACCGAAAACTCATCTTTTTGCTTTATGGACGTTTTCATGAGTTATTCCCACATTTTTGGGTTTTAGGGTGTTTTACATGTTTTAGAGTTATGACGAAAAACTCATCTTCTTTATGCTTTATGGCCATTTTCATGAGCTATTGTCCAGTTTTGGGGTTTCAGGTGATTTACATGTTTGAGAGGTATGACCAAAACTCGTGCTTTTTGCATTTCATGGCCATTTTCGTGAGCTATTGCCCACAGTTTTGGGGCTCTAGGGCGATTTACATGTTTGAGAGTTCTGACCAAAAACTCATATTTTTTGCATTTTGTGGATGTTTTCATGAGTTATTCCCCATGGTTTTATAGTTCCAGTGCGATTTACAACGGCCATAGTACCCGATACATATTTGAGGGCATGACCAAAAACTCGTCGTTTTCATGTGCTATTGCTCACATTATTGGGGTTCCAGGGCGCTTTACATGTTTGAGATTTGTGACCAAAAACTCGTCGTTTTTGCGTTTTATGGCCGTTTTCATGTGTTATTTCCCACGGTTTTGAGGTTCTAAGGTGATTTACAACGACCACAGTTCCTGATACATCTTTTAGGGCATCACTAAGAACTCTTTGTTTTTGTGTTTTATGGCCGTTTTCTTGTGCTATTGCTCAGCTTTGTTGTTTGGCGCTCTACATGTTTGTGAGGCATGACCACAACTTATGCTCTATGGCCATTTTCATTAGCTATTGCCCACAATTTTGGTGTTCCTTAGCGATTTACATGTTTGAGAGAGATGACCGAAACTCATCTTTTTATGCGTTTATGGACGTTTTCATGAGTTATTCCCCACATTTTTGGGTTTTAGGGTGTTTTACATGTTTTAGAGTTATGACTTAAAACTCATCTTCTTATGCTTTTATGGCCATTTTCATGAGCTATTGTCCATTGTTTTGGGGTTCAGTGATTTACATGTTTGAGAGGTATGACCAAAAACTCGCTGCTTTTGCATTTCATGGCCATTTTCGTGAGCTATTGCCCACAGTTTTGGGGCTCTAGGGTGATTTACATGTTTGAGAGTTATGACCAAAACTCATTTTTTTTTGCTTTGTGGATGTTTTCATGAGTTATTCCCCATGGTTTTTAGTTCCAGGGCGATTTACAACGCCATAGTACCCGATACATATTTGAGGGCATGACCAAAAAACCTCGTTTTCGTCTTTTATTGTCGTTTCATGTGCTATTTCTCACATTATTGGGGTTCCAGGCGCTTTACATGTTTGAGAGTTGTGACCAAAAACTCGTTTTTATGCTTTTATGGCCGTTTTCATGAGTTATTTCCCACGGTTTTGAGGTTCTAAGGTGATTTACAATGACCATAGTTCCTGATACATGTTTTAGGGCATCACTAAGAACTCTTTGTTTTCGTGTTTTATGAACGTTTTCTTGTGCTATTCCTCACAGTTTTGTTGTTTTAGGGCGCTTTACATGTTTGTGAGGCCTGACCACAACTTGCGTTCTATGGCCATTTTCATTAGCTATTGCCCACAATTTTGGTGTTCCATAGCGATTTACATGTTTGAGAGTGATGACCGAAAACTCATCTTTTTGCGTTTTATGGACGTTTTCATGAGTTATTCCCCACATTTTTTGGGTTTTACAGTTTTGGGGTTCCAGGGTGATTTACATGTTTGCGGTATGACCAAAAACTCGTCGTTTTTGCATTTCATGGCCATTTTCGTGAGCTACTGCCCACAATTTTGGTGTTCCTTAGCGATTTACATGTTTGAGAGTGATGACCGAAAACTCATCTTTTTGCGTTTTATGGACGTTTTCATGAGTTATTCCCCACATTTTTTGTGATTTATAGTTTTGGGGTTCCAGGGTGATTTACATGTTTGAGTGGTATGACCAAAAACTCGTCGTTTTTGCATTTCATGGCCATTTTCGTGAGCTATTGCCCACGGTTTTGGGGCTCTAGGGTGATTTACATGTTTGAGAGTTATGACCAAAAACTCATATTTTTATGCATTTTGTGGACGTTTTCAGGAGTTATTCCCTATGGTTTTGGGGTTCCAGAGAGATCTATAACGACCATAGTACCCGATACATGTTTGAGGGCATTACCAAAAACTCGTTGTTTTCGTGTTTTACGACCATTTTCATGTGCTATTCCTCATAGTTTTGGTGTTCCAGGTCGATTTACGAGTTTGAGAGGTTTGACCAAAAACTCGTAGTTTTTGCGTTTTATGGCCGTTTTCATCAGCTACTGCCTATAGTTTTGGCGTTCTAGGGCGATTTACATGTTAGAGATGTTTGACCAAAAAGTCATCATTTTTGCGTTTTATGGCCGTTTTCATGAGCTATTCCCCACGGTTTTGGGGTTCCAGGGCGATTTACAACGACCATAATACCCGATACATGTTTGAGTGCATGACCAAAACTCGAGTTTTTTATGGCCGTTTTCATGAGCTATTGCCCCTAGTTTTGATGTTCCAGGGGGATGTGCATGATTCGTAAGACCCGATACACGTTTGAGAATTATGACCAAAAACTCATCGTTTTCGCGTGTTATGGCCATTTTCATGAGTTATTGCCCATAGTTTGGGGTTCTAGGGCGTTTCAAAAATATATTAAAAAATGATACATGTCTGAGGGCATGACCAAAAACTCGTCGCTTTCGTGTTTTACGGCCGTTTTCATGAGTTATTGGCCATAATTTTGGGGTTCCAACGCTATTTACATGTTTGAGATTTATGACAAAAAAATCATCTTTTTTGCATTATATGGCCGTTATCATGATCTATTGCTCACATTTTATGGGTTTTAGGGCATTTTACATGTTTTAGATTAATGACGAAAAACTCGTCTTTGTTATGCGTTTATGGCCATTTTCATGAGCTATTGACCACAGTTTTGGGGTTCCGTGGTGATTTACATGTTTGAGAGGTATGACCAAAACTCGCTGCTTTTTGCATTTCATGGCCATTTTCGTGAGCTATTGCCCACAGTTTTGGGGCTCTAGGGTGATTTACATGTTTGAGAGTTATGACCAAAAACTCATATTTTTTTGTGTTTTGTGGATGTTTTCATGAGTTATTCCCCATGGTTTTGTAGTTCCAGTGCGATTTACAACGGCCATAGTACCCGATACATATTTGAGGGCATGACCAAAAACTCGTCTTTTATTGTCGTTTTCATGTGCTATTTCTCACATTATTGGGGTTCCAGGGCGCTTTACATGTTTGAGAGTTGTGACCAAAAACTCGTTGTTTTTGCGTTTTATGGCCGTTTTCATGAGTTATTTCCCACGGTTTTGAGGTTCTAAGGTGATTTACAACGACCATAGTTCTTGATACATGTTTTAGGGCATCACTAAGAACTCTTTGTTTTCGTGTTTTATGAACGTTTTCTTGTGCTATTTCTCACAGTTTTGTTGTTTCAGGGCGCTTTACATGTTTGTGGGCATGACCACAACTTCGTTCTATGGCCATTTTCATTAGCTATTGCCCACAATTTTGGTGTTCCTTAGCGATTTACATGTTTGAGAGAGATGACCAAAACTCATCTTTTATGCGTTTATGGACGTTTTCATGAGTTATTCCCCACATTTTTTGGGTTTTAGGGTGTTTTACATGTTTTAGAGTTATGACGAAAAACTCATCTTCTTTGCGTTTTATGGCCATTTTCATGAGCTATTGTCCACTGTTTTGGGGTTTCGGTGTGATTTACATGTTTGAGAGGTATGACCAAAAACTCGTCGTTTTTGCATTTCATGGCCATTTTCGTGAGCCATTGCCCACAGTTTTGGGGCTCTAGGGTGATTTACATGTTTGAGAGTTATGACCAAAAACTCATATTTTTTTGCGTTTTGTGGATGTTTTGATGAGTTATTCCCCATGGTTTTTTAGTTCCAGTGCGATTTACAACGGCCATAGTACCCGATACATATTTGAGGGCATGACCAAAAACTCGTCTTTTATTGTCGTTTTCATGTGCTATTTCTCACATTATTGGGGTTCCAGGGCGCTTTACATGTTTGAGAGTTGTGACCAAAAACTCGTTGTTTTTGCGTTTTATGGCCGTTTTCATGAGTTATTTCCCACGGTTTTGAGGTTCTAAGGTATTTACAACGACCATAGTTCTTGATACATGTTTTAGGGCATCACTAAGAACTCTTTGTTTTCGTGTTTTATGAACGTTTTCTTGTGCTATTGCTCACAGTTTTGTTGTTTCAGGGCGCTCTACATGTTTGTGAGGCATGACCACAACTTATGCTCTATGGCCATTTTCATTAGCTATTGCCCACAATTTTGGTGTTCCTTAGCGATTTACATGTTTGAGAGAGATGACCAAAACTCATCTTTTATGCGTTTTATGGACGTTTCATGAGTTATTCCCCACATTTTTGGGTTTTAGGGTGTTTACATGTTTTAGAGTTATGACGAAAAACTCATCTTCTTTATGCTTTTATGGCCATTTTCATGAGCTATTGTCCACTGTTTTGGGGTTCAGGTGTGATTTACATGTTTGAGGTATGACCAAAAACTCGCTTTTTTGCATTCCATGGCCATTTTCGTGAGCTATTGCCCAGTTTTGGGGCTCTAGGGTGATTTACATGTTTGAGAGTTATGACCAAAACTCATATTTTTTGCTTTGTGGATGTTTTGATGAGTTATTCCCATGGTTTTTAGTTCCAGTATGATTTACAACGGCCATAGTACCCGATACATATTTGAGGGCATGACCAAAACTCGCTTTTTCGTTTTATTGTCGCTTTCATGTGCTATTTCTCACATTATTGGGGTTCCAGGCGCTTTACATGTTTGAGAGTTGTGACCAAAAACTGCTTTTTTGCGTTTATGGCCGTTTTCATGAGTTATTTCCCACGGTTTTGAGGTTCTAAGGTGATTTACAATGACCATAGTTCCCGATACATGTTTTAGGGCATCACTAAGAACTCTTTGTTTCGTGTTTTATGAACGCTTTTTGTGCTATTCCTCAGTTTTGTTGTTTCGTGGCGCTTTACATGTTTGTGAGGCTGACCACAACTTATGCTCTATGGCCATTTTCATTAGCTATTGCCCACAATTTTGGTGTTCCATAGCGATTTACATGTTTGAGAGTGATGACCGAAAACTCATCTTTTTGTGTTTTATGGACGTTTTCATGAGTTATCCCCACATTTTTGGTTTTATGCTTTGGGGTTCCAGGTGATTTACATGTTTGAGCGGTATGACCAAAACTCGTTTTTTGCATTTCATGGCCATTTTCGTGAGCTACTTCACAATTTTGGTGTTCCTTAGCGATTTACATGTTTGAGAGTGATGACCAAAACTCATCTTTTATGCGTTTGTGGACGTTTTCATGAGTTATTCCCACATTTTTGTGATTTATAGTTTTGGGGTTCGTGGTGCTTTACACGTTTGAGCGGTATGACCAAAAACTCGTCGTTTTTGCTTTTCATGGCCATTTTCGTGAGCTATTGCCCACAGTTTTGGGGCTCTAGGGTGATTTACATGTTTGAGAGTTATGACCAAAAACTCATATTGTTTTGCATTTTGTGGACGTTTTCAGGAGTTATTCCCTATGGTTTTGGGGTTCCAGAGAGATCTATAACGACCATAGTACCGGATACATGTTTGAGGGCATTACCAAAAACTCGTTGTTTTCGTGTTTTATGGCCATTTTCATGTGCTATTCCTCATAGTTTTGGGGTTCTAGGGCGCTTTACATGTTTGAGAGGCATGACCAAAAACTCGGTGTTTTTGCATTTTATGGCCGTTTTCATGAGCTATTGCCCATAGTTTTGGGGTTCTAGGGTGATTTACATGTTAGAGAGTTATCACCAAAAACACATATTTTTGCATTTTATGGACTTTTTTATGAGTTATTCCCCACGGTTTTGGGGTTCCAGGGCGATTTACAACGACCATAATACCCGATACATGTTTGAGGGCATGACCAAAAACTCAGAGTTTTTTTATGGCCGTTTTCATGAGCTATTGCCCCTAGTTTTGATGTTCCAGGGGGATGTGCATGATTCGTAAGACCCGATACATGTTTGAGAATTATGACCAAAAACTCATCGTTTTCGCGTGTTATGGCCATTTTCATGAGTTATTGCCCATAGTTTGGGGTTCTAGGGCGTTTTAAAAAGATATTAAAAAATGTTACATGTCTGAGGGCATGACCAAAAACTCGTCGTTTTCGTGTTTTCCGGCCGTTTTCATGAGTTATTGGCCATAATTTTGGTGTTCCAAGGCTATTTACATGTTTGAGATTTATGACAAAAAAAACTCATCTTTTTTGCATTATATGGCCGTTATCATGATCTATTGCTCACATTTTTTGGGTTTTAGGGCATTTTACATGTTTTAGATTAATGACAAAAAAACTCGTCTTTGTTGCGTTTTATGGCCATTTTCATGAGCTATTGACCACAGTTTTGGGGTTCCAGGGTGATTTACATGTTTGAGAGGTATGACCAAAAACTCGTCGTTTTTGCATTTCATGGCCATTTTCGTGAGCTATTGCCCACAGTTTTGGGGATCTAGGGTGATTTACATGTTTGAGAGTTATGACCAAAAACTCATATTTTTTTGCGTTTTGTGGATGTTTTCATGAGTTATTCCCCATTGTTTTGCAGTTCCTGTGCGATTTACAACGGCCATAGTACCCGATACATATTTGAGGGCATGACCAAAAACTCGTCTTTTATTGTCGTTTTCATGTGCTATTTCTCACATTATTGGGGTTCCAGGGCGCTTTACATGTTTGAGAGTTGTGACCAAAAACTCGTTGTTTTTGCGTTTTATGGCCGTTTTCATGAGTTATTTCCCACGGTTTTGAGGTTCTAAGGTGATTTACAACGACCATAGTTCTTGATACATGTTTTAGGGCATCACTAAGAACTCTTTGTTTTCGTGTTTTATGAACGTTTTCTTGTGCTATTGCTCACAGTTTTGTTGTTTCAGGGCGCTCTACATGTTTGTGGGGCATGACCACAACTTGCGTTCTATGGCCATTTTCATTAGCTATTGCCCACAATTTTGGTGTTCCTTAGCGATTTACATGTTTGAGAGAGATGACCGAAAACTCATCTTTTTGCGTTTTATGGACGTTTTCATGAGTTATTCCCCACATTTTTTGGGTTTTAGGGTGTTTTACATGTTTTAGAGTTATGACGAAAAACTCATCTTCTTTGCGTTTTATGGCCTTTTTCATGAGCTATTGTCCATAGTTTTGGGGTTTGATGTGATTTACATGTTTGAGAGGTATGACCAAAACTCGTGCTTTTGCATTCCATGGCCATTTTCGTGAGCTATTGCCCACAGTTTTGGGGCTCTAGGGTGATTTACATGTTTGAGAGTTATGACCAAAAACTCATATTTTTTTGCGTTTTGTGGATGTTTTGATGAGTTATTCCCCATGGTTTTTTAGTTCCAGTGCGATTTACAACGGCCATAGTACCCGATACATATTTGAGGGCATGACCAAAACTTCGCTTTTCGCCTTTTATTGTCGTTTCATGTGCTATTTCTCACATTATTGGGGTTCCAGGGCGCTTTACATGTTTGAGAGTTGTGACCAAAAACTCGTCGTTTTTGCGTTTTATGGCCGTTTTCATGAGTTATTTCCCACGGTTTTGAGGTTCTAAGGTGATTTACAATGACCATAGTTCCTGATACATGTTTTAGGGCATCACTAAGAACTCTTTGTTTTCGTGTTTTATGAACGTTTGCTTGTGCTATTCCTCACAGTTTTGTTGTTTCAGGGCGCTTTACATGTTTGTGAGGCCTGACCACAACTTGCGTTCTATGGCCATTTTCATTAGCTATTGCCCACAATTTTGGTGTTCCATAGCGATTTAAATGTTTGAGAGTGATGACCGAAAACTCATCTTTTTGTGTTTTATGGACGTTTTCATGAGTTATTCCCCACATTTTTTGGGTTTTACAGTTTTGGGGTTCCAGGGTGATTTACATGTTTGTGCGGTATGACCAAAAACTCGTCGTTTTTGCATTTCATGGCCATTTTCGTGAGCTACTGCCCACAATTTTGGTGTTCCTTAGCGATTTACATGTTTGAGAGTGATGACCGAAAACTCATCTTTTTGCGTTTTATGGACGTTTTCATGAGTTATTCCCCACATTTTTTGTGATTTATAGTTTTGGGGTTCCAGGGTGATTTACATGTTTGAGCGGTATGACCAAAAACTCGTCGTTTTTGCATTTCATGGCCATTTTCGTGAGCTATTGCCCACAGTTTTGGGGCTCTAGGGTGATTTACATGTTTGAGAGTTATGACCAAAAACTCATATTTTTTTGCATTTTGTGGACGTTTTCAGGAGTTATTCCCTATGGTTTTGGGGTTCCAGAGAGATCTATAACGACCATAGTACCCGATACATGTTTGAGGGCATTACCAAAAACTCGTTGTTTTCGTGTTTTATGGCCATTTTCATGTGCTATTCCTCATAGTTTTGGGGTTCTAGGGCGCTTTACATGTTTGAGAGGCATGACCAAAAACTCGGTGTTTTTGCATTTTATGGCCGTTTTCATGAGCTATTGCCCATAGTTTTGGGGTTCTAGGGTGATTTACATGTTAGAGAGTTATCACCAAAAACACATATTTTTGCATTTTATGGACTTTTTTATGAGTTATTCCCCACGGTTTTGGGGTTCCAGGGCGATTTACAACGACCATAATACCCGATACATGTTTGAGGGCATGACCAAAAACTCAGAGTTTTTTATGGCCGTTTTCATGAGCTATTGCCCCTAGTTTTGATGTTCCAGGGGGATGTGCATGATTCGTAAGACCCGATACATGTTTGAGAATTATGACCAAAAACTCATCGTTTTCGCGTGTTATGGCCATTTTCATGAGTTACTGCCCATAGTTAGGGGTTCTAGGGCGTTTTAAAGAGATATTAAAAAATGTTACATGTCTGAGGGCATGACCAAAAACTCGTCGTTTTCGTGTTTTCCGGTCGTTTTCATGAGTTATTGGCCATAATTTTGGGGTTCCAAGGCTATTTACATGTTTGAGATTTATGACAAAAAACTCATCTTTTTTGCATTATATGGCCGTTATCATGATCTATTTCTCACATTTTTTGGGTTTTAGGGCATTTTACATGTTTTAGATTAATGACAAAAAAAACTCGTCTTTGTTGCGTTTTATGGCCATTTTCATGAGCTATTAACCACAGTTTTGGGGTTCCAGGGTGATTTACATGTTTGAGCGGTATGACCAAAAACTCGTCGTTTTTGCATTTCATGGCCATTTTCGTGAGCTATTGCCCACAGTTTTGGGGCTCTAGGGTGATTTACATGTTTGAGAGTTATGACCAAAAACTCATATTTTTTTGCGTTTTGTGGATGTTTTCATGAGTTATTCCCCATGGTTTTGTAGTTCCAGTGCGATTTACAACGGCCATAGTACCCGATACATATTTGAGGGCATGACCAAAAACTCGTCTTTTATTGTCGTTTTCATGTGCTATTTCTCACATTATTGGGGTTCCAGGGCGCTTTACATGTTTGAGAGTTGTGACCAAAAACTCGTCGTTTTTGCGTTTTATGGCCGTTTTCATGAGCTATTTCCCACGGTTTTGGGGTTCTAAGGTGATTTACAACGACCATAGTTCCTGATACATGTTTTAGGGCATCACTAAGAACTCTTTGTTTTCGTGTTTTATGAACGTTTTCTTGTGCTATTGCTCACAGTTTTGTTGTTTCAGGGCGCTTTACATATTTGTGAGGCATGACCACAACTTGCTCTATGGCCATTTTCATTAGCTATTGCCCAGAATTTTGGTGTTCCTTAGCGATTTACATGTTTGAGAGTGATGACCGAAAACTCATCTTTTTGCGTTTTTATGGACGTTTTCATGAGTTATTCCCCACATTTTTTGGATTTTAGGGTGTTTTACATGTTTTAGAGTTATGACGAAAAACTCATCTTTTTTGCGTTTTATGGCCATTTTCATGAGCTATTGTCCATAGTTTTGGGGTTTCAGTGTGATTTACATGTTTGAGAGGTATGACCAAAAACTCGTCGTTTTTGCATTTCATGGCCATTTTCGTGAGCTATTGCCCACAGTTTTGGGGCTCTAGGGTGATTTACATGTTTGAGAGTTATGACCAAAAACTCATATTTTTTTGCGTTTTGTGGATGTTTTCATGAGTTATTCCCCATGGTTTTGTAGTTCCAAGTCGATTTACAACGCCATAGTATCCGATACATATTTGAGGGCATAACAAAAATCGCTGCTTTGTCTTTTATTGTCGCTTTCATGTGCTATTTCTCACATTATTGGGGTTCCGGCGCTTTACATGTTTGAGAGTTGTGACCAAAAACTCGCTGCTTTTTGCGTTTTATGGCCGTTTTCATGAGTTATTTCCCACGGTTTTGAGGTTCTAAGGTGATATACAACGACCATAGTTCCTGATACATGTTTTAGGGCATCACTAAGAACTCTTTGTTTTCGTGTTTTATGAACGTTTTCTTGTGCTATTCCTCACAGTTTTGTTGTTTCGGGGCGCTTTACATGTTTGTGAGGCCTAACCACAACTTATGCTTGTATGGCTATTTTCATTAGCTATTGCCCACAATTTTGGTGTTCCATAGCGATTTACATGTTTGAGAGTGATGACCAAAACTCATCTTTTATGCTTATGGACGTTTTCAAGAGTTATTCACATTTTTGGGTTTTAGGGTGTTTACATGTTTTAGAGTTATGACGAAAAACTCATCTTTTTTGCGTTTTATGGCCATTTTCATGAGCTATTGTCCATAGTTTTGGGGTTTCAGTGTGATTTACATATTTGGGAGGTATGACCAAAAACTCGTCGTTTTTGCATTTCATGGCCATTTTCGTGAGCTATTGCCCAGTTTTGGGGCTCTAGGGTGATTTACATGTTTGAGTGATATGACCAAACACTCGTATTTTTTTGCGTTTTGTGGATGTTTTCATGAGTTATTCCCCATGGTTTTGTAGTTCCAGTGCGATTTACAACGGCCATAGTATCCGATACATATTTGAGGGCATGACCAAAAACTCGTCGTTGCCTTTTTATTGTCGCTTTCATGTGCTATTTCTCACATTATTGGGGTTCCAGGCGCTTTACATGTTTGAGAGTTGTGACCAAAAACTCGTCGCTTTTATGCTTTTATGGCCGCTTATTTCATGAGCCACGGTTTTGAGGTTCTAAGGTGATTTACAACGACCATAGTTCCTGATACATGTTTTAGGGCATCACTAAGAACTCTTTGTTCGTGTTTCATGAACGCTTTCTTGTGCTATTGCTCACAGTTTTTGTTTTGTGGCGCTTTACATGTTTGTGAGGCATGACCACAACTTGCGTTCTATGGCCATTTTCATTAGCTATTGCCCACAATTTTGGTGTTCCTTAGCGATTTACATGTTTGAGAGTGATGACCGAAAACTCATCTTTTTGCGTTTTATGGACGTTTTCATGAGTTATTCCCCACATTTTTTGGGTTTTAGGGTGTTTTACATGTTTTAGAGTTATGACGAAAAACTCATCTTTTTGCGTTTTATGGCCATTTTCACGAGCTATTGTCCATAGTTTTGGGGTTTCAGTGTGATTTACATGTTTGAGAGGTATGACCAAAAACTCGTCGTTTTTGCATTTCATGGCCATTTTCGTGAGCTATTGCCCACAGTTTTGGGGCTCTAGGGTGAATTACATGTTTGAGAGTTATGACCAAAAACTCATATTTTTTGCGTTTTGTGGATGTTTTCATGAGTTATTCCCCATGGTTTTGTAGTTCAGTGCGATCTACAACGGCCATAGTACCCGATACATATTTGAGGGCATGACCAAAAACTCGTCGTTTTCGTCTTTTATTGTCGTTTCCATGTGCTATTTCTCACATTATTGGGGTTCCAGGGCGCTTTACATGTTTGAGAGTTGTGACCAAAAACTCGCTGCTTTTTATGCTTTTATGGCCGCTTCATGAGCTATTTCCCACGGTTTTGGGGTTCTAAGGTGATTTACAACACCATAGTTCCCGATACATGTTTTAGGGCATCACTAAGAACTCTTTGTTTTCGTGTTTCATGAACGCTTTCTTGTGCTATTGCTCACAGTTTGTTATTTCAGGCGCTTTACATGTTTGTGAGGCATGACCACAACTTATGCTCTATGGCCATTTTCATTAGCTATTGCCCAGAATTTTGGTGTTCCTTAGCGATTTACATGTTTGAGAGTGATGACCGAAAACTCATCTTTTTGCGTTTTATGGACGTTTTCATGAGTTATTCCCCACATTTTTTGGATTTTAGGGTGTTTTACATGTTTTAGAGTTATGACGAAAAACTCATCTTTTTTGCGTTTTATGGCCATTTCCGTGAGCTATTGTCCATAGTTTTGGGGTTTCAGTGTGATTTACATGTTTGAGAGGTATGACCAAAACTCGCTGCTTTTTGCATTTCATGGCCATTTTCGTGAGCTATTGCCCACAGCTTTGGGGCTCTAGGGTGATTTACATGTTTGAGAGTTATGACCAAAACTCATATTTTTTATGCGTTTTGGATGTTTTCATGAGTTATTCCCCATGGTTTTGTAGTTCAGTCACGATTTACAGCCGCCATAGTATTGATACATATTTGAGGGCATGACCAAAAACTCGTCGTTTTCGCTTTTTATTGTCGCTTTCATGTGCTATTTCTCACATTATTGGGGTTCCAGGCGCTTTACATGTTTGAGAGTTGTGACCAAAACTCGCTGTTTTTATGCTTTTATGGCCGCTTTTCATGAGTTATTCCCACGGTTTTGAGGTTCTAAGGTGATATACAACGACCATAGTTCCCGATACATGTTTTAGGGCATCACTAAGAACTCTTTGTTTTCGTGTTTTATGAACGCTTTCTTGTGCTATTCCTCACAGTTTGTTGTTTCAGGCGCTTTACATGTTTGTGAGGGCCTAACCACAACTTATGCTATGGCCATTTTCATTAGCTATTGCCCACAATTTTGGTGTTCCATAGCGATTTACATGTTTGAGAGTGATGACCAAAACTCATCTTTTTGCTTTATGGACGCCAAGAGTTATTCCCACATTTTTGGGGTTTTAGGGTGTTTTACATGTTTTAGAGTTATGACGAAAACTCATCTTTTTATGCTTTTATGGCCATTTTCATGAGCTATTGTCCATAGTTTTGGGGTTTCAGCAGTGATTTACATATTTGAGAGGTATGACCAAAACTCGCTGCTTTTGCATTTCATGGCCATTTTCGTGAGCTATTGCCCAGTTTTGGGGCTCTAGGGTGATTTACATGTTTGAGAGATATGACCAAAAACTCAGATTTTTTTGCGTTGTGGATGTTTTCATGAGTTATTCCCCATGGTTTTGTAGTTCCAGTACGATTTACAACGCCATAGTATCATACATATTTGAGGGCATGACCAAAAACTCGCTGCTTTCGCTTTTATTGTCGCTTTTCATGTGCTATTTCTCACATTATTGGGTTCAGGCGCTTTACATGTTTGAGAGTTGTGACCAAAAACTCGCTTTTTTGCTTTTATGGCCGCTTTCATGAGTTATTTCCCACGGTTTTGAGGTTCTAAGGTGATTTACAACGACCATAGTTCCCGATACATGTTTTAGGGCATCACTAAGAACTCTTTGTTTTCGTGTTTCATGAACGTTTTCTTGTGCTATTGCTCAGTTTTGTTGTTTCAGTATGCTTTACATGTTTGTGAGGCATGACCACAACTTGCGTTCTATGGCCATTTTCATTAGCTATTGCCCACAATTTTGGTGTTCATAGCGATTTACATGTTTGAGAGTGATGACCAAAACTCATCTTTTATGCGTTTATGGACGTTTTCATGAGTTATTCCCCACATTTTTGGGTTTTAGGGTGTTTTACATGTTTTAGAGTTATGATGACAAAAACTCATCTTTTTTGCTTATGGCCATTTTCACGAGCTATTGTCCATAGTTTTGGGGTTTCAGGTGATTTACATGTTTGAGGTATGACCAAAACTCGCTGCTTTTGCATTTCATGGCCATTTTCGTGAGCTATTGCCCACAGTTTTGGGGCTCTAGGGTGAATTACATGTTTGAGAGTTATGACCAAAACTCATATTTTTTATGCGTTTTGTGGATGTTTTCATGAGTTATTCCCCATGGTTTTGTAGTTCGATACGATCTACAACGCCATAGTACCCGATACATATTTGAGGGCATGACCAAAACTCGCTGCTTTTTTTTATTGTCGTTTCCATGTGCTATTTCTCACATTATTGGGGTTCCAGGGCGCTTTACATGTTTGAGAGTTGTGACCAAAAACTCGTCGTTTTTGCGTTTTATGGCCGTTTTCATGAGCTATTTCCCACGGTTTTGGGGTTCTAAGGTGATTTACAACGACCATAGTTCCTGATACATGTTTTAGGGCATCACTAAGAACTCTTTGTTTTCGTGTTTCATGAACGTTTTCTTGTGCTATTGCTCACAGTTTTGTTATTTCAGGGCGCTTTACATGTTTGTGAGGCATGACCACAACTTGCGTTCTATGGCCATTTTCATTAGCTATTGCCCAGAATTTTGGTGTTCCTTAGCGATTTACATGTTTGAGAGTGATGACCGAAAACTCATCTTTTTGCGTTTTATGGACGTTTTCATGAGTTATTCCCCACATTTTTTGGATTTTAGGGTGTTTTACATGTTTTAGAGTTATGACGAAAAACTCATCTTTTTTGCGTTTTATGGCCATTTTCGTGAGCTATTGTCCATAGTTTTGGGGTTTCAGTGTGATTTACATGTTTGAGAGGTATGACCAAAAACTCGTCGTTTTTGCATTTCATGGCCATTTTCGTGAGCTATTGCCCACAGTTTTGGGGCTCTAGGGTGATTTACATGTTTGAGAGTTATGACCAAAAACTCATATTTTTTTGCGTTTTGTGGATGTTTTCATGAGTTATTCCCCATGGTTTTGTAGTTCCAGGTCGATTTACAAATGCCATAGTATTCGATACATATTTGAGGGCATGACCAAAAACTCGCTGCTTTTTTATTGTCGCTTTCATGTGCTATTTCTCACATTATTGGGGTTCCAGGCGCTTTACATGTTTGAGAGTTGTGACCAAAACTCGCTGCTTTTATGCTTTATGGCCGTTTTCATGAGTTATTTCCCACGGTTTTGAGGTTCTAAGGTGATTTACAACGACCATAGTTCTGATACATGTTTTAGGGCATCACTAAGAACTCTTTGTTTCGTGTTTCATGAACGCTTTCTTGTGCTATTCCTCATTTTGTTGTTTGGCGCTTACATGTTTGTGAGGCATGACCACAACTTATGCTCTATGGCCATTTTCATTAGCTATTGCCCACAATTTTGGTGTGCCATAGCGATTTACATGTTTGAGAGTGATGACCAAAACTCATCTTTTTTTTATGGATCGTTTCAAGAGTTATTCCCCACATTTTTGGGTTTTAGGGTGTTTACATGTTTTAGAGTTATGACGAAAAACTCATCTTTTTTGCGTTTTATGGCCATTTTCATTAGCTATTGTCCAGAGTTGTGGGGTTTGGGTGTGATTTACATATTTGAGAGGTATGACCAAAAACTCGTCGTTTTTGCATTTCATGGCCATTTTCGTTTCGGAGCTATTGCCCGCAGTTTTGGGGCTCTAGGGTGATTTACATGTTTGAGAGATATGACCAAAAACTCGTATTTTTTTGCGTTTTGTGGATGTTTTCATGAGTTATTCCCCATGGTTTTGTAGTTCCAGTGCGATTTACAACGGCCATAGTACCCGATACATATTTGAGGGCATGACCAAAAACTCGTCGTTTTCGTCTTTTATTGTCGTTTTCATGTGCTATTTCTCACATTATTGGGGTTCCAGGGCGCTTTAAATGTTTGAGTTGTGACCAAAAACTCGTCGTGTTTGCGTTTTATGGCCGTTTTCATGAGTTATTTCCCACGGTTTTGAGGTTCTAAGGTGATTTACAACGACCATAGTTCCTGATACATGTTTTAGGGCATCACTAAGAACTCTTTGTTTTCGTGTTTCATGAACGTTTTCTTGTGCTATTGCTCACAGTTTTGTTGTTTCAGGGCGCTTTACATGTTTGTGAGGCATGACCACAACTTGCGTTCTATGGCCATTTTCATTAGCTATTGCCCACAATTTTGGTGTTCCTTAGCGATTTACATGTTTGAGAGTGATGACCGAAAACTCATCTTTTTATGCGTTTATGGACGTTTTCATGAGTTATTCCACATTTTTGGGTTTTGGGGTGTTTTACATGTTTTAGAGTTATGACTTAAAACTCACCTTTTTATGCTTATGGCCATTTTCACGATCTATTGTCCATAGTTTTGGGGTTTCGCAGTGATTTACATGTTTGAGAGGTATGACCAAAAACTCGCTGCTTTTGCATTTCATGGCCATTTTCGTGAGCTATTGCCCACAGTTTTGGGCTCTAGGGTGATTACATGTTTGAGAGTTATGACCAAAAACTCATATTTTTTTGCTTTGTGGATGTTTTCATGAGTTATTCCCCATGGTTTTGTAGTTCAGGCGATTTACAACGCCATAGTACCGATACATATTTGAGGGCATGACCAAAAACTCGCTGCTTTCCTTTTATTGTCGTTTATGTGCTATTTCTCACATTATTGGGGTTCCAGGGCGCTTTACATGTTTGAGAGTTGTGACCAAAAACTCGTCGTTTTTGCGTTTTATGGCCGTTTTCTTGAGCTATTTCCCACGGTTTTGGGGTTCTAAGGTGATTTACAACGACCATAGTTCCTGATACATGTTTTAGGGCATCACTAAGAACTCTTTGTTTTCGTGTTTTATGAACGTTTTCTTGTGCTATTGCTCACAGTTTTGTTGTTTCAGGGCGCTTTACATGTTTGTGAGGCATGACCACAACTTGCGTTCTATGGCCATTTTCATTAGCTATTGCCCAGAATTTTGGTGTTCCTTAGCGATTTACATGTTTGAGAGTGATGACCGAAAACTCATCTTTTTGCGTTTTATGGACGTTTTCATGAGTTATTCCCCATTTTTTGGATTTTAGGGTGTTTTACATGTTTTAGAGTTATGACGAAAAACTCATCTTTTTTGCGTTTTATGGCCATTTTCGTGAGCTATTGTCCATAGTTTTGGGGTTTCAGTGATTTACATGTTTGAGAGGTATGACCAAAACTCGCTGTTTGCATTTCATGGCCATTTTCGTGAGCTATTGCCCACAGTTTGGGGCTCTAGGGTGATTTACATGTTTGAGAGTTATGACCAAAACTCATATTTTTTTTGCTTTGTGGATGTTTTCATGAGTTATTCCCCATGGTTTTGTAGTTCCAGTATGATTTACAACGCCATAGTATCCGATACATATTTGAGGGCATGACCAAAACTTCGTCGTTGCTTTCGCTTTTATTGTCGTTTCATGTGCTATTTCTCACATTATTGGGGTTCCAGGCGCTTTACATGTTTGAGTTGTGACCAAAACTCGCTGCTTTTATGCTTTTATGGCCGTTTTCATGAGTTATTTCCCACGGTTTTGAGGTTCTAAGGTGATTTACAACGACCATAGTTCCTGATACATGTTTTAGGGCATCACTAAGAACTCTTTGTTTTCGTGTTTTATGAACGTTTTCTTGTGCTATTCCTCACAGTTTTGTTGTTTCAGGGCGCTTTACATGTTTGTGAGGCCTAACCACAACTTGCGTTGTATGGCCATTTTCATTAGCTATTGCCCACAATTTTGGTGTTCCATAGCGATTTACATGTTTGAGAGTGATGACCGAAAACTCATCTTTTTGCGTTTTATGGACGTTTTCAAGAGTTATTCCCCACATTTTTGGGGTTTTAGGGTGTTTTACATGTTTTAGAGTTATGACGAAAAACTCATCTTTTTTGCGTTTTATGGCCATTTTCATGAGCTATTGTCCATAGTTTTGGGTTTCAGTGATTTACATATTTGAGAGGTATGACCAAAAACTCGCTTTTTGCATTTCATGGCCATTTCGTGAGCTATTGCCCGCAGTTTTGGGGCTCTAGGGTGATTTACATGTTTGAGAGATATGACCAAAACTCGTATTTTTTGCTTTTGTGGATGTTTTCATGAGTTATTCCCCATGGTTTTGTAGTTCGGTCACGATTTACAACGCCATAGTAACCCGATACATATTTGAGGCATGACCAAAACTCGCTTTCGTCTTTTATTGTCGCTTTTCATGCTATTTCTCACATTATTGGGGTTCAGGCGCTTTAAATGTTTGAGTTGTGACCAAAAACTCGTCGTGTTTGCGTTTTATGGCCGTTTTCATGTGCTATTTCCCACGATTTTGAGGTTCTAAGGTGATTTACAACGACCATAGTTCCTGATACATGTTTTAGGGCATCACTAAGAACTCTTTGTTTTCGTTTTATGAACGCTTTTGTGCTATTGCTCAGTTTTGTTGTTTCAGGGCGCTTTACATGTTTGTGAGGCATGACCACAACTTGCGTTCTATGGCCATTTTCATTAGCTATTGCCCACAATTTTGGTGTTCCTTAGCTATTTACATGTTTGAGAGTGATGACCGAAAACTCATCTTTTTGCGTTTTATGGACGTTTTCATGAGTTATTCCCCACATTTTTTGGGTTTTAGGGTGTTTTACATGTTTTAGAGTTATGACGAAAAACTCACCTTTTTGCGTTTTATGGCCATTTTCACGATCTATTGTCCATATTTTTGGGGTTTCAATGTGATTTACATGTTTGAGAGGTATGACCAAAAACTCGTCGTTTTTGCATTTCATGGCCATTTTCGTGAGCTATTGCCCACAGTTTTGGGGCTCTAGGGTGAATTACATGTTTGAGAGTTATGACCAAAAACTCATATTTTTTGCGTTTTGTGGATGTTTTCATGAGTTATTCCCCATGGTTTTGTAGTTCAGTGCGATTTACAACGGCCATAGTACCCGATACATATTTGAGGGCATGACCAAAAACTCGTTTTGTCTTTTATTGTCGCTTTTTCATGTGCTATTTCTCACATTATTGGGGTTCCAGGCGCTTTACATGTTTGAGTTGTGACCAAAACTCGCTTTTATGCTTTTATGGCGCTTTCATGAGCTATTTCCCACGGTTTTGGGTTCTAAGGTGATTTACAACGACCATAGTTCCTGATACATGTTTTAGGGCATCACTAAGAACTCTTTGTTTTCGTGTTTTATGAACGTTTTCTTGTGCTATTGCTCACAGTTTTGTTGTTTCAGGGCGCTTTACATGTTTGTGAGGCATGACCACAACTTATTCGCTCTATGGCCATTTTCATTAGCTATTGCCCAATTTTGGTGTTCCTTAGCGATTTACATGTTTGAGAGTGATGACCAACTCATCTTTTTGCGTTTATGGACGTTTTCATGAGTTATTCCCATTTTTTGGATTTTAGGGTGTTTACATGTTTTAGAGTTATGACGAAAACTCATCTTTTTTATGCGTTTATGGCCATTTTCATGAGCTATTGTCCATAGTTTTGGGGTTTCAGGTGATTTACATGTTTGAGAGGTATGACCAAAACTCGTGCTTTTGCATTTCATGGCCATTTTCGTGAGCTATTGCCCACAGTTTTGGGGCTCTAGGGTGATTTACATGTTTGAGAGTTATGACCAAAACTCATATTTTTTTGCGTTTGTGGATGTTTTCATGAGTTATTCCCCATGGTTTTGTAGTTCCATGATTTACTGGCCATAGTATTCGATACATATTTGAGGGCATGACCAAAAACTTCGCTGTTTCGCTTTTATTGTCGCTTTCATGTGCTATTTCTCACATTATTGGGGTTCAGGCGCTTTACATGTTTGAGAGTTGTGACCAAAACCCGCTCGTTGCTTTTATGTTTTGGCCGTTTTCATGAGTTATTTCCCACGGTTTTGAGGTTCTAAGGTGATTTACAACGACCATAGTTCCCGATACATGTTTTAGGGCATCACTAAGAACTCTTTGTTTCGTGTTTCATGAACGCTTTTCTTGCTATTCCTCACAGATTTGTTGTTTGTGGCTTTTACATGTTTGTGAGGCATGACCACAACTTGCGTTCTATGGCCATTTTCATTAGCTATTGCCCACAATTTTGGTGTGCCATAGCGATTTACATGTTTGAGAGTGATGACCGAAAACTCATCTTTTTGCGTTTTATGGACGTTTTCAAGAGTTATTCCCCACATTTTTGGGGTTTTAGGGTGTTTACATGTTTTAGAGTTATGACTTAAAACTCATCTTTTTTATGCTTTTATGGCCATTTTCATGAGCTATTGTCCATAGTTTTGGGGTTTCAGTGTGATTTACATATTTGAGAGGTATGACCAAAACTCGCTGCTTTTGCATTTCATGGCCATTTTCGTGAGCTATTGCCCAGTTTTGGGGCTCTAGGGTGATTTACATGTTTGAGAGATATGACCAAAACTCGTATTTTTTTATGCTTTGTGGATGTTTTCATGAGTTATTCCCCATGGTTTTGTAGTTCCAGTCACGATTTACAACGCCATAGTACATATACATATTTGAGGGCATGACCAAAACTTCGTCGTTTTAGCTCTTTTATTGTCGCTTTCATGTGCTATTTCTCACATTATTGGGGTTCCAGGGCGCTTTAAATGTTTGAGTTGTGACCAAAAACTCGTCGTGTTTGCGTTTTATGGCCGTTTTCATGAGTTATTTCCCACGGTTTTGAGGTTCTAAGGTGATTTACAACGACCATAGTTCCTGATACATGTTTTAGGGCATCACTAAGAACTCTTTGTTTTCGTGTTTCATGAACGTTTTCTTGTGCTATTGCTCACAGTTTTGTTGTTTCAGGGCGCTTTACATGTTTGTGAGGCATGACCACAACTTGCGTTCTATGGCCATTTTCATTAGCTATTGCCCACAATTTTGGTGTTCCTTAGCGATTTACATGTTTGAGAGTGATGACCGAAAACTCATCTTTTATGCGTTTATGGGCGTTTTCATGAGTTATTCCCCACATTTTTGGTTTTAGTG
>CP125974.1:60610685-60730180 GCA_030063025.1 Avena longiglumis | reverse complement strand
ATAACTCATGATGATGTCCATAAATGCAAAAAAATGAGTTTTTCGTCATAACTCTAAAGCATGTAAACGCCCCTAAACCCCTGCAAAAATATGGGGAATAACTCATGAAAACGCCCACAAAAACGCAAAGATGAGTTTTTGGTCATAATTTCAAAACATTTAAATTGCCATGGAACCCCAAAATTGTTGGTACATTCATGGAAACGCCCATAAAAACAATTTAAAAACGAAGCTTGGTCATGCTCTCAAGCGCCGCGCCATGTATCATTTTAATATTTTCAACAGACCCCCAAAATATGTGCCCCAAACCTCACAAAATATGGGCAATAACTCATGAAAATGGCCTAAAAACGCAAAAGACGAGTTTTTGCCATAACTCAGAAACATGTAAAACACCCTAGAACCCCAAAACTATGGGCAATAGGTCACGAAAATGGCCATAAAACGCAAAAACGACGAGTTTCTGGTCATACCTCTCAAACATGTAAATCACCCTGGAAACCCAAAACTGTCGGCAATAGCTCATGAAAATGGCCATAAACGCAAAAAAGAAGTTTTAGCCATAACTCAGAAACATGTAAAACGCCCTAAATCCCAAAAATGTGATCTATAGATCATGATAATGTCCATATAACGCAAAAAATACGAGTTTTTGTCATAACTCTCAAACATGTAACTGGCCCTGGAAACCCAAAATTGTGGGCAATGCCTCATGAAAACGACCATAAAACACGAAAACAACGAGTTTTGATTCATAACTCTCAAACATGTAAAGCACCATGGAAACCCAAAACTGTGGGCAATAGCTCATGAAAATGGCCATAAAACGCAAAAAAGACGAGTTTTTCGCCATAACATAGAAACATGTAAAACACCCTACAACCCAAAAAATGAGATCAATGGATCATGATAACGGCCATATAACGCAAAAATACGAGTTTTTTGTCATAACTCTCAAACATGTAACTGGCCCTGGAACCCCAGAATTGTGGGCAATGGCTCATGAAAACCATAAAACACGAAAATGACAAGTTTTTGGTCATTCAAACTCAAACATTTAAAGCGCCCTATACCCAAAACTATGGGCAATAACTCATGAAAATGGCCATAACAGCAAAACGAAGTTTTGGCCATAACTCTCAAACATGTAAAGCATCCCTAAAATCAAAACTATGGGCTATAGATCATGATAATGGTCATAAAATAAAAATCGAGTTTTGTCATAACTCTCAAACATGTAATATGGTCATCTGGAACCCCAAAATGTGGGGAATAACTCATGAAATGGCCATAAATGCAAAAAAGATGAGTTTTGATTCATAACTCTCAAACATGTAAAGCGCCGTGGAACCCCAAAACTATGCACAATATCTCATGAAAAGCCATAAAATGCAAAAAGACGAGTTTTTGGTAACTCAAAAACATGTAAAGCCATGGAAACCCAAAAATGAGATCAATAAATCATGATAATGGCCATATATAACGGAAAACCATAGGGAATAACTCATGAAAACGTCCGCAAAATGCAAAAAAATATATGAGTTTTTGCTCATAACTCTCAAACATGTAAATGGCCCTAGAGCCCAAAACTATGGGCAAGAGGTAATGAAAATGTCCATAAAATAAAAAACGACGAGTTTTTGGTCATACCTCTCAAACATGCAAATCATCCTGAAATCCCAAAACTGTGGCCAATAGCTCATGAATGGCCATAAAATGCAAAAAATGAGTTTTTCGTCATAACTCTAAAGCATGTAAAACGCCCTAAAACCCCAAAAATATGGGGAATAACTCATGAAAACGTCCATAAAACGCAAAAAGATGAGTTTTTGGTCATAACTCTCAAACATGTAAATTGCCATGGAACCCCAAAATTGTTGGCAATATCTCATGAAAACGTCCATAAAACACAGAAACGACGAGTTTTGGTCATGCTCTCAAACATGTATCATTTTTTAATATCTTTTAATCCCTAGACCCCCAAAATATGGGCAATAGCTCATGAAAATGGCCTAAAAAACGCAAAAAAAGACGAGTTTTTGCCATAACTCAGAAACATGTAAAACGCCCTGGAACCCCAAAACTATGGGCAATAGGTCACGAAATGGCCATAAAACGCAAAAACGACGAGTTTCTGGTCATACCTCTCAAACATGTAAATCACCTTGGAAACCCAAAACTGTGGGCAATAGCTCATGAAAATGGCCATAAAACGCAAAAAAGACGAGTTTTTCGCCATAACTCAGAAACATGTAAAACGCCCTAAAACCCAAAAATGTGATCTATAGATCATGATAATGGCCATATAACGCAAAAATTACGAGTTTTGTCATAACTCTCAAACATGTAATAGCCCAGAAACCCAAAATTGTGGGCAATGGCTCATGAAAATGGCCATAAACACGAAAAACAACGGAGTTTTGATACATAACTCTCAAACATGTAAAGCGCCGTGGAACCCCAAAACGGGCAATAGCTCATGAAAATGGCCATAAAAAAGACGAAGTTTTCGCCATAACTCGAGAAACATGTAAACGCCCTAAAACCCAAAAAAATGAGATCAATGGATCATGATAACGCCATAACGCTTTAAAAATACGAAGTTTTTGTCATAACTCTCAAACATTTAAATAGCCCTGAACCCCAAAATTGTGGGCAATAGCTCATAAGCGGCCATAAAACACGAAAACAACGAAGTTTTGATTCATAACCTCAAACATGTAAAATCGAACAACTCCCAAAACCGTGCATAGCTCATGAAAAAATGGCCATAATACGCAAATGAGTTTTAACATCATTTAAATCGTAAACCCCAAAACTATGGGCAATAACTCATGAAAATGGCTATAAATGCAAAAAATATATGAGTTTTTGCTCATAACTCTCAAACATGTATGGCCCTAGAGCCCAAAAACTATGGGCAATAGGTCATGAAAATGGCCATAAAATAAAAAACGACGAGTTTTTGGTCATACCTCTCAAACATGCAAATCATCCTGAAATCCCAAAACTGTGGCCAATAGCTCATGAAAATGGCCATAAAATGCAAAAAATGAGTTTTTCGTCATAACTCTAAAGCATGTAAAACGCCCTAAAACCCCAAATATATGGGGAATAACTCATGAAAACGTCCATAAAACACAAAAAGATGAGTTTTTGGTCATAACTCTCAAACATTTAAATTGCCATGGAACCCCAAAATTGTTGGCAATATCTCATGAAAACGTCCATAAAACACGAAAACGACGAGTTTTTGGTCATGCTCTCAAACATGTATCATTTTTTAATATGTTTTTAAATCGCCCTAGACCCCCCAAAATATGGGCAATAACTCATGAAAATGGCCTAAAAACGCAAAAAAGAGGAGTTTTTGCCATAACTCAGAAACATGTAAAACACCCTAGAACCCCAAAACTATGGGCAATAGGTCACGAAAATGGCCATAAAATAAAAAAACGAAGTTTTGGTCATACCTCTCAAACATGTAAATCACCCTGAAACCCAAAAACTGGCAATAGCTCATGAAAATGGCCAAAACGCAAAAAAAATGAGTTTTTCGCCATAACTCAGAAACATGTAAAACGCCCTAAATCCCAAAAATGTGATCTATAGATCATGATAATGTCCATATAACGCAAAAAATACGAGTTTTTGTCATAACTCTCAAACATGTAACTGGCCCTGGAAACCCAAAATTGTGGGCAATGCCTCATGAAAACGGCCATAAAACACGAAAACAACGAGTTTTGATTCATAACTCTCAAACATGTAAAGCGCCGTGGAACCCCAAAACTGTGGGCAATAGCTCATGAAAATGGCCATAAAACGCAAAAAAGACGAGTTTTTCGCCATAACTCAGAAACATGTAAAACACCCTACAACCCAAAAAATGAGATCAATGGATCATGATAACGGCCATATAACGCAAAAATACGAGTTTTTTGTCATAACTCTCAAACATGTAACAGGCCCTGGAACCCCAGAATTGTGGGCAATGGCTCATGAAAACGGCCAAAAATACGAAAACAACGAGTTTTGGTCATGCCTCAAACATGTATCGCTTTTAACATCATTTTAAATCGCCCTAGACCCAAAACTATGGGCAATAACTCATGAAATGGCTATAACACGCGAAAAAATGAGTTTTGGTCATAATTCTCAAACATGTATCGGGTCTTAATCATGCACATCCCTGGAACATCAAAACTATGGGCAATAGCTCATGAAAATGGCCAAAAAACAAAAACTATGAGTTTTGGGTCATGCACTCAAACATGTATGTATTATGGTCAAATCACCTGGAACCCCAAAACTGTGGGCATAACTCATGATGATGTCCATAAAATGCAAAAAAGATGACTTTTGGTGATAACTCTCAAACATGTAAATCGCCTAGAACCCCAAAACTATGGGCAATAGCTCATGAAAACGCCATAAATGCAAAACAACGAAGTTTTGCCATGCCTCTCAAACATGTAAAGCGCCTGGAACCCCAAAACTATGAGCAATAGCACATGAAAATGGCCATAAACACTAAACGACAAGTTTTGGTCATGCCTCAAACATGTATAGGGTACTACGGTCGTTAAATATCCTCGAAACCGAAAACCATAGGAATAACTCATGAAAAGGTCCATAAAATGAAAAAAATATATGAGTTTTGCCCATAACTCTCAAACATGTAATGGCCCTAGAGCCCAAAACTATGGGCAAGAGGTCATGAAAATGGCCATAAAATAAAAAACGAAGTTTTGGTCATACCTCTCAAACATGCAAATCATCCCGAATCCCCAAACTTTGGCCAATAGCTCATGAAAATGGCCATAAAATGCAAAAAATGAGTTTTAAATCATAACTCCAAAGCATGTAAACGCCCTAAACCCAAAAATGGGGAATAACTCATGAAAATGTCCATAAAACGCAAAAGATGAGTTTTTGGTCATAACTCTCAAACATTTAAATTGCCATGGAACCCCAAAATTGTTGGCAATATCTCATGAAAAATCCATAAAACAAAAAACGAAGTTTTGGTCATGCTCTCAAACATGTATCATTTTTAAATATGTTTTTAAATCGCCCTAGACCCCCCAAAATATGGGCAATAACTCATGAAAATGGCCTAAAAACGCAAAAAAGACGAGTTTTTGCCATAACTCAGAAACATGTAAAACGCCCTAAAACCCCAAAACTATGGGCAATAGGTCACGAAATGGCCATAAAAGCAAAACGACGAAGCTGGTCATACCTCTCAAACATGTAAATCACCTGAACCCAAAACTGCCGGCAATAGCTCATGAAAATGGCCATAAAACGCAAAAAAGACGAGTTTTTCGCCATAACTCAGAAACATGTAAAACGCCCTAAATCCCAAAAATGTGATCTATAGATCATGATAATGTCCATATAACGCAAAAATACGACTTTTTGTCATAACTCTCAAACATGTAATCGCCTCGAAACCCAAAATTGTGGGCAATGCCTCATGAAAACGGCCATAAAACACGAAACAACGAAGTTTTGATTCACAACTCTCAAACATGTAAAGCGCCTGGAACCCCAAAACTGTGGGCAATAGCTCATGAAAATGGCCATAAAGCATAAAAAACGAGTTTTCGCCATAACTCGAAACATGTAAACACCTACAACCCAAAAAAATGAGATCAATGGATCATGATAACGCTATATAACGCAAAAATACGAAGTTTTTGTCATAACTCTCAAACATGTAAATAGCCCTGGAACCCCAAATTGTGGGCAATAGCTCATGAAAACGACCATAAAACACGAAAACGACAAGTTTTGGTCATGCCTCAAACATGTATCAGTTTAACATCATTTTAAATCGCCTAGACCCAAAACTATGGGCAATAACTCATGAAAATGGCTATAACACGCGAAAACGATGAGTTTTTGGTCATAATTCTCAAACATGTATCGGACCATGCACATCCCCAACATCAAAACTATGGGCAATAGCTCATGAAAATGGCCAAAAAAACAAAAACTATGAGTTTTGGTCATGCACTCAAACATGTATTGGGTATTATGGTCATTGTAAATCACCTGGAACCCCAAAATGGGGCATAACTCATGATGATGTCCATAAAATGCAAAAAAGATGACTTTTGGTGATAACTCTCAAACATGTAAATCGCCTAGAACCCCTAGAGCCCTAAAACTATGGGCAAGAGGTCATGAAAATGGCCATAAAATAAAAACGACGAGTTTTTGGTCATACCTCTCAAACATGCAAATCATCCTGAAATCCCAAACTGGCCAATAGCTCATGAAAATGGCCATAAAATGCAAAAATGAGTTTTTCATAACTCTAAAGCATGTAAACGCCTAAAACCCCAAATATATGGGGAATAACTCATGAAAACGTCCATAAAACGCGCAAAAAGATGAGTTTTGGTCATAACTCTCAAACATTTAAATTGCCATGGAACCCCAAAATTGTTGGCAATATCTCATGAAAACGCCCATAAAACACGAAAGCGAAGTTTTGGTCATGCTCTCAAACATGTATCATTTTTAATATGTTTTAAATCGCCCTAGACCCCAAAATATGGGCAATAACTCATGAAAATGGCCTAAAACGCAAAAAAGGAGTTTTGCCATAACTCGAAACATGTAAAACACCCTAGAACCCCAAAACTATGGGCAATAGGTCACAAAATGGCCATAAAAAACGAAGCGAGTTTACGGTCATACCTCTCAAACATGTAAATCACCTCGAAACCCAAAACTGCCGGCAATAGCTCATGAAAATGGCCATAAACGCATAAAAAGACGAGTTTTTCGCCATAACTCGAAACATGTAAACGCCTAAATCCCAAAATGTGATCTATAGATCATGATAATGTCCATATAACGCAAAAAATGAAGTTTTTGTCATAACTCTCAAACATGTAACTGGCCCTGGAAACCCAGAATTGTGGGCAATGCCTCATGAAAACGGCCATAAAACGAAAACAACGAAGTTTTGATTCATAACTCTCAAACATGTAAAGCGCCGAACCCCAAACTATGGGCAATAGCTCATGAAATTGGCCATAAACGCAAAAGACGAAGTTTTCGCCATAACTCGTAAACATGTAAAACACCCTACAACCCAAAAAAAATGAGACCAATGGATCATGATAACGTCCATATAACGCAAAAAATACGAGTTTTTTGTCATAACTCTCAAACATGTAAATAGCCCTGGAACCCCAGAATTGTGGGCAATAGCTCATGAAAATGACCATAAAACACGAAACGACAAGTTTTGGTCATGCCCTCAAACATGTATCAGTTTAACATCATTTTAAATCGCCCTAGACCCCAAAACTATGGGCAATAACTCATGAAAATGGCTATAACACGAAAAAATGAGTTTTTGGTCATAATTCTCAAACATGTATCGGGTCTTCTGAGACCATGCACATCCCCAACATCAAAACTATGGGCAATAGCTCATGAAAATGGCCAAAAAACAAAAACTATGAGTTTTGGGTCATGCACTCAAACATGTATTGGGTATTATGGTCGTAAATCACCTGGAACCAAAAAATGGGGCATAACTCATGATGATGTCCATAAAATGCAAAAAAGATGACTTTTGGTGATAACTCTCAAACATGTAAATCGCCCTAGAACCCCAAAACTATGGGCAATAGCTCATGAAAACGCCATAAAATGCAAAAACAACGAAGTTTTTGCCATGCCTCTCAAACATGTAAAGCGCCGGAACCCCAAAACTATGAGCAATAGCACATGAAAATGGCCATAAACAAGCGACAAGTTTTTGGTCATGCCCTCAAACATGTATAGGGTACTACGGTCGTTATAAATATCCCTGGAACCCGAAAACCATAGGGAATAACTCATGAAAAGGTCCGCAAAATGAAAAACAATATATGAGTTTTTGCCCATAACTCTCAAACATGTAAATGGCCCTAGAGCCCAAAAACTATGGGCAAGAGGTCATGAAAATGGCCATAAAATAAAAAACGACGAGTTTTTGGTCATACCTCTCAAACATGCAAATCATCCTGAAATCCCCAAACTTTGGCCAATAGCTCATGAAAATGGCCATAAAATGCAAAAAATGAGTTTTTCGTCATAACTCCAAAGCATGTAAAACGCCCTAAAACCGCAAAAATACGGGGAATAACTCATGAAAATGTCCATAAAACGCAAAAAGATGAGTTTTTGGTCATAACTCTCAAACATTTAAATTGCCATGGAACCCCAAAATTGTTGGCAATATCTCATGAAAACGTCCATAAAACACGAAAACGACGAGTTTTTGGTCATGCTCTCAAACATGTATCATTTTTTAATATGTTTTTAAATCGCCCTAGACCCCCCAAAATATGGGCAATAACTCATGAAAATGGCCTAAAACGCAAAAAAGACGAGTTTGCCATAACTCAGAAACATGTAAAACACCCTGGAACCCCAAAATATGGGCAATAGGTCACGAAATGGCATAAGCATAAACAAAAAACGAAGTTTACGGTCATACCTCTCAAACATGTAAATCACCCCGAAACCCAAAACTGTGGGCAATAGCTCATGAAAATGGCCATAAAACGCAAAAGACGAAGTTTTCGCCATAACTCGTAAACATGTAAACGCCTAAATCCCCAAAAATATGATCTATAGATCATGATAATGTCCATATAACGCAAAAATACGAAGTTTTTGTCATAACTCTCAAACATGTAATCGCCCCGAAACCCAAAATTGTGGGCAATGCCTCATGAAACGGCCATAAAACAAAAAACAACGAAGTTTTGATTCATAACTCTCAAACATGTAAAGGCCTGGAACCCAAACTGGGCAATAGCTCATGAAAATGGCCATAAAACGCAAAAGACGAGTTTTCGCCATAACTCGAAACATGTAAAACACCTACAACCCAAAAAATGAGATCAATGGATCATGATAACGGCCATATAATGCAAAAAATACGAGTTTTTTGTCATAACTCTCAAACATGTAAAGAGCCCTGGAACCCCAGAATTGTGGGCAATAGCTCATGAAAACGACCATAAAACACAAACGACAAGTTTTGGTCATGCCCTCAAACATGTATCAGTTTTAACATCATTTTAAATCACCCTAGACCCAAACTATGGGCAATAACTCATGAAAATGTCCATAAAATGCAAAAAAGATGACTTTTGGTGATAACTCTCAAACATGTAAATGGCCCTAGAACCCTAAAACTATGGGCAATAGGTCATGAAAATGGCCATAAAATAAAAAACGAAGTTTTTGGTCATACCTCTCAAACATGCAAATCATCCTGAATCCAAAACTGGGCCAATAGCTCATGAAAATGGCCATAAAATGCAAAAATGAGTTTTCATCATAACTCTAAAGCATGTAAACGCCCTAAAACCCAAATATATGGGGAATAACTCATGAAAACGCCCATAAAACACAAAAGATGAGTTTTTGGTCATAACTCTCAAACATTTAAATTGCCATGGAACCCCAAAATTGTTGGCAATATCTCATGAAAACGCCATAAAACGAAAACGACGAAGTTTTGGTCATGCTCAAACATGTATCATTTTTAATATGTTTTAAATCGCCCTAGACCCCCAAAATATGGGCAATAACTCATGAAAATGGCCTAAAAACGCAAAAAAGAGGAGTTTTTGCCATAACTCAGAAACATGTAAAACACCCTAGAACCCCAAAACTATGGGCAATAGGTCACGAAAATGGCCATAAAACGCAAAAAAGACGAGTTTCTGGTCATACCTCTCAAACATGTAAATCACCACGAAACCCAAAATGTGGGCAATAGCTCATGAAAATGGCCATAAACGCAAAAAGACGAGTTTTTCGCCATAACTCGAAACATGTAAACGCCTAAACCCAAAAATGTGATCTATAGATCATGATAATGTCCATATAACGCAAAAAACGAAGTTTTGTCATAACTCTCAAACATGTAAATAGCCCTGAAACCCAAAATTGTGGGCAATGCCTCATGAAAACGGCCATAAAACACGAAAACAACAAGTTTTTGGTCATTCAAACACCCCAAAACTATGGGCAATAACTCATGAAAATGGCTATAAAGTTTTGGTCATAATCTCAAACATGTAAAACTATGGGCAATAGCTCATGAAAATGGCCAAAAAACAAAAAAAAAAGATGACTAACTCTCAAACATGTAAATCGCCTAGAACCCCAAAACTATGAGCAATGGATCATGATAACGTCCATATAATGCAAAAACAACGAAGTTTTTGTCATAACTCTCAAACATGTAAAGCCTGGAACCCCAAAACTATGGGCAATAGCATGAAAATGGCCATAAAACACGAAACGACAAGTTTTTGGTCATGCCTCAAACATGTATCGGGTACATCATTTAAAATCGCCTAGACCCAAAAACTATGGGAATAACTCATGAAAACGGCAAAAAAAAAAAAATATGAGTTTTGTCATAACTCAAACATGTAAATCCCTAGAGCCCAAAACTATGGGCCATGAAAATGGCCATAAAATAAAACAGTTTTTGGTCATACCTCTCAAACATGCAAATCATCCCGAATCCCAAAACTATGGGCAATAGCTCATGAAAATGGCCATAAATGCAAAAAAATGAGTTTTGGTCATGCACTCAAACATGTAAATCACCCTAAAACCCCAAAAATATGGGCAATAACTCATGATGATGTCCATAAAATGCAAAAAGATGACTTTTTGGTGATAACTCTCAAACATGTAAATCGCCATGGAACCCCAAAATATGGGCAATAGCTCATGAAAACGCCATAAAAACAACGAGTTTTGGTCATGCCTCAAACATGTCTCAAACATGTAAAACATCTGGAACCCCAAAACTATGAGCAATAGCACATGAAAATGGCCATAAAACAAAACGACAAGTTTTTGGTCATGCCCTCAAACATGTATAGGGTACTACTACGTCGTTTAAATATCCTGAACCCGAAAACCATGGGGAATAACTCATGAAAAGGTCCGCAAAATGAAAAACAATATATGAGTTTTTGCCCATAACTCTCAAGCATGTAAATGGCCCTAGAGCCCAAATACTATGGGCAAGAGGTCGTGTAAGTGGCCATAAATAAAAAATCGAAGTTTTGGTCATACCTCTCAAACATGCAAATCATCCCTGAATCCCAAACTTTGGCCAATAGCTCATGAAAATGGCCATAAAATGCAAAAAATGAGTTTTCGTCATAACTCAAAGCATGTAAACTCCTAAAACCGCAAAAATACGGGAATAACTCATGAAAATGTCCATAAAACGCATAAAAGATGAGTTTTGGTCATAACTCTCAAACATTTAAATTGCCATGGAACCCCAAAATTGTTGGCAATATCTCATGAAAACGTCCATAAAACACGAAAACGACGAGTTTTTGGTCATACTCTCAAACATGTATCATTTTTTAATATGTTTTTAAATCGCCCTAGACCCCAAAATATGGGCAATAACTCATGAAAATGGCCTAAAAAAAAGACGAGTTTTGCCATAACTTCAAACATGTAAACCAACATAGAACCCCAAAACTATTGGCAATAGGTCACGAAAACGGCCATAAAACGCAAAAACGACGAGTTTCTGGTCATACCTCTCAAACATGTAAATCACCACGAAACCCAAACTGGGCAATAGCTCATGAAAATGGCCATAAACGCATAAAAAACGAAGTTTTCGCCATAACTCGAAACATGTAAACGCCTAAATCCCAAAATATGATCTATAGATCATGATAATGTCCATATAACGCAAAAAATGAGTTTTGTCATAACTCTCAAACATGTAATCGCCCCTGAAACCCAAAATTGTGGGCAATGCCTCATGAAAACGGCCATAAAACACGAAAACGAAGTTTTGATTCACAACTCTCAAACATGTAAAAGCCTGGAACCCCAAAATGTGGGCAATAGCTCATGAAAATGGCCATAAACGCAAAAAGACGAAGTTTTTCGCCATAACTCGTAAACATAAAACACCCTACAACCCAAAAAAAATGAGATCAATGGATCATGATAACGGCCATATAACGCAAAAAATACGAGTTTTTTGTCATAACTCTCAAACATGTAAATAGCCCTGGAACCCCAGAATTGTGGGCAATAGCTCATGAAAACGACCATAAAACACGAAAACGACAAGTTTTTGGTCATGCCCTCAAACATGTATCAGTTTTAACATCATTTTAAATCGCCCTAGACCCACCAAAACTATGGGCAATAACTCATGAAAATGGCTATAACACGCGAAAACGATGAGTTTTTGGTCATAATTCTCAAACATGTATCGGGTCTTACAGACCATGCACATCCCCTGGAACATCAAAACTATGGGCAATAGCTCATGAAAATGGCCAAAAAAACAAAAAACTATGAGTTTTGGGTCATGCACTCAAACATGTATTGGGTATTATGGTCGTTGTAAATCACCCTGGAACCCCAAAACTGTGGGGCATAACTCATGATGATGTCCATAAAATGCAAAAAAAGATGACTTTTTGGTGATAACTCTCAAACATGTAAATCGCCCTAGAACCCTAAAACTATGGGCAATAGGTCATGAAAATGGCCATAAAATAAAAAACGACGAGTTTTTGGTCATACCTCTCAAACATGCAAATCATCCTGAAATCCCAAAACTGTGGCCAATAGCTCATGAAAATGGCCATAAAATGCAAAAAATGAGTTTTTCGTCATAACTCTAAAGCATGTAAAACGCCCTAAAACCACAAAAATATGGGGAATAACTCATGAAAACGTCCATAAAACGCAAAAAGATGAGTTTTTGGTCATAACTCTCAAACATTTAAATTGCCATGGAACCCCAAAATTGTTGGCAATATCTCATGAAAACGTCCATAAAACACGAAAACGACGAGTTTTTGGTCATACTCTCAAACATGTATCATTTTTTAATATGTTTTTAAATCGCCCTAGACCCCCAAAATATGGGCAATAACTCATGAAAATGGCCTAAAAACGCAAAAAAGAGGAGTTTTTGCCATAACTCAGAAACATGTAAAACACCCTAGAACCCCAAAACTATGGGCAATAGGTCACGAAAATGGCCATAAAACGCAAAAACGACGAGTTTCTGGTCATACCTCTCAAACATGTAAATCACCCTGGAAACCCAAAACTGTCGGCAATAGCTCATGAAAATGGCCATAAAACGCAAAAAAGACGAGTTTTTCGCCATAACTCAGAAACATGTAAAACGCCCTAAATCCCAAAAATGTGATCTATAGATCATGATAATGTCCATATAACGCAAAAAATACGAGTTTTTGTCATAACTCTCAAACATGTAACTGGCCCTGGAAACCCAAAATTGTGGGCAATGCCTCATGAAAACGGCCATAAAACACGAAAACAACGAGTTTTGATTCATAACTCTCAAACATGTAAAGCGCCGTGGAACCCCAAAACTATGGGCAATAGCTCATGAAATTGGCCATAAAACGCAAAAAAGACGAGTTTTTCGCCATAACTCAGAAACATGTAAAACACCCTACAACCCAAAAAAAATGAGATCAATGGATCATGATAACGTCCATATAACGCAAAAAATACGAGTTTTTTGTCATAACTCTCAAACATGTAAATAGCCCTGGAACCCCAGAATTGTGGGCAATAGCTCATGAAAACGACCATAAAACACGAAAACGACAAGTTTTTGGTCATGCCCTCAAACATGTATCAGTTTTAACATCATTTTAAATCGCCCTAGACCCACCAAAACTATGGGCAATAACTCATGAAAATGGCTATAACACGCGAAAACGATGAGTTTTTGGTCATAATTCTCAAACATGTATCGGGTCTTACAGACCATGCACATCCCCTGGAACATCAAAACTATGGGCAATAGCTCATGAAAATGGCCAAAAAAAACAAAAAACTATGAGTTTTGGGTCATGCACTCAAACATGTATTGGGTATTATGGTCGTTGTAAATCACCCTGGAACCCCAAAACTGTGGGGCATAACTCATGATGATGTCCATAAAATGCAAAAAAAGATGACTTTTTGGTGATAACTCTCAAACATGTAAATCGCCCTAGAACCCCAAAACTATGGGCAATAGCTCATGAAAACGGCCATAAAATGCAAAAACAACGAGTTTTTGCCATGCCTCTCAAACATGTAAAGCGCCGTGGAACCCCAAAACTATGAGCAATAGCACATGAAAATGGCCATAAAACACGAAACGACAAGTTTTTGGTCATGCCCTCAAACATGTATAGGGTACTACGGTCGTTATAAATATCCCTGGAACCCGAAAACCATAGGGAATAACTCATGAAAAGGTCCGCAAAATGAAAAACAATATATGAGTTTTTGCCCATAACTCTCAAACATGTAAATGGCCCTAGAGCCCAAAAACTATGGGCAAGAGGTCATGAAAATGGCCATAAAATAAAAAACGACGAGTTTTTGGTCATACCTCTCAAACATGCAAATCATCCTCGAATCCCAAAACTTTGGCCAATAGCTCATGAAAATGGCCATAAAATGCAAAAAATGAGTTTTTCGTCATAACTCCAAAGCATGTAAAACGCCCTAAAACCGCAAAAATACGGGGAATAACTCATGAAAATGTCCATAAAACGCAAAAAGATGAGTTTTTGGTCATAACTCTCAAACATTTAAATTGCCATGGAACCCCAAAATTGTTGGCAATATCTCATGAAAACGTCCATAAAACACGAAAACGACGAGTTTTTGGTCATACTCTCAAACATGTATCATTTTTTAATATGTTTTTAAATCGCCCTAGACCCCCAAAATATGGGCAATAACTCATGAAAATGGCCTAAAAACGCAAAAAAGAGGAGTTTTTGCCATAACTCAGAAACATGTAAAACACCCTAGAACCCCAAAACTATGGGCAATAGGTCACGAAAATGGCCATAAAACGCAAAAACGACGAGTTTCTGGTCATACCTCTCAAACATGTAAATCACCCTGGAAACCCAAAACTGTCGGCAATAGCTCATGAAAATGGCCATAAAACGCAAAAAAGACGAGTTTTTCGCCATAACTCAGAAACATGTAAAACGCCCTAAATCCCAAAAATGTGATCTATAGATCATGATAATGTCCATAACGCATAAAAATACGAAGTTTTGTCATAACTCTCAAACATGTAATCGCCTGAACCCCAAAATTGTGGGCAATGGCTCATGAAAACGGCCATAAAACACGAAAACAACGAGTATTGATTCATAACTCTCAAACATGTAAAGCGCCGTGGAACCCCAAAACTATGGGCAATAGCTCATGAAAATGGCCATAAAACGCAAAAAAGACGAGTTTTTTGCCATAACTCAGAAACATGTAAAACGCCCTAAAACCAAAAAAATGAGATCAATGGATCATGATAACGGCCA
Source organism: Avena longiglumis (assembly GCA_030063025.1). Lineage (NCBI taxonomy): Eukaryota > Viridiplantae > Streptophyta > Magnoliopsida > Poales > Poaceae > Avena > Avena longiglumis. The sequence continues at coordinate 60,714,770 of CP125974.1, read as the reverse complement.
TATAACGCAAAAATACGAGTTTTTTGTCATAACTCTCAAACATTTAAATAGCCCTGGAACCCCAAAATTATGGGCAATAGCTCATGAAAACGGCCATAAAACACGAAAACGACAAGTTTTTGGTCATGCCCTCAAACATGTATCATTTTTAACATCATTTTAAATCGCCTAGACCCACCAAAACTATGGGCAATAACTCATGAAAATGGCTATAACACGCAAAACGATGAGTTTTGGTCATAATTCTCAAACATGTATCGGGTCTTCAGACCATGCACATCCCCGAACATCAAAACTATGGGCAATAGCTCATGAAAATGGCCAAAAAACAAAAACTATGAGTTTTGGGTCATGCACTCAAACATGTATTGGGTATTATGGTCGTTGTAAATCACCGAACCCCAAAACTGTGGGCATAACTCATGATGATGTCCATAAAATGCAAAAAAGATGACTTTTGGTGATAACTCTCAAACATGTAAATCGCCTAGAACCCTAAAACTATGGGCAATAGCTCATGAAATGCCATAAATGCAAAAAACGAAGTTTTGCCATGCCTCTCAAACATGTAAAGCGCCAGGAACCCCAAAACTATGAGCAATAGCACATGAAAATGGCCATAAAACACGAAGCGACAAGTTTTTGTCATGCCCTCAAACATGTATAGGGTACTACGGTCGTTATAAATATCCTCGAACCCGAAAACCATAGGGAATAACTCATGAAAACGATGCAAAATGCAAAAAATATATGAGTTTTTGCCATAACTCTCAAACATGTAATGGGCCCTAGAGCCCAAAAAACTATGGGCAAGAGGTCATGAAAATGGCCATAAAATAAAAAACGACGAGTTTTTGGTCATACCTCTCAAACATGCAAATCATCCTGAAATCCCCAAACTTTGGCCAATAGCTCATGAAAATGGCCATAAAATGCAAAAAATGAGTTTTTCGTCATAACTCCAAAGCATGTAAAACGCCCTAAAACCCCAAAAATACGGGGAATAACTCATGAAAATGTCCATAAAACGCAAAAAGATGAGTTTTTGGTCATAACTCTCAAACATTTAAATTGCCATGGAACCCCAAAATTGTTGGCAATATCTCATGAAAACGTCCATCAAACACGAAAACGACGAGTTTTTGGTCATGCTCTCAAACATGTATCATTTTTTAATATCTTTTTAAATCGCCTTAGACCGCCCAAAATATGGGCAATAACTCATGAAAATGGCCTACAAACGCAAAAAAGACGAGTTTTGCCATAACTCATGAAACATGTAAAACACCCTGGAACCCCAAAACTATGGGCAATAGGTCACGAAAACGCAAAAAAAACGAGTTTCTGGTCATACCTCTCAAACATGTAAATCACCCTGGAAACCCAAAACTGTGGGCAATAGCTCATGAAAATGGCCATAAAACGCAAAAAAGACGAGTTTTTCGCCATAACTCAGAAACATGTAAAACACCCTACAACCCAAAAAATGAGATCAATGGATCATGATAACGGCCATATAACGCAAAAATACGAGTTTTTTGTCATAACTCTCAAACATGTAACTGGCCCTGGAACCCCAGAATTGTGGGCAATGGCTCATGAAAACGGCCAAAAACACGAAAACAACGAGTTTTGATTCATAACTCTCAAACATGTAAAGCGCCGTCGAACCCCAAAACTGTGGGCAATAGCTCATGCAAATAGCCATAAAACGGAAAAAAGACGAGTTTTTTGCCATAACTCAGAAACATGTAAAACGCCCTCAAACCCAAAAAATGAGATCAATGGATCATGATAACGGCCATATAACGCAAAAATACGAGTTTTTTGTCATAACTCTCAAACATTTAAATAGCCCTGGAACCCCAAAATTATGGGCAATAGCTCATGAAAACGGCCAAAAACACGAAAACAACAAGTTTTGATTCATAACTCTCAAACATGTAACGTGCCGTCGAACCCCAAAACTGTGGGCAATAGCTCATGAAAATGGCCATAAAACGCAAAAAAGACGAGTTTTTCGCCATAACTCAGAAACATGTAAAACGCCCTAAAACCCAAATATGTGATCTATAGATCATGATAATGGTCATATAACGCAAAAAATACGAGTTTTTGTCATAACTCTCAAACATGTAACTGGCACTGGAACCCCAAAATTGTGGGCAATGGCTCATGAAAACGGCCATAAAACACGAAAACAACGAGTTTTGATTCATAACTCTCAAACATGTAAAGCGCCGTGGAACCCCAAAACCGTGCACAATATCTCATGAAAATGGCCATAATATTAAAAAGACGAAGCCATAACTCAAATACATGTAAACGCCCTAAAACCCAAAAATGAGATCAATAGATCATGATAACGGCCATATAACGGAAAACCATAGGGAATAACTCATGAAAACATCCGCAAAATGCAAAAAAAATATGAGTTTTTGCTCATAACTCTCAAACATGTAAATGGCCCTAGAGCCCAAAAACTATGGGCAAGAGGTCATGAAAATGGCCATAAAATAAAAAACGACGAGTTTTTGGTCATACCTCTCAAACATGCAAATCATCCTGAAATCCCAAAACTGTGGCCAATAGCTCATGAAAATGGCCATAAAATGCAAAAAAAATGAGTTTTCGTCATAACTCTAAAGCATGTAAAACGCCCTAAAACCCCAAAAATATGGGGAATAACTCATGAAAACGTCCATAAAACGCAAAAAGATGAGTTTTTGGTCATAACTCTCAAACATTTAAATTGCCATGGAACCCCAAAATTGTTGGCAATATCTCATGAAAACGTCCATAAAACACGAAAACGACGAGTTTTTGGTCATGCTCTCAAACATGTATCATTTTTTAATATGTTTTTAAATCGCCCTAGACCCCCCAAAATATGGGCAATAACTCATGAAAATGGCCTAAAAACGCAAAAAAGACGAGTTTTTGCCATAACTCAGAAACATGTAAAACACCCTAGAACCCCAAAACTATGGGCAATAGGTCACGAAAATGGCCATAAAACGCAAAAACGACGAGTTTCTGGTCATACCTCTCAAACATGTAAATCACCCTGGAAACCCAAAACTGTCGGCAATAGCTCATGAAAATGGCCATAAAACGCAAAAAAGACGAGTTTTTCGCCATAACTCAGAAACATGTAAAACGCCCTAAATCCCAAAAATGTGATCTATAGATCATGATAATGTCCATATAACGCAAAAAATACGAGTTTTTGTCATAACTCTCAAACATGTAACTGGCCCTGGAAACCCAAAATTGTGGGCAATGCCTCATGAAAACGGCCATAAAACACGAAAACAACGAGTTTTGATTCATAACTCTCAAACATGTAAAGCGCCGTGGAACCCCAAAACTGTGGGCAATAGCTCATGAAAATGGCCATAAAACGCAAAAAAGACGAGTTTTTCGCCATAACTCAGAAACATGTAAAACACCCTACAACCCAAAAAAATGAGATCAATGGATCATGATAACGGCCATATAACGCAAAAAATACGAGTTTTTTGTCATAACTCTCAAACATGTAAATAGCCCTGGAACCCCAGAATTGTGGGCAATAGCTCATGAAAACGACCATAAAACACGAAAACGACAAGTTTTTGGTCATGCCCTCAAACATGTATCAGTTTTAACATCATTTTAAATCGCCCTAGACCCACCAAAACTATGGGCAATAACTCATGAAAATGGCTATAACACGCGAAAACGATGAGTTTTGATCATAATTCTCAAACTTGTATCGGGTCTTACAGACCATGCACATCCCCTGGAACATCAAAACTATGGGCAATAGCTCATGAAAATGGCCAAAAAAACAAAAAACTATGAGTTTTGGGTCATGCACTCAAACATGTATTGGGTATTATGGTCGCTAAATCACCCCGAACCCCAAAACTGTGGGGCATAACTCATGATGATGTCCATAAAATGCAAAAAAAGATGACTTTTGGTGATAACTCAAACATGTAAATCGCCCTAGAACCCCAAAACTATGGGCAATAGCTCATGAAACGGCCATAAAATGCAAGAACAACGAGTTTTTGCCATGCCTCTCAAACATGTAAAGCGCCGTGGAACCCCAAAACTATGAGCAATAGCACATGAAAATGGCCATAAAACACGAAACGACAAGTTTTTGGTCATGCCCTCAAACATGTATAGGGTACTACGGTCGTTATAAATATCCTCGAACCCAAAACCATAGGGAATAACTCATGAAAACGTCCGCAAAATGAAAAAAAATATATGAGTTTTTGCCCATAACTCTCAAACATGTAAATGGCCCTAGAGCCCAAAAACTATGGGCAAGAGGTCATGAAAATGGCCATAAAATAGAAAACGACGAGTTTTTGGTCATACCTCTCAAACATGCAAATCATCCTGAAATCCCCAAACTTTGGCCAATAGCTCATGAAAATGGCCATAAAATGCAAAAAATGAGTTTTTCGTCATAACTCCAAAGCATGTAAAACGCCCTAAAACCCCAAAAATACGGGGAATAACTCATGAAAATGTCCATAAACGCATAAAAAGATGAGTTTTTGGTCATAACTCTCAAACATTTAAATTGCCATGGAACCCCAAAATTGTTGGCAATATGTCATGAAAACGTCCATATAACACGAAAACGACGAGTTTTTGGTCATGCTCTCAAACATGTATCATTTTTTAATATCTTTTTAAATCGCCCTAGAACCCCTAAACTATGGGCAATAGCTCATGAAAACGGCCATAAAACGCGAAAAACGACGAGTTTTTGCCATAACTCATGAAACATGTAAATACCCTGGAACCCCAAAACTATGGGCAATAGGTCACGAAAAAAAAAAAAACGAGTTTCTGGTCATACCTCTCAAACATGTAAATCACCCTGGAAACCCAAAACTGTGGGCAATAGCTCATGAAAATGGCCATAAAACGCAAAAAAGACGAGTTTTTCGCCATAACTCAAAAACATGTAAAACGCCCTAAAACCCAAAAATGTGATCTATAGATCAAGAAAATGGCCATATAACGCAAAAAATACGAGTTTTTGTCATAACTCTCAAACATGTAACTGGCCCTGGAACCCCAAAATTGTGGGCAATGGCTCATGAAAACGGCCATAAAACACGAAAACAACGAGTTTTGATTCATAACTCTCAAACATGTAAAGCGCCGTGGAACCCCAAAACTGTGGGCAATAGCTCATGAAAATGGCCATAAAACGCAAAAAAGACGAGTTTTTCGCCATAAGTCAGAAACATGTAAAACGCCCTAAAACCCAAAAAATGAGATCAATGGATCATGATAACGGCCATATAACGCAAAAATACGAGTTTTTTGTCATAACTCTCAAACATTTAAATAGCCCTGGAACCCCAAAATTATGGGCAATAGCTCATGAAAACGGCCAAAAACACGAAAACAACGAGTTTTGATTCATAACTCTCAAACATGTAAAGCGCCGTCGAACCCCAAAACTGTGGGCAATAGCTCATGAAAATGGCCATAAAACGCAAAAAAGACGAGTTTTTCGCCATAACTCAGAAACATGTAAAACGCCCTAAAACCCAAATATGTGATCTATAGATCATGATAATGGTCATATAACGCAAAAAATACGAGTTTTTGTCATAACTCTCAAACATGTAACTGGCACTGGAACCCCAAAATTGTGGGCAATGGCTCATGAAAACGGCCATAAAACACGAAAACAACGAGTTTTGATTCATAACTCTCAAACATGTAAAGCGCCGTGGAACCCCAAAACCGTGCACAATATCTCATGAAAATGGCCATAATACGCAAAAAAGACGAGTTTTCGCCATAACTCAAATACATGTAAAACGCCCTAAAACCCAAAAAATGAGATCAATAGATCATGATAACGGCCATATAACGGAAAACCATAGGGAATAACTCATGAAAACGTCCGCAAAATGCAAAAAAATATATGAGTTTTTGCTCATAACTCTCAAACATGTAAATGGCCCTAGAGCCCAAAAACTATGGGCAAGAGGTCATGAAAATGGCCATAAAATAAAAAACGACGAGTTTTTGGTCATACCTCTCAAACATGCAAATCATCCTGAAATCCCAAAACTGTGGCCAATAGCTCATGAAAATGGCCATAAAATGCAAAAAATGAGTTTTTCGTCATAACTCTAAAGCATGTAAAACGCCCTAAAACCCCAAAAATATGGGGAATAACTCATGAAAACGTCCATAAAAGGCAAAAAGATGAGTTTTTGGTCATAACTCTCAAACATTTAAATTGCCATGGAACCCCAAAATTGTTGGCAATATCTCATGAAAACGTCCATAAAACACGAAAACGACGAGTTTTTGGTCATGCTCTCAAACATGTATCATTTTTTAATATGTTTTTAAATCGCCCTAGACCCCCCAAAATATGGGAAATAACTCATGAAAATGGCGTAAAAACGCAAAAAAGACGAGTTTTTGCCATAACTCAGAAACATGTAAAACACCCTAGAACCCCAAAACTATGGGCAATGGGTCACGAAAATGGCCATAAAACGCAAAAACGACGAGTTTCTGGTCATACCTCTCAAACATGTAAATCACCCTGGAAACCCAAAACTGTCGGCAATAGCTCATGAAAATGGCCATAAAACGCAAAAAAGACGAGTTTTTCGCCATAACTCAGAAACATGTAAAACGCCCTAAATCCCAAAAATGTGATCTATAGATCATGATAATGTCCATATAACTCAAAAAATACGAGTTTTTGTCATAACTCTCAAACATGTAAATGGCCCTGGAAACCCAAAATTGTGGGCAATGCCTCATGAAAACGGCCATAAAACACGAAAACAACGAGTTTTGATTCATAACTCTCAAACATGTAAAGCGCCATGGAACCCCAAAACTGTGGGCAAGAGCTCATGAAAATGGCCATAAAACGCAAAAAAGACGAGTTTTTCGCCATAACTCAGAAACATGTGAAACACCCTACAACCCAAAAAAATGAGATCAATGGATCATGATAACGGCCATATAACGCAAAAAATACGAGTTTTTTGTCATAACTCTCAAACATGTAAATAGCCCTGGAACCCCAGAATTGTGGGCAATAGCTCATGAAAACGACCATAAAACACGAAAACGACAAGTTTTTGGTCATGCCCTCAAACATGTATCAGTTTTAACATCATTTTAAATCGCCCTAGACCCACCAAAACTATGGGCAATAACTCATGAAAATGGCTATAACACGCGAAAACGATGAGTTTTTGGTCATAATTCTCAAACATGTATCTGGTCTTACAGACCATGCACATCCCCTGGAACATCAAAACTATGGGCAATAGCTCATGAAAATGGCCAAAAAAACAAAAAACTATGAGTTTTGGGTCATGCACTCAAACATTTATTGGGTATTATGGTCGTTGTAAATCACCCTGGAACCCCAAAACTGTGGGGCATAACTCATGATGATGTCCATAAAATGCAAAAAAAGATGACCTTTTGGTGATAACTCTTAAACATGTAAATCGCCCTAGAACCCCAAAACTATGGGCAATAGATCATGAAAACGGCCATAAAATGCAAAAACAACGAGTTTTTGCCATGCCTCTCAAACATGTAAAGCGTCGTGGAACCCCAAAACTATGAGCAATAGCACATGAAAATGGCCATAAAACACGAAACGACAAGTTTTTGGTCATGCCCTCAAACATGTATAGGGTACTACGGTCGTTATAAATATCCCTGGAACCCGAAAACCATAGGGAATAACTCATGAAAACGTCCGCAAAATGAAAAAAAATATATGAGTTTTTGCCCATAACTCTCAAACATGTAAATGGCCCTAGAGCCCAAAAACTATGGGCAAGAGGTCATGAAAATGGCCATAAAATAGAAAACGACGAGTTTTTGGTCATACCTCTCAAACATGCAAATCATCCTGAAATCCCCAAACTTTGGCCAATAGCTCATGAAAATGGCCATAAAATGCAAAAAATGAGTTTTTCGTCATAACTCCAAAGCATGTAAAACGCCCTAAAACCCCAAAAATACGGGGAATAACTCATGAAAATGTCCATAAAACGCAAAAAGATGAGTTTTTGGTCATAACTCTCAAACATTTAAATTGCCATGGAACCCCAAAATTGTTGGCAATATGTCATGAAAACGTCCATCAAACACGAAAACGACGAGTTTTTGGTCATGCTCTCAAACATGTATCATTTTTTAATATCTTTTTAAATCGCCTTAGACCGCCCAAAATATGGGCAATAACTCATGAAAATGGCCTACAAACGCAAAAAAGACGAGTTTTGCCATAACTCATGAAACATGTAAAACACCCTAGAACCCCAAAACTATGGGCAATAGGTCACGAAAAATAAAAAAAAGAAGTTTACGGTCATACCTCTCAAACATGTAAATCACCACGAAACCCAAAACTGTGGGCAATAGCTCATGAAAATGGCCATAAAACGCAAAAAAGACGAGTTTTTCGCCATAACTCAAAAACATGTAAAACGCCCTAAAACCCAAAAATGTGATCTATAGATCAAGAAAATGGCCATATAACGCAAAAAATACGAGTTTTTGTCATAACTCTCAAACATGTAACTGGCCCTGGAACCCCAAAATTGTGGGCAATGGCTCAAGAAAACGGCCATAAAACATGAAAACAACGAGTATTGATTCATAACTCTCAAACATGTAAAGCGCCGTGGAACCCCAAAACTGTGGGCAATAGCTCATGAAAATGGCCATAAAACGCAAAAAAGACAAGTTTTTCGCCATAAGTCAGAAACATGTAAAACGCCCTAAAACCCAAAAAATGAGATCAATGGATCATGATAACGACCATATAACGCAAAATACGAGTTTTTGGTCATAACTCTCAAACATTTAAATAGCCCTGGAACCCCAAAATTATGGGCAATAGCTCATGAAAACGGCCAAAAACACGAAAACAACGAGTTTTGATTCATAACTCTCAAACATGTAAAGTAACGTCAGGGGAAATAGCTCATGAAAATGGCCATAAACGCAAAAAAAGCAGTTTTTCGCCATAACTCAGAAACATGTAAAACGCCCTAAAACCCAAATATGTGATCTATAGATCATGATAATGGTCATATAACGCAAAAAATACGAGTTTTTGTCATAACTCTCAAACATGTAACTGGCACTGGAACCCCAAAATTGTGGGCAATGGCTCATGAAAACGGCCATAAAACACGAAAACAACGAGTTTTGATTCATAACTCTCAAACATGTAAAGCGCCGTGGAACCCCAAAACCGTGCACAATATCTCATGAAAATGGCCATAATACGCAAAAAAGACGAGTTTTCGCCATAACTCAAATACATGTAAAACGCCCTAAAACCCAAAAAATGAGATCAATAGATCATGATAACGGCCATATAACGGAAAACCATAGGGAATAACTCATGAAAACGTCCGCAAAATGCAAAAAAATATATGAGTTTTTGCTCATAACTCTCAAACATGTAAATGGCCCTAGAGCCCAAAAACTATGGGCAAGAGGTCATGAAAATGGCATAAAATAAAAAACGACGAGTTTTTGGTCATACCTCTCAAACATGCAAATCATCCTGAAATCCCAAAACTGTGGCCAATAGCTCATGAAAATGGCCATAAAATGCAAAAAATGAGTTTTTCGTCATAACTCTAAAGCATGTAAAACGCCCTAAAACCCCCAAAATATGGGGAATAACTCATGAAAACGTCCATAAAAGGCAAAAAGATGAGTTTTTGGTCATAACTCTCAAACATTTAAATTGCCATGGAACCCCAAAATTGTTGGCAATATCTCATGAAAACGTCCATAAAACACGAAAACGACGAGTTTTTGGTCATGCTCTCAAACATGTATCATTTTTTAATATGTTTTTAAATCGCCCTAGACCCCCCAAAATATGGGAAATAACTCATGAAAATGGCGTAAAAACGCAAAAAAGACGAGTTTTTGCCATAACTCAGAAACATGTAAAACACCCTAGAACCCCAAAACTATGGGCAATGGGTCACGAAAATGGCCATAAAACGCAAAAACGACGAGTTTCTGGTCATACCTCTCAAACATGTAAATCACCACGAAACCCAAAAGCCGGCAATAGCTCATGAAAATGGCCATAAAAGCAAAAAAGCAGGTTTTCGCCATAACTCAGAAACATGTAAAACGCCCTAAATCCCAAAAATGTGATCTATAGATCATGATAATGTCCATATAACGCAAAAAATACGAGTTTTTGTCATAACTCTCAAACATGTAACTGGCCCTGGAAACCCAAAATTGTGGGCAATGCCTCATGAAAACGGCCATAAAACACGAAAACAACGAGTTTTGATTCATAACTCTCAAACATGTAAAGCGCCGTGGAACCCCAAAACTGTGGGCAATAGCTCATGAAAATGGCCATAAAACGCAAAAAAGACGAGTTTTTCGCCATAACTCAGAAACATGTAAAACACCCTACAACCCAAAAAATGAGATCAATGGATCATGATAACGGCCATATAACGCAAAAAATACGAGTTTTTTGTCATAACTCTCAAACATGTAAATAGCCCTGGAACCCCAGAATTGTGGGCAATAGCTCATGAAAACGACCATAAAACACGAAAACGACAAGTTTTTGGTCATGCCCTCAAACATGTATCAGTTTTAACATCATTTTAAATCGCCCTAGACCCACCAAAACTATGGGCAATAACTCATGAAAATGGCTATAACACGCGAAAACGATGAGTTTTTGGTCATAATTCTCAAACATGTATCGGGTCTTACAGACCATGCACATCCCCTGGAACATCAAAACTATGGGCAATAGCTCATGAAAATGGCCAAAAAAACAAAAAACTATGAGTTTTGGGTCATGCACTCAAACATGTATTGGGTATTATGGTCGTTGTAAATCACCCTGGAACCCCAAAACTGTGGGGCATAACTCATGATGATGTCCATAAAATGCAAAAAAAGATGACTTTTTGGTGATAACTCTCAAACATGTAAATCGCCCTAGAACCCCAAAACTATGGGCAATAGCTCATGAAAACGGCCATAAAATGCAAAAACGAGTTTTTGCCATGCCTCTCAAACATGTAAAGCGCCGTGGAACCCCAAAACTATGAGCAATAGCACATGAAAATGGCCATAAAACACGAAACGACAAGTTTTTGGTCATGCCCTCAAACATGTATAGGGTACTACGGTCGTTATAAATATCCCTGGAACCCGAAAACCATAGGGAATAACTCATGAAAACGTCCGCAAAATGAAAAAAAATATGTGAGTTTTTGCCCATAACTCTCAAACATGTAAATGGCCCTAGAGCCCAAAAACTATGGGCAAGAGGTCATGAAAATGGCCATAAAATAAAAAACGACGAGTTTTTGGTCATACCTCTCAAATATGCAAATCATCCTGAAATCCCCAAACTTTGGCCAATAGCTCATGAAAATGGCCATAAAATGCAAAAAATGAGTTTTTCGTCATAACTCCAAAGCATGTAAAACGCCCTAAAACCCCAAAAATACGGGGAATAACTCATGAAAATGTCCATAAAACGCAAAAAGATGAGTTTTTGGTCATAACTCTCAAACATTTAAATTGCCATGGAACCCCAAAATTGTTGGCAATATCTCATGAAAACGTCCATCAAACACGAAAACGACGAGTTTTTGGTCATGCTCTCAAACATGTATCATTTTTTAATATCTTTTTAAATCGCCTTAGACCGCCCAAAATATGGGCAATAACTCATGAAAATGGCCTACAAACGCAAAAAAGACGAGTTTTGCCATTACTCATGAAACATGTAAAACACCCTGGAACCCCAAAACTATGGCCAATAGGTCACGAAAACGCAAAAAACAACGAGTTTCTGGTCATACCTCTCAAACATGTAAATCACCCTGGAAACTCAAAACTGTGGGCAATAGCTCATGAAAATGGCCATAAAACGCAAAAAAGACGAGTTTTTCGCCATAACTCAAAAACATGTAAAACGCCCTAAAACCCAAAAATGTGATCTATAGATCAAGAAAATGGCCATATAACGCAAAAAATACGAGTTTTTGTCATAACTCTCAAACATGTAACTGGCCCTGGAACCCCAAAATTGTGGGCAATGGCTCATGAAAACGGCCATAAAACACGAAAACAACGAGTTTTGATTCATAACTCTCAAACATGTAAAGCGCCGTGGAACCCCAAAACTGTGGGCAATAGCTCATGAAAATGGCCATAAAACGCAAAAAGACGAGTTTTTCGCCATAAGTCAGAAACATGTAAAACGCCCTAAAACCCAAAAAATGAGATCAATGGATCATGATAACGGCCATATAACGCAAAATACGAGTTTTTTGTCATAACTCTCAAACATTTAAATAGCCCTGGAACCCCAAAATTATGGGCAATAGCTCATGAAAACGGCCATAAAACATGAAAACAACGAGTTTTGATTCATAACTCTCAAACATGTAAAGTGCCGTCGAACCCCAAATCTGTGGGAAATAGCTCATGAAAATGGCCATAAAACGCAAAAAAGACGAGTTTTTCGCCATAACTCAGAAACATGTAAAACGCCCTAAAACCCAAATATGTGATCTATAGATCATGATAATGGTCATATAACGCAAAAACTACGAGTTTTTGTCATAACTCTCAAACATGTAACTGGCACTGGAACCCCAAAATTGTGGGCAATGGCTCATGAAAACGGCCATAAAACACGAAAACAACGAGTTTTGATTCATAACTCTCAAACATGTAAAGCGCCGTGGAACCCCAAAACCGTGCACAATATCTCATGAAAATGGCCATAATACATAAAAAACGAGTTTTCGCCATAACTCAAATACATGTAAAAGCCTAAAACCAAAAAATGAGATCAATAGATCATGATAACGGCCATATAACGGAAAACCATAGGGAATAACTCATGAAAACATCCGCAAAATGCAAAAAAATATATGAGTTTTTGCTCATAACTCTCAAACATGTAAATGGCCCTAGAGCCCAAAAACTATGGGCAAGAGGTCATGAAAATGGCCATAAAATAAAAAACGATGAGTTTTTGGTCATACCTCTCAAACATGCAAATCATCTGAAATCCCAAAACTGTGGCCAATAGCTCATGAAAATGGCCATAAAATGCAAAAAATATGTTTTTTCGTCATAACTCTAAAGCATGTAAAGCCTAAAACCCCAAAATATGGGGAATAACTCATGAAAACGTCCATAAAACGCAAAAAGATGAGTTTTTGGTCATAACCCTCAAACATTTAAATTGCCATGGAACCCCAAAATTGTTGGCAATATCTCATGAAAACGTCCATAAAACACGAAAACGACGAGTTTTTGGTCATGCTCTCAAACATGTATCATTTTTTAATATGTTTTTAAATCGCCCTAGACCCCCCAAAATATGGGCAATAACTCATGAAAATGGCCTAAAAACGCAAAAAAGATGAGTTTTTGCCATAACTTAGAAACATGTAAAACACCCTAGAACCCCAAAACTATGGGCAATAGGTCACGAAAATGGCCATAAAACGCAAAAACGACGAGTTTCTGGTCATACCTCTCAAACATGTAAATCACCCTGGAAACCCAAAACTGTCGGCAATAGCTCATGAAAATGGCCATAAAACGCAAAAAAGACGAGTTTTTCGCCATAACTCAGAAACATGTAAAACGCCCTAAATCCCAAAAATGTGATCTATAGATCATGATAATGTCCATATAACGCAAAAAATACGAGTTTTTGTCATAACTCTCAAACATGTAACTGGCCCTGGAAACCCAAAATTGTGGGCAATGCCTCATGAAAACGACCATAAAACACGAAAACAACGAGTTTTGATTCATAACTCTCAAACATGTAAAGCGCCGTGGAACCCCAAAACGGTGGGCAATAGCTCATGAAAATGGCCATAAAACGCAAAAAAGACGAGTTTTTCGCCATAACTCAGAAACATGTAAAACACCCTACAACCCAGAAAAATGAGATCAATGGATCATGATAACGGCCATATAACGCAAAAAAATACGAGTTTTTGTCATAACTCTCAAACATGTAAATAGCCCTGGAACCCCAGAATTGTGGGCAATAGCTCATGAAAACGACCATAAAACACGAAAACGACAAGTTTTTGGTCATGCCCTCAAACATGTATCAGTTTTAACATCATTTTAAATCGCCCTAGACCCACCAAAACTATGGGCAATAACTCATGAAAATGGCTATAACACGCGAAAACGATGAGTTTTTGGTCATAATTCTCAAACATGTATCTGGTCTTACAGACCATGCACATCCCCTGGAACATCAAAACTATGGGCAATAGCTCATGAAAATGGCCAAAAAACAAAAACTATGAGTTTTGGGTCATGCACTCAAACATGTATTGGGTATTATGGTGGTTGTAAATCACCTGCGAAACCCCAAAAACTGTGGGGCATAACTCATGATGATGTCCATAAAATGCAAAAAAAATGACCTTTTGTGATAAACTCTAAACATGTAAAATCCCCCTAGAACCCAAAAACTATGGGCAATAGATCAAAAAAAAAAAAAAAAAAAAAAAAACAACTTTTTTTTTGCCCCTCAACAAAATGTAAAGGAACCCCCAAAAAAAATGAGAGAGCAGCAGCAAAAAAAAGTAAAAAAAAAAAAAAACAGCAAGTTTTTTTTCATGCCCATGACATAATATATTGGTACTACGTAAATATATATATATCCCAAAAAAAACCAAACCAAATATAAAAACGTCCGCAAAATGAAAAAAAATATATGAGTTTTTGCCCATAACTCTCAAACATGTAAATGGCCCTAGAGCCCAAAAACTATGGGCAAGAGGTCATGAAAATGGCCATAAAATAGAAAACGACGAGTTTTTGGTCATACCTCTCAAACATGCAAATCATCCTGAAATCCCCAAACTTTGGCCAATAGCTCATGAAAATGGCCATAAAATGCAAAAAATGAGTTTTTCGTCATAACTCCAAAGCATGTAAAACGCCCTAAAACCCCAAAAATACGGGGAATAACTCATGAAAATGTCCATAAAACGCAAAAAGATGAGTTTTTGGTCATAACTCTCAAACATTTAAATTGCCATGGAACCCCAAAATTGTTGGCAATATCTCATGAAAACGTCCATCAAACACGAAAACGACGAGTTTTTGGTCATGCTCTCAAACATGTATCATTTTTTAATATCTTTTTAAATCGCCTTAGACCGCCCAAAATATGGGCAATAACTCATGAAAATGGCCTACAAACGCAAAAAAGACGAGTTTTTGCCATAACCCAGAAACATGTAAAACAAGCTAGAACACCAAAACTATGGGCAATAGGTCACGAAAATGGCCATAAAAAAAGCGAGTTTTGGTCATACCTCTCAAACATGTAAATCACCACAGAAACTGTGGGCAATAGCTCATGAAAATGGCCATAAAAGCATAAAAAGAAGTTTTTTCCATAACTCAAAAACATGTAAAAGCGCCTAAAACCCAAAAATGTGATCTATAGATCAAGAAAATGGCCATATAACATAAAAATACGAGTTTTGTCATAACTCTCAAACATGTAATCCACCTGGAACCCCAAAATTGTGGGCAATGGCTCATGAAACGGCCATAAAACAAAAAACAACGAGTTTTGATTCATAACTCTCAAACATGTAAAGCGCCGTGGAACCCCAAAACTGTGGGCAATAGCTCATGAAAATGGCCATAAAAGCATAAAAAAGAAGTTTTTCGCCATAAGTAAAACATGTAAAACGCCTAAAACCCAAAAAATGAGATCAATGGATCATGATAACGGCCATATAACAAAATCTGAGTTTTTGGTCATAACTCTCAAACATTTAAATAGCCCTGGAACCCCAAAATTATGGGCAATAGCTCATGAAAACGGCCAAAAACACGAAAACAACGAGTTTTGATTCATAACTCTCAAACATGTAAAGTAACGTCGAACCCCAAATCTGTGGGAAATAGCTCATGAAAATGGCCATAAAACGCAAAAAAGACGAGTTTTTCGCCATAACTCAGAAACATGTAAAACGCCCTAAAACCCAAATATGTGATCTATAGATCATGATAATGGTCATATAACGCAAAAAATACGAGTTTTTGTCATAACTCTCAAACATGTAACTGGCACTGGAACCCCAAAATTGTGGGCAATGGCTCATGAAAACGGCCATAAAACACGAAAACAACGAGTTTTGATTCATAACTCTCAAACATGTAAAGCGCCGTGGAACCCCAAAACCGTGCACAATATCTCATGAAAATGGCCATAATACGCAAAAAAGATGAGTTTTCGCCATAACTCAAATACATGTAAAACGCCCTAAAACCCAAAAAATGAGATCAATAGATCATGATAACGGCCATATAACGGAAAACCATAGGGAATAACTCATGAAAACGTCATAAAATGCAAAAAAATATATGAGTTTTGCTCATAACTCTCAAACATGTAAATGGCCCTAGAGCCCTAAAACTATGGGCAAGAGGTCATGAAAATGGCCATAAAATAAAAAGCACGAGTTTTGGTCATACCTCTCAAACATGCAAATCATCCACGAAATCCCAAAGCTGTGGCCAATAGCTCATGAAAATGGCCATAAAATGCAAAAATGAGTTTTTCGTCATAACTCTAAAGCATGTAAACGCCTAAAACCCCAAAAATATGGGGAATAACTCATGAAAACGTCCATAAAAGCAAAAAGATGAGTTTTGGTCATAACTCTCAAACATTTAAATTGCCATGGAACCCCAAAATTGTTGGCAATATCTCATGAAAACGGCCATAAAACACGAAAACGACGAGTTTTTGGTCATGCTCTCAAACATGTATCATTTTTTAATATGTTTTTAAATCGCCCTAGACCCCCCAAAATATGGGCAATAACTCATGAAAATGGCCTAAAAACGCAAAAAAGATGAGTTTTTGCCATAACTTAGAAACATGTAAAACACCCTAGAACCCCAAAACTATGGGCAATAGGTCACGAAAATGGCCATAAAAGCATAAAAGCAACGAGTTTACGGTCATACCTCTCAAACATGTAAATCACAGAAACCCAAAAGCGCCGCAATAGCTCATGAAAATGGCCATAAAAGCAAAAAAGGCAGGTTTTTCGCCATAACTCGAAACATGTAAAAGCCCTAAATCCCAAAAATGTGATCTATAGATCATGATAATGTCCATATAACATAAAAAAATCGAGTTTTGTCATAACTCTCAAACATGTAATCGCTCGAAACCCAAAATTGTGGGCAATGCCTCATGAAAACGGCCATAAAACACGAAAACAACGAGTTTTGATTCATAACTCTCAAACATGTAAAGCGCCGTGGAACCCCAAAACTGTGGGCAATAGCTCATGAAAATGGCCATAAAACACAAAAAAGACGAGTTTTTCGCCATAACTCAGAAACATGTAAAACACCCTACAACCCAAAAAATGAGATCAATGGATCATGATAACGGCCATATAACACAAAAAATACGAGTTTTTTGTCATAACTCTCAAACATGTAAATAGCCCTGGAACCCCAGAATTGTGGGCAATAGCTCATGAAAACGACCATAAAACACGAAAACGACAAGTTTTTGGTCATGCCCTCAAACATGTATCAGTTTTAACATCATTTTAGATCGCCCTAGACCCACCAAAACTATGGGCAATAACTCATGAAAATGGCTATAACACGCGAAAACGATGAGTTTTTGGTCATAATTCTCAAACATGTATCGGGTCTTACAGACCATGCACATCCCCTGGAACATCAAAACTATGGGCAATAGCTCATGAAAATGGCCAAAAAAACAAAAAACTATGAGTTTTGGGTCATGCACTCAAACATGTATTGGGTATTATGGTCGTTGTAAATCACCCTGGAACCCCAAAACTGTGGGGCATAACTCATGATGATGTCCATAAAATGCAAAAAAAGATGACTTTTTGGTGATAACTCTCAAACATGTAAATCGCCCTAGAACCCCAAAACTATGGGCAATAGCTCATGAAAACGGCCATAAAATGCAAAAACAACGAGTTTTTGCCATGCCTCTCAAACATGTAAAGCGCCGTGGAACCCTAAAACTATGAGCAATAGCACATGAAAATGGCCATAAAACACGAAACGACAAGTTTTTGGTCATTCCCTCAAACATGTATAGGGTACTACGGTCGTTATAAATATCCCTGGAACCCGAAAACCATAGGGAATAACTCATGAAAACGTTCGCAAAATGCAAAAAATATATGAGTTTTTGCCCATAACTCTCAAACATGTAAATGGCCCAAGAGCCCAAAAACTATGGGCAAGAGGTCATGAAAATGGCCATAAAATAAAAAACGACGAGTTTTTGGTCATACCTCTCAAACATGCAAATCATCCTGAAATCCCCAAACTTTGGCCAATAGCTCATGAAAATGGCCATAAAATGCAAAAAATGAGTTTTTCGTCATAACTCCAAAGCATGTAAAACGCCCTAAAACCCCAAAAATACGGGGAATAACTCATGAAAATGTCCATAAAACGCAAAAAGATGAGTTTTGATTCATAACTCTCAAACATGTAAAGCGCCGTCGAACCCCAAAACTGTGGGCAATAGCTCATGAAAATGGCCATAAAACGCAAAAAAGACGAGTTTTTCGCCATGCTCTCAAACATGTATCATTTTTTAATATGTTTTTAAATCGCCCTAGACCCCCCCAAAATATGGGCAATATCATAAATGCAAAAATGAGTTTTTCATCATAACTCTAAAGCATGCAAAACGCCTAAAACCCCAAAATATAGGGAATAACTCATGAAAACGTCCATAAAAGCATAAAGGATGAGTTTTGGTCATAACTCTCAAACATGTAAATTGCCATGGAACCCCAAAATTGTTGGAAATATCTCATGAAAACGTCCATCAAACATGAAAACGATTTTTGGTCATGGTCTCAAACATGTATCATTTTTAATATCTTTTAAATCGCCTAGACCCCAAAATATGGGCAATAACTCATGAAAATGGCCTAAAAGCATAAAAATACGAGTTTTGCCATAACTCATGAAACATGTAAAACACCCTAGAACCCCAAAACTATGGGCAATAGGTCACGAAACGCCATAAAAAGACGAGTTTACGGTCATACCTCTCAAACATGGAAATCCACAGAAACCCAAAACTGTGGGCAATAGCTCATGAAAATGGCCATAAAACGCAAAAAAGACGAGTTTTTCGCCATAACTCAGAAACATGTAAAACGCCCTAAAACCCAAAAATGTGATCTATAGATCATGATAATTGCCATATAACGCAAAAATACGAGTTTTTGTCATAACTCTCAAACATGTAACTGGCCCTGGAACCCCCAAATTGTGGGCAATGGCTCATGAAAACGGCCATAAAACACGAAAACAACGAGTTTTGATTCATAACTCTCAAACATGTAAAGCGCCGTCGAACCCCAAAACTGTGGGCAATAGCTCATGAAAATGGCCATAAAACGCAAAAAAGACGAGTTTTTCGCCATAACTCAGAAACATGTAAAACGCCCTAAAACCCAAATATGTGATCTATAGATCATGATAATGGTCATATAACGCAAAAAATACGAGTTTTTTGTCATAACTCTCAAACATGTAAATAGCCCTAGAACCCCAGAATTGTGGGCAATAGCTCATGAAAACGACCATAAAACACGAAAACGACGAGTTCTGATTCATAACTCTCAAACATGTAAAGCGCCGTCGAACCCCAAAACTGTGGGCAATAGCTCATGAAAATGGCCATAAAAGCATAAAAAAAGCAGGTTTTCGCCATAACTCGAAACATGTAAAACGCCTAAAACCCAAATATGTGATCTATAGATCATGATAATGGTCATATAACGCATAAAACATCGAAGTTTTGTCATAACTCTCAAACATGTAAGCCTTTGGAACACCAAAATTGTGGGCAATGGCTCATGAAAGCGCCATAAAACACGAAAACAACGAGTTTTGATTCATAACTCTCAAACATGTAAAGCGTGGAACCCCAAAACCGTGCACAATATCTCATGAAAATGGCCATAATACGCAAAAAAGATGAGTTTTCGCCATAACTCAAATACATGTAAAACGCCCTAAAAAACAAAAAATGAGATCAATAGATCATGATAACGGCCATATAACGGAAAACCATAGGAATAACTCATGAAAACGTCATAAAATGCAAAAAAATATATGACTTTTGCTCTAACTCTCAAACATGTAAATGGCCCTAGAGCCCAAAAACTATGGGCAAGAGGTCATGAAAATGGCCATAAAATAAAAAACGACGAGTTTTTGGTCATACCTCTCAAACATGCAAATCATCCTGAAATCCCCAAACTTTGGCCAATAGCTCATGAAAATGGCCATAAAATGCAAAAATGAGTTTTAAGTCATAACTCAAAGCATGTAAAGCCCTAAAACCCCAAAAATATGGGAATAACTCATGAAAATGTCCATAAAAGCAAAAGATGAGTTTTGGTCATAACTCTCAAACATTTAAATTGCCATGGAACCCCAAAATTGTTGGCAATATCTCATGAAAACGCCCATCAAACACGCAACGAGTTTTTGGTCATGCTCTCAAACATGTATCATTTTTAATATCTTTTAAATCGCTTTAGACCGCCCAAAATATGGGCAATAACTCATGAAAATGGCCTAAAAGCAAAAAAGACTTTTGCCATAACTCATTAAACAAGTAAAACACCCTAGAACCCCAAAACTATGGGCAATAGGTCACGAAAACGCATAAAAAAAGCGAGTTTACGGTCATACCTCTCAAACATGTAAATCACCCCGAAACCAAAACTGTGGGCAATAGCTCATGAAAATGGCCATAAAAGCATAAAAAAAGCGAGTTTTTCGCCATAACTCAAAAAACATGTAAAACGCCCTAAAACCCAAAAATGTGATCTATAGATCAAGAAAATGGCCATATAACATAAAAAATACGAGTTTTGTCATAACTCTCAAACATGTAACTGGCCCTGGAACCCCAAAATTGTGGGCAATGGCTCATGAAAACGGCCATAAAACACGAAAACAACGAGTTTTGATTCATAACTCTCAAACATGTAAAGCGCCGTGGAACCCCAAAACTGGGCAATAGCTCATGAAAATGGCCATAAAACGCAAAAAAGACGAGTTTTTCGCCATAAGTCAGAAACATGTAAAACGCCCTAAAACCCAAAAAATGAGATCAATGGATCATGATAACGGCCATATAACGCAAAATACGAGTTTTTTGTCATAACTCTCAAACATTTAAATAGCCCTGGAACCCCAAAATTATGGGCAATAGCTCATGAAAACGGCCATAAAACATGAAAACAACGAGTTTTGATTCATAACTCTCAAACATGTAAAGTGCCGTCGAACCCCAAATCTGTGGGAAATAGCTCATGAAAATGGCCATAAAACGCAAAAAAGACGAGTTTTTCGCCATAACTCAGAAACATGTAAAACGCCCTAAAACCCAAATATGTGATCTATAGATCATGATAATGGTCATATAACGCAAAAACTACGAGTTTTTGTCATAACTCTCAAACATGTAACTGGCACTGGAACCCCAAAATTGTGGGCAATGGCTCATGAAAACGGCCATAAAACACGAAAACAACGAAGTTTTGATTCATAACTCTCAAACATGTAAAGCGTGGAACCCCAAAACCGTGCACAATATCTCATGAAAATGGCCATAATCATAAAAAGACGAGTTTTCGCCATAACTCAAATACATGTAAAACGCCCTAAAACCCAAAAAATGAGATCAATAGATCATGATAACGGCCATATAACGGAAAACCATAGGGAATAACTCATGAAAACGTCCGCAAAATGCAAAAAAATATATGAGTTTTTGCTCAGAACTCTCAAACATGTAAATGGCCCTAGAGCCTAAAAACTATGGGCAAGAGGTCATGAAAATGGCCATAAAATAAAAAACGACGAGTTTTTCGTCATACCTCTCAAACATGCAAATCATCCTGAAATCCCAAAACTGTGGCCAATAGCTCATGAAAATGGCCATAAAATGCAAAAAATATGTTTTTCGTCATAACTCTAAAGCATGTAAAACGCTCTAAAACCCCAAAAATATGGGGAATAACTCATGAAAACGTCCATAAAACGCAAAAAGATGAGTTTTTGGTCATAACTCTCAAACATTTAAATTGCCATGGAACCCCAAAATTGTTGGCAATATCTCATGAAAACGTCCATAAAACACGAAAACGACGAGTTTTTGGTCATGCTCTCAAACATGTATCATTTTTTAATATGTTTTTAAATCGCCCTAGACCCCCCAAAATATGGGCAATAACTCATGAAAATGGCCTAAAAACGCAAAAAAGACGAGTTTTTGCCATAACTCAGAAACATGTAAAACACCCTAGAACCCCAAAACTATGGGCAATAGGTCACGAAAATGGCCATAAAACGCAAAAACGACGAGTTTCTGGTCATACCTCTCAAACATGTAAATCACCCTGGAAACCCAAAACTGTCGGCAATAGCTCATGAAAATGGCCATAAAACGCAAAAAAGACGAGTTTTTCGCCATAACTCAGAAACATGTAAAACGCCCTAAATCCCAAAAATGTGATCTATAGATCATGATAATGTCCATATAACGCAAAAATACGACTTTTTGTCATAACTCTCAAACATGTAACTGGCCCTGGAAACCAAAATTGTGGGCAATGCCTCATGAAAACGACCATAAAACACGAAAACAACGAGTTTTGATTCATAACTCTCAAACATGTAAAGCGCCGTGGAACCCCAAAACTGTGGGCAATAGCTCATGAAAATGGCCATAAAACGCAAAAAAGACGAGTTTTTCGCCGTAACTCAGAAACATGTAAAACACCCTACAACCCAAAAAAATGAGATCAATGGATCATGATAACGGCCATATAACGCAAAAAATACGAGTTTTTGTCATAACTCTTAAACATGTAACAGGCACTGGAACCCCAAAATTGTGGGCAATGGCTCATGAAAACGGCCATAAAACACGAAAACAACGAGTTTTGATTCATAACTCTCAAACATGTAAAGCGCCGTGGAACCCCAAAACCGTGCACAATATTTCATGAAAATGGCCATAATACGCAAAAAAGACGAGTTTTCGCCATAACTCAAATACATGTAAACCGCCCTAAAACCCAAAAAATGAGATCAATAGATCATGATAACGGCCATATAACGGAAAACCATAGGGAATAACTCATGAAAACGTCCGCAAAATGCAAAAAAATATATGAGTTTTTGCTCATAACTCTCAAACATGTAAATGGCCCTAGAGCCCAAAAACTATGGGCAAGAGGTCATGAAAATGGCCATAAAATAAAAAACGACGAGTTTTTGGTCATACCTCTCAAACATGCAAATCATCCTGAAATCCCAAAACTGTGGCCAATAGCTCATGAAAATGGCCATAAAATGCAAAAAATGAGTTTTTCGTCATAACTCTAAAGCATGTAAAACGCCCTAAAACCCCAAAAATATGGGGAATAACTCATGAAAACGTCCATAAAACGCAAAAAGATGAGTTTTTGGTCATAACTCTCAAACATTTAAATTGCCATGGAACCCCAAAATTGTTGGCAATATCTCATGAAAACGTCCATAAAACACGAAAACGACGAGTTTTTGGTCATGCTCTCAAACATGTATCATTTTTTAATATGTTTTTAAATCGCCCTAGACCCCCAAAATATGGGCAATAACTCATGAAAATGGCGTAAAAAGACGAGTTTTTGCCATAACTCAGAAACATGTAAAACACCCTAGAACCCCAAAACTATGGGCAATAGGTCACGAAAATGGCCATAAAATGCAAAAACGATGAGTTTCTGGTCATACCTCTCAAACATGTAAATCACCCTGGAAACCCAAAACTGTGGCAATAGCTCATGAAAATGGCCATAAAAGCATAAAAAAGGAAGTTTTTCGCCATAACTCAGAAACATGTAAAACGCCCTAAATCCCAAAAATGTGATCTATAGATCATGATAATTTCCATATAACGAAAACGATGAGTTTTTGGTCATAACTCTCAAACATGTATCGCCCCGAAACCCAAAATTGTGGGCAATGCCTCATGAAAACGCCATAAAACACGAAAACAACGAGTTTTGATTCATAACTCTCAAACATGTAAGCGCCGTGGAACCCCAAAACGTGGGCAATAGCTCATGAAAATGGCCATAAAGCATAAAAAAGCGAGTTTTTCGCCATAACTCGAAACATGTAAAACACCCTACAACCCAAAAATGAGATCAATGGATCATGATAACGGCCATATAACATAAAAATACGAGTTTTTGTCATAACTCTCAAACATGTAAATAGCCACGGAACCCCAATTGTGGGCAATAGCTCATGAAAAGCGACCATAAAACACGAAAGCGACAAGTTTTTGGTCATGCCCTCAAACATGTATCAGTTTAACATCATTTTAGATCGCCTAGACCCACAAAACTATGGGCAATAACTCATGAAAATGGCTATAACACGCGAAAACGATGAGTTTTGGTCATAATTCTCAAACATGTATCGGGTCTTCTGGACCATGCACATCCCTGGAACATCAAAACTATGGGCAATAGCTCATGAAAATGGCCAAAAAACAAAAACTATGAGTTTTGGGTCATGCACTCAAACATGTATTGGGTATTATGGTCGTTGTAAATCACCTGGAACCCCAAAAGCGTGGGGAATAACTCATGATGATGTCCATAAAATGCAAAAAAAGATGACTTTTTGGTGATAACTCTCAAACATGTAAATCGCCCTAGAACCCCAAAACTATGGGCAATAGCTCATGAAAACGGCCATAAAATGCAAAAACAACGAGTTTTTGCCATGCCTCTCAAACATGTAAAGCGCCGTGGAACCCTAAAACTATGAGCAATAGCACATGAAAATGGCCATAAAACACGAAACGACAAGTTTTTGGTCATTCCCTCAAACATGTATAGGGTACTACGGTCGTTATAAATATCCCTGGAACCCGAAAACCATAGGGAATAACTCATGAAAACGTTCGCAAAATGCAAAAAAATATATGAGTTTTTGCCCATAACTCTCAAACATGTAAATGGCCCAAGAGCCCAAAAACTATGGGCAAGAGGTCATGAAAATGGCCATAAAATAAAAAAAGCAGCGAGTTTTGGTCATACCTCTCAAACATGCAAATCATCACGAATCCCCAAACTTTGGCCAATAGCTCATGAAAATGGCCATAAAATGCAAAAAATGAGTTTTTCGTCATAACTCCAAAGCATGTAAAACGCCCTAAAACCCCAAAAATACGGGGAATAACTCATGAAAACGTCCATAAAACGCAAAAAGATGAGTTTTTGGTCATAACTCTCAAACATTTAAATTGCCATGGAACCCAAAAATTGTTGGCAACATCTCATGAAAACGTCCATAAAACACGAAAACGACGAGTTTTTGGTCATACTCTCAAACATGTATTATTTTTTAATATCTTTTTAAATCGCCCTAGACCCCCCAAAATATGGGCAATAGCCATAAATGCAAAAAATGAGTTTTTCGTCATAACTCTAAAGCATGCAAAACGCCCTAAAACCCCAAAAATATAGGGAATAACTCATGAAAACGTCCATAAAACGCAAAAAGATGAGTTTTTGGTCATAACTCTCAAACATGTAAATTGCCATGGAACCCCAAAATTGTTGGAAATATCTCATGAAAACGTCCATCAAACATGAAAACGACGAATTTTTGGTCATGGTCTCAAACATGTATCATTTTTTAATATCTTTTTAAATCGCCCTAGACCCCCCAAAATATGGGCAATAACTCATGAAAATGGCCTAAAAACGCAAAAAATACGAGTTTTTGCCATAACTCATGAAACATGTAAAACACCCTGGAACCCCAAAACTATGGGCAATAGGTCACGAAAACGCCAAAAAAGACGAGTTTCTGGTCATACCTCTCAAACATGGAAATCACCCTGGAAACCCAAAACTGTGGGCAATAGCTCATGAAAATGGCCATAAAACGCAAAAAAGACGAGTTTTTCGCCATAACTCAGAAACATGTAAAACGCCCTAAAACCCAAAAATGTGATCTATAGATCATGATAATTGCCATATAACGCAAAAATACGAGTTTTTGTCATAACTCTCAAACATGTAACTAGCCCTGCAACCCCCAAATTGTGGGCAATGGCTCATGAAAACGGCCATAAAACACGAAAACAACGAGTTTTGATTCATAACTCTCAAACATGTAAAGAGCCGTCGAACCCCAAAACTGTGGGCAATAGCTCATGAAAATGGCCATAAAACGCAAAAAAGACGAGTTTTTCGCCATAACTCAGAAACATGTAAAACGCCCTAAAACCCAAAAATGTGATCTATAGATCATGATAATGGTCATATAACGCAAAAAATACGAGTTTTTGTCATAACTCTCAAACATGTAACTGGCCCTGTAACCCCAAAATTGTGGGCAATGGCTCATGAAAACGGCCATAAAACACGAAAACAACGAGTTTTGATTCATAACTCTCAAACATGTAAAGCGCCGTCGAACCCCAAAACTGTGGTTATTAGCTCATGAAAATGGCCATAAAACGCAAAAAAAACGAGTTTTTCGCCATAACTCAGAAACATGTAAAACGCCCTAAAACCCAAATATGTGATCTATAGATCATGATAATGGTCATATAACGCAAAACATACGAGTTTTTGTCATAACTCTCAAACATGTAGCTGGCACTGGAACACCAAAATTGTGGGCAATGGCTCATGAAAACGGCCATAAAACACGAAAACAACGAGTTTTGATTCATAACTCTCAAACATGTAAAGCGCCGTGGAACCCCAAAACCGTGCACAATATCTCATGAAAATGGCCATAATACGCAAAAAAGATGAGTTTTCGCCATAACTCAAATACATGTAAAACGCCCTAAAAAACAAAAAATGAGATCAATAGATCATGATAACGGCCATATAACGGAAAACCATAGGGAATAACTCATGAAAACGTCCGCAAAATGCAAAAAAATATATGACTTTTTGCTCCTAACTCTCAAACATGTAAATGGCCCTAGAGCCCAAAAACTATGGGCAAGAGGTCATGAAAATGGTCATAAAATAAAAAAACGACGAGTTTTTGGTCATACCTCTCAAACATGCAAATCATCCTGAAATCCCAAAACTGTGGCCAATAGCTCATGAAAATGGCCATAAAATGCGAAAAATGAGTTTTTCGTCATAAGTCTAAAGCATGTAAACGCCTAAAACCCCAAAAATATGGGGAATAACTCATGAAAACGTCCATAAAACGCAAAAAGATGAGTTTTTGGTCATAACTCTCAAACATGTAAATTGCCATGGAACCCCAAAATTGTTGGCAATATCTCATGAAAACGTCCATAAAACACGAAAACGACGAGTTTTTGGTCATGCTCTCAAAGATGTATCAATTTTTAATATCTTTTTAAATCGCCCTAGACCCCCCAAAATATGGGCAATAACTCATGAAAATGGCCTAAAAACGCAAAAAAGACGAGTGTTTGCCATAACTCAGAAACATGTAAAACACCATAGAACCCCAAAACTATGGGCAATAGGTCACGAAAATGGCCATAAAAAGCAAAAACGACGAGTTTCTGGTCATACCTCTCAAACATGTAAATCACCCTGGAAACCCAAAACTGTCGGCAATAGCTCATGAAAATGGCCATAAAACGAAAAAAAGACGAGTTTTTCGCCATAACTCAGAAACATGTAAAACGCCATAAAACCCAAAAATGTGATCTATAGATCATGATAATGTCCATATAACGCAAAAAATACGAGTTTTTGTCATAACTCTCAAACATGTAACTGGCCCTGGAAACCCAAAATTGTGGGCAATGCCTCATGAAAACGGCCATAAAACACGAAAACAACGAGTTTTGATTCATAACTCTCAAACATGTAAAGCGCCGTGGAACCCCAAAACTGTGGGCAATAGCTCATGAAAATGGCCATAAAACGCAAAAAAGACGAGTTTTTCGCCATAACTCAGAAACATGTAAAACACCCTACAACCCATAAAATGAGATCAATGGATCATGATAACGGCCATATAACGCAAAAAATACGAGTTTTTTGTCATAACTCTCAAACATGTAAATAGCCCTGGAACCCCAAAATTGTGGGCAATAGCTCATGAAAACGACCATAAAACACGAAAACGACAAGTTTTTGGTGATGCCCTCAAACATGTATCAGTTTTAACATCATTTTAAATCGCCCTAGACCCACCAAAACTATGGGCAATAACTCATGAAAATGGCCTAAAAACGCAAAAAAGACGAGATTTTGCCATAACTCATGAAACATGTAAAACACCCTGGAACCCCAAAACTATGGGAAATAGGTCACGAAAACGCCAAAAAAGACGAGTTTCTGGTCATACCTCTCAAACATGGAAATCACCCTGGAAACCCAAAACTGGGGGCAATAGCTCATGAAAATGGCCATAAAACGCAAAAAAGACGAGTTTTTCGCCATAACTCAGAAACATGTAAAACACCCTAAAACCCAAAAATGTGATCTATAGATCATGATAATGGCCATATAACGCAAAAATACGAGTTTTTGTCATAACTCTCAAACATGTAACTGGCCCTGGAACCCCAAAATTGTGGGCAATGGCTCATGAAAGCGCCATAAAACGAAAACAACGAGTTTTGATTCATAACTCTCAAACATGTAAAGCGCCGTGGAACCCCAAAACTGTGGGCAATAGCTCATGAAAATGGCCATAAAACGCAAAAAAGACGAGTTTTTCGCCATAACTCAGAAACATGTAAAACGCCCTAAAACCCAAATATGTGATCTATAGATCATGATAATGGTCATATAACGCAAAAAATACGAGTTTTTGTCATAACTCTCAAACATGTAACTGGCACTGGAACCCCAAAATTGAGGGCAATGGCTCATGAAAACGGCCATAAAACACGAAAACAACCTGTTTTGATTCATAACACTCAAACATGTAAAGCGCCGTGGAACCCCAAAACCGTGCACAATATCTCATGAAAATGGCCATAAAACGCAAAAAGACGAGTTTTCGCCATAACTCAAATCCATGTAAAACGCCATAAAACCCAAAAAATGAGATCAATAGATCATGATAACGGCCATATAACAGAAAACCATAGGGAATAACTCATGAAAACGTCCGCAAAATGCAAAAAAAATATATGAGTTTTTGCTCATAACTCTCAAACATGTAAATGGCCCTAGAGCCCAGAAACTATGGGCAAGAGGTCATGAAAATGGCCATAAAATAAAAAACGACGAGTTTTTGGTCATACCTCTCAAACATGCAAATCATCCTGAAATACCATAATTGTGGCCAATAGCTCATGAAAATGGCCATAAAATGCAAAAAATGAGTTTTTCGTCATAACTCTAAGGCATGTAAAACGCCCTAAAACCCCAAAAATATGGGGAATAACTCATGAAAAAGTCCATAAAACGCAAAAATATGAGTTTTTGGTCATAACTCTCAAACAGGGAAATTTCCATGGACCCCAAAATTGTTGGCAATATCTCATGAAAACGTCCATAAAACACGAAAACGACGAGTTTTTGGTCATGCTCTCAAACATGTATCATTTTTTAATATGTTTTTAAATCGCCCTAGACCCCCCAAAATATGGGCAATAACTCATGAAAATGGCCTAAAACGCAAAAAGACGAGTTTTTGCCATAACTCATGAAACATGTAAATACCCTGGAACCCCAAAACTATGGGAAATAGGTCACGAAAATGACCATAAAACGGAAAAACGACGAGTTTCTGGCCATACCTCTAAAACATGTAAATCACCCTGGAAACCCAAAACTGTGGGCAATAGCTCATGAAAATGGCCATAAAACGCAAAAAAGACGAGTTTTTCGCCATAACTCAGAAACATGTAAAACGCCCTAAAACCCAAATATGTGATCTATAGATCATGATAATGGTCATATAACGCAAAAAATACGAGTTTTTGTCATAACTCTCAAACATGTAACTGGCACTGGAACCCCAAAATTGTGGGCAATGGCTCATGAAAACGGCCATAAAACACGAAAACAACGAGTTTTGATTCATAACTCTCAAACATGTAAAGCGCCGTGGAACCCCAAAACCGTGCACAATATCTCATGAAAATGGCCATAATACGCAAAAAAGACGAGTTTTCGCCATAACTCAAATACATGTAAAACGCCCTAAAACCCAAAAAATGAGATCAATAGATCATGATAACGGCCATATAACGGAAAACCATAGGGAATAACTCATGAAAACGTCCGCAAAATGCAAAAAAATATATGAGTTTTTGCTCATAACTCTCAAACATGTAAATGGCCCTAGAGCCCAAAAACTATGGGCAAGAGGTCATGAAAATGGCCATAAAATAAAAAACGACTAGTGTTTGGTCATACCTCTCAAACATGCAAATCATCCTAAAATCCCAAAACTATGGCCAATAGCTCATGAAAATGACCATAAAATGCAAAAAATGAGTTTTTCGTCATAACTCTAAGGCATGTAAAACGCCCTAAAACCCCAAAAATATGGGGAATAACTCATGAAAAAGTCCATAAAACACAAAAATATGAGTTTTTGGTCATAACTCTCAAACATGGAAATTGCCATGGACCCCAAAATTGTTGGCAATATCTCATGAAAACGTCCATAAAACACGAAAACGACGAGTTTTTGGTCATGCTCTCAAACATGTATCATTTTTTAATATGTTTTTAAATCGCCCTAGACCCCCCAAAATATGGGTAATAACTCATGAAAATGGCCTAAAACGCAAAAAGACGAGTTTTTGCCATAACTCATGAAACATGTAAAACACCCTGGAACCCCAAAACTATGGGAAATAGGTCACGAAAATGGCCATAAAACGGAAAAACGACGAGTTTCTGGCCATACCTCTCAAACATGTAAATCACCCTGGAAACCCAAAACTGTGGGCAATAGCTCATGAAAATGGCCATAAAACGCAAAAAAGACGAGTTTTTCGCCATAACTCAGAAACATGTAAAACACCCTAAAACCCAAAAATGTGATCTATAGATCATGATAATGGCCATATAACGCAAAAATACGAGTTTTTGTCATAACTCTCAAACATGTAACTGGCCCTGGAACCCCAAAATTGTGGGCAATGGCTCATGAAAACGGCCATAAAACACGAAAACAACGAGTTTTGATTCATAACTCTCAAACATGTAAAGCGCCGTGGAACCCCAAAACTGTGGGCAATAGCTCATGAAAATGGCCATAAAACGCAAAAAAGACGAGTTTTTCGCCATAACTCAGAAACATGTAAAACGCCCTAAAACCCAAAAAATGAGATCAATGGATCATGATAACGGCCATATAACGCAAAAAATACGAGTTTTTTGTCATAACTCTCAAACATGTAAATAGCCCTGGAACCCCAAAATTGTGGGCAATGGCTCATGAAAACGGACATAAAACACGAAAACGACAAGTTTTTGGTCATGCCCTCAAACATGTATCATTTTTAACATCATTTTAAATCGCCCTAGACACCCCAAAACTATGGGTAATAACTCATGAAAATGGCTATAACACGCGAAAACGATGAGTTTTTGGTCATAATTCTCAAACATGTATCGGGTCTTACAGACCATGCACATCCCCTGGAACATCAAAACTATGGGCAATAGCTCATGAAAATGGCCAAAAAAACAAAAAACTATGAGGTTTTTGGTCATGCACTCAAACATGTATTGGGTATTATGGTCGTTGTAAATCGCCCTAGAACCCCAAAACTGTGGGGAATAACTCATGATGATGCCCATAAAATGCAAAAAAAGATGACTTTTTGGTGATAACTCTCAAACATGTAAATCGCCCTAGAACCCCAAAACTATGGGCAATAGCTCATGAAAACGGCCAACATGCAAAAACAACGAGTTTTTGCCATGCCTCTCAAACATGTAAAGCGCCGTGGAACCCAAAACTATGAGCAATAGCATATGAAAATGGCCATAAAACACGAAACGACAAGTTTTTGGTCATGCCCTCAAACATGTATAGGGTAGTATGGTCGTTATAAATATCCCTGGAACCCGAAAACCATAGGGAATAACTCATGAAAACATCTGCAAAATGCAAAAAAATATATGAGTTTTTGCTCATAACTCTCAAACATGTAAATGGCCCTAGAGCCCAAAAACTATGGGCAAGAGGTCATGAAAATAATAAAAAAAAAAAAAACGAGTTTTTGGTCATACCTCTCAAACATGCAAATCATCCAAAAAAAAAATCAAAAGCTCAAATAAAATGGCAAAAATGAGCATAAAAAGCATGCAAAAAAAAATATGGGGAATAACTCATGAAAACGTCCATAAAACGCAAAAAGATGAGTTTTTGGTCATAACTCTCAAACATGTAAATTGCCATGGAACCGCAAAATTGTTGGCAATATCTCATGAAAATGACCATAAAACACGAATACGTCGAGTTTTTGGTCATGATCTCAAACATGTATCATTTTTAATATCTTCTTAAATCTCCCTAGACCCCCGAAAATATGGGCAATAACTCATGAAAATGGCCTACAAACTAAAAAAGACGAGTTTTTCCATAACTCATGAAACATGTAAAACACCCTGGAACCCCAAAACTATGGGCAATAGGTCACGAAAACACAAAAAAAAAACGAGTTTCTGGTCATACCTCTCAAACATGTAAATCACCCTGGAAACCCAAAACTGTGGGCAATAGCTCATGAAAATGGCCATAAAAGCATAAAAAAGCGAGTTTTCGCCATAACTCGAAACATGTAAAAGCCCTAAACCCAAAATGTGATCTACAGAGCATGATAATGGCCATATAACGCAAAAAATACGAGTTTTGTCATAACTCTCAAACATGTAATCGCCCCGAACCCCAAAATTGTGGGCAATGGCTCATGAAAAGCCATCAAACACGAAAACAACGAGTTTTGATTCATAACTCTCAAACATGTAAAGCGCCGTGGAACCCCAAAGCGTGGGCAATAGCTCATGAAAATGGCCATAAAACGCATAAAAAGACGTTTTAAGCCATAAGTCGAAACATGTAAAACGCCCTAAAACCTAAAAAATGAGATCAATGGATCATGATAACGGCCATATAACGCAAAAATACGAGTTTTTGTAATAACTCTCAAACATGTAAATAGCCCTGGAACCCCAAAATTGTGGGCAATGGCTCATGAAAACGGCCATAAAACACGGAAACGACAAGTTTTTGGTCATGCCCTCAAACATGTATCATTTTTAACATCATTTTAAATCGCCCTAGACACCCCAAAACTATGGGTAATAACTCATGAAAATGGCTATAACACGCGAAAACGATGAGTTTTTGGTCATAATTCTCAAACATGTATCGGGTCTTACAGACCATGCACATCCCCTGGAACATCAAAACTATGGGCAATAGCTCATGAAAATGGCCAAAAAAACAAAAAACTATGAGGTTTTTGGTCATGCACTCAAACATGTATTGGGTATTATGGTCGTTGTAAATCGCCCTAGAACCCCAAAACTGTGGGGAATAACTCATGATGATGCCCATAAAATGCAAAAAAAGATGACTTTTTGGTGATAACTCTCAAACATGTAAATCGCCCTAGAACCCCAAAACTATGGGCAATAGCTCATGAAAACGGCCAACATGCAAAAACAACGAGTTTTTGCCATGCCTCTCAAACATGTAAAGCGCCGTGGAACCCCAAAACTATGAGCAATAGCATATGAAAATGGCCATAAAACACGAAACGACAAGTTTTTGGTCATGCCCTCAAACATGTATAGGGTACTATGGTCGTTATAAATATCCCTGGAACCCGAAAACCATAGGGAATAACTCATGAAAACATCTGCAAAATGCAAAAAAATATATGAGTTTTTGCTCATAACTCTCAAACATGTAAATGGCCCTAGAGCCCAAAAACTATGGGCAAGAGGTCATGAAAATGGCCATAAAATAAAAAAAACGCATTTAGTTTTGGTCATACCTCTCAAACATGCAAATCATCCTGAAATCCCAATATGGAATAGCTCATGAAAATGGCCATAAAATGCAAAAAATGAGTTTTCGTCATAACTCTAAAGCATGTAAACGGCAAAACCCCAAAAATATGGGGAATAACTCATGAAAACGTCCATAAAACGCAAAAAGATGAGTTTTTGGTCATAACTCTCAAACATGTAAATTGCCATGGAACCGCAAAATTGTTGGCAATATCTCATGAAAATGACCATAAAACACGAATACGTCGAGTTTTTGGTCATGATCTCAAACATGTATCATTTTTAATATCTTCTTAAATCTCCCTAGACCCCCGAAAATATGGGCAATAACTCATGAAAATGGCCTACAAACTAAAAAAGACGAGTTTTTCCATAACTCATGAAACATGTAAAACACCCTGGAACCCCAAAACTATGGGCAATAGGTCACGAAAACACAAAAAAAAAACGAGTTTCTGGTCATACCTCTCAAACATGTAAATCACCCTGGAAACCCAAAACTGTGGGCA
Source organism: Avena longiglumis (assembly GCA_030063025.1). NCBI lineage: Eukaryota > Viridiplantae > Streptophyta > Magnoliopsida > Poales > Poaceae > Avena > Avena longiglumis. The sequence goes on along the minus strand of CP125974.1, from coordinate 60,680,086 downwards.
ATAGCTCATGAAAATGGCCATAAAACGCAAAAAAGACGAGTTTTTCGCCATAACTCAGAAACATGTAAAACGCCCTAAAACCCAAAAATGTGATCTACAGAGCATGATAATGGCCATATAACGCAAAAAATACGAGTTTTTGTCATAACTCTCAAACATGTAACTGGCCCTGGAACCCCAAAATTGTGGGCAATGGCTCATGAAAACGGCCATCAAACACGAAAACAACGAGTTTTGATTCATAACTCTCAAACATGTAAAGCGCCGTGGAACCCCAAAACTGTGGGCAATAGCTCATGAAAATGGCCATAAAACGCAAAAAAGACGAGTTTTTCGCCATAAGTCAGAAACATGTAAAACGCCCTAAAACCTAAAAAATGAGATCAATGGATCATGATAACGGCCATATAACGCAAAAATACGAGTTTTTGTAATAACTCTCAAACATGTAAATAGCCCTGGAACCCCAAAATTGTGGGCAATGGCTCATGAAAACGGCCATAAAACACGGAAACGACAAGTTTTTGGTCATGCCCTCAAACATGTATCATTTTTAACATCATTTTAAATCGCCCTAGACACCCCAAAACTATGGGTAATAACTCATGAAAATGGCTATAACACGCGAAAACGATGAGTTTTTGGTCATAATTCTCAAACATGTATCGGGTCTTACAGACCATGCACATCCCCTGGAACATCAAAACTATGGGCAATAGCTCATGAAAATGGCCAAAAAAACAAAAAACTATGAGGTTTTTGGTCATGCACTCAAACATGTATTGGGTATTATGGTCGTTAAATCGCCTAGAACCCCAAAACTGTGGGAATAACTCATGATGATGTCCATAAAATGCAAAAAAAGATGACTTTTTGGTGATAACTCTCAAACATGTAAATCGCCCTAGAACCCCAAAACTATGGGCAATAGCTCATGAAAACGGCCAACATGCAAAAACAACGAGTTTTTGCCATGCCTCTCAAACATGTAAAGCGCCGTGGAACCCCAAAACTATGAGCAATAGCATATGAAAATGGCCATAAAACACGAAACGACAAGTTTTTGGTCATGCCCTCAAACATGTATAGGGTACTATGGTCGTTATAAATATCCCTGGAACCCGAAAACCATAGGGAATAACTCATGAAAACATCTGCAAAATGCAAAAAAATATATGAGTTTTTGCTCATAACTCTCAAACATGTAAATGGCCCTAGAGCCCAAAAACTATGGGCAAGAGGTCATGAAAATGGCCATAAAATAAAAAACGACGAGTTTTTGGTCATACCTCTCAAACATGCAAATCATCCTGAAATCCCAATACTGTGGCCAATAGCTCATGAAAATGGCCATAAAATGCAAAAAATGAGTTTTTCGTCATAACTCTAAAGCATGTAAAACGGCCGAAAACCCCAAAAATATGGGGAATAACTCATGAAAACGTCCATAAAACGCAAAAAGATGAGTTTTTGGTCATAACTCTCAAACATGTAAATTGCCATGGAACCGCAAAATTGTTGGCAATATCTCATGAAAATGACCATAAAACACGAATACGTCGAGTTTTTGGTCATGATCTCAAACATGTATCATTTTTAATATCTTCTTAAATCTCCCTAGACCCCCGAAAATATGGGCAATAACTCATGAAAATGGCCTACAAACTAAAAAAGACGAGTTTTTCCATAACTCATGAAACATGTAAAACACCCTGGAACCCCAAAACTATGGGCAATAGGTCACGAAAACACAAAAAAAAGCAGGTTTACATACCTATCAGACATGTAAATCACCCTGGAAACCCAAAACTATGGGCAATAGCTCATGAAAATGGACATAAAACGCAAAAAGACGAGTTTTTCGCCATAACTCAGAAACATGTAAAACGCCCTAAAACCCAAAAATGTGATCTATAGATCATGATAATGGCCATATAACGCAAAAAATACGAGTTTTTGTCATAACTCTCAAACATGTAACTGGCCCTGGAACCCCAAAATTGTGGGCAATGGCTCATGAAAACGGCCATAAAACACGAAAACAACGAGTTTTGATTCATAACTCTCAAACATGTAAAGCGCCGTGGAACCCCAAAACTGTGGGCAATAGCTCATGAAAATGGCCATAAAACGCAAAAAAGACGAGTTTTTCGCCATAAGTCAGAAACATGTAAAACGCCCTAAAACCCAAAAAATGAGATCAATGGATCATGATAACGGCCATATAACGCAAAAATACGAGTTTTTGTCATAACTCTCAAACATGTAAATAGCCCTGGAACCCCAAAATTGTGGGCAATGGCTCATGAAAACGGCCATAAAACACGGAAACGACAAGTTTTTGGTCATGCCCTCAAACATGTATCATTTTTAACATCATTTTAAATCGCCCTAGACACCCCAAAACTATGGGTAATAACTCATGAAAATGGCTATAACACGCGAAAACGATGAGTTTTTGGTCATAATTCTCAAACATGTATCGGGTCTTACAGACCATGCACATCCCCTGGAACATCAAAACTATGGGCAATAGCTCATGAAAATGGCCAAAAAAACAAAAAACTATGAGGTTTTTGGTCATGCACTCAAACATGTATTGGGTATTATGGTCGTTGTAAATCGCCCTAGAACCCCAAAACTGTGGGGAATAACTCATGATGATGCCCATAAAATGCAAAAAAAGATGACTTTTTGGTGATAACTCTCAAACATGTAAATCGCCCTAGAACCCCAAAACTATGGGCAATAGCTCATGAAAACGGCCAACATGCAAAAACAACGAGTTTTTGCCATGCCTCTCAAACATGTAAAGCGCCGTGGAACCCCAAAACTATGAGCAATAGCATATGAAAATGGCCATAAAACACGAAACGACAAGTTTTTGGTCATGCCCTCAAACATGTATAGGGTTGTTAGGGTCCCAACCTGATAAGGTAGAGTCCTCCTGTGTTTACAATGCTAGTCCCTGGATCATTAGCTAGCATCCACAGTTAAGATGTAATATCAAGATACAAAGGTCATATTATAACTTTATAACCAGGAATAACATAATTCTATTACATCGTACATAGCTCATATGGCTATTACATTACATTGCAGCGGAATAACTATAATCATGGGTCCATCATCTTCAAAGTGCCACAGGCAGATGTTGGTTGCAGACTTTGTAATCCTAAACAATCAATCTTCACTTAAAACAAACCTGCAACATACAAGTTACAGCCACAAAGGGTCAATACATTTGAATTGTATTGGCAAGTGATTCTATGTAGTATAGTGGAATCTATCATCTACATGCATTTGGCTAAATGGAGTTGAGGCTTGCATTGCTCAAAATAGATTTTTCTTATTTTGTAAATACTAAGTTTTAGTTTGGCAAAAACTTTCCAGGACATCTACTAATCAAAGACTGGAGATCCTCTCAGGGCATCTACCAATCAAAGACTGAAGATTTGCTTGGCAAAACAATTTTCTTCAATCTAAGATTTCAAGATCCTTGTCTCAAGCCATCTTTCCATCAAAGATTGAGGAATACACACAATCCCTTGTTCACCCACAAATTTTTATTTAGAAATTGGAATGATGAGATTCTTGATTGCTTCCATGTCTTGATGCTCATATTGTCCTTTACCAGGGACATGGCTAAGTACTTAGGTTTTACACTCTGCAGAGGTGGTGCACTTTACCCACAAGACTTGGTTTCCCAAGACAAAATCTTTCAGAAGCCTTCCCTTAGTCAAATGGACGCGTTCCAACCTATCAAAACACTACCACCCACTGTCCATCTGGCTAAGTTCTTGCAACCTATATGATCATGGCAGAGCCCATATTGCCAAGTGGTTGCACTTGAAGCTTCTCAACATTTGACATCTCAAATCCCTTTGTTTCCTGGGTGGCCATCCACAAGTGAGATACACAAGGTTAACCATAAATATGGGCCTTGTGAACCACTCAACCATTCTCCACCAAGCAATCCCATTCCACCCAGGTGATTCATTTAACTTAGTTGTTTTATTAAACAAAACATAAGTCCTTTAGACTTAGATTATTTTTCCATAGTGTGAATGTATATTCCACCCATGTTTTCTAGTAGCTAGGCTAAGCTTGGTAGTAGTAGGAATCTCTAACTTAGGAAAATCCTACTAAGGATTCATCTACTAGATTTTCCTATAGCAAGATCTATACTTAGCAAAATCCATGCAAGTTTTACTTAACAAAATCACTAATGCATAGTGAAAGTAATAGGATAGAAAGTATGAAGCATCACTTGCCTTTTTGGTAGAGTATGGGTTCACTTCTTGATCTTTGCAACAATCACACTCTTCAAGTCACTACAAACCAATCAAGCAAGGTACAAACTCAATCTACCAATCAAGCAAAACAACACACATAAATAACAAAGTCAAAGAAATGCATGCAAGCATGCCAAGCTTTGTTTTGTTTGAAAAAGTGGTTTCTAGTGGGTCATAGTCATTTGGGTACATCTAATGGTCATTCTCAAAAGTGACTAAGTCATTTGCAAAAAGTTTCACTTAAAAACCATTTTCAAAACAAAGTGTTATTTTTATGTGGTGTAGAAATATATTTTTTTATTTTTTTTTTTACTAAGGCATTTTCCCATAGGTTTCACCAAATGAGTTGCTATTGCAAAACTTGGTGTTTTTAGGTCAGTAGGTTTGGTCCAAATCATCTACTCAAAAGTTTTTCTTCCATAATCATTTCTATAATAAAATTTGTGAGTTTATTTGGCTAGAAAATGGCTAAGTTAAATAATTCAACTTAATTCTCACAAAAATCATTTTTAACACTATTGGTTGGTTCCTAGGGTCAGTAGGGTCACCACAACCAATTGGCAAAGGTTTGATCTCAAAATTCAATTTTACACAATTTTTATGCTCTAAACAAGCTCACAAAAGTTTCTGCAAATTCAAACAAGCTAACAAATACTATTTGCAAAACTAAGGGTAGGGTTGGCTAGGGCTTGTTCTCCTGAATCTTTTGATATAAAATTTGTCAAATTTGGACGTTTGGATCAAAAGTTATAAGGGTTCAAAGTTTGCAAATAAATCTGTTTCAAAAATCTGTTTTTAACTCAACACTGGCCACGCGTCGAGCCGTGATTGGCTGGTACCGATTCGTCTGGATCGCGTGCTGCAGCGCGTTGGATTAAGTCATATCGTGCGGCCCTGATCGCGTACCCTTTCGCGTTTTAAGTGAATCTTTCGCAACCAATGGATCTACATCTAACGGTCGGCCGCGCTGCTTGACCTAAAGGAGCGGCGCTAACGGCGTCTGTGGCGGGCGATGGGCGACGGCGGCGTTAAAGGCAGGAAGCGAGGAAGAGGGGAAGGATGCTCACTGTGATCGTCGTGGCACGGGGATGCTCAACCTGCCACTTGTTGATGAAGGGGCGCACGGTTTCCTGGGGAATTGCTCGCCGGAGCTTGTACTGGCGTCAGGAGCTTTTACTCGTCGACGGGGAGGGGTTGCAGACCACGCGCGAGTGTTTGGCGAGTATCTGGAGAGGCAGAGAACACAGGCTAATCAAGGGGTATGTCTCACTGATCGAGGAGCGAACGGAGTCGAGCGTCAGAGCTCACCGGAGTTGCGGGGTCGTCGGTGATCGTCGTGGACGGGGATAGGGAGCGCCCTAAGACAAACGGAGGGTACGATTAGGAGCGTATGGTCGAGGGGATGACGTGCGTATGCAAGATAAGAGGAGGGGCGGTCAGGGATTACCAGAGGAGCTCGTCGGAGAAAGGCAGACGCGGCGGCGGTGCTGGAGGTTGTCGTTGCCGACACTATGGAGCGCCCGCAGTCGAGTGACTGACACAGATGGATGCGCCGGTGTATGGTGAGTGTGCTCGTGTGCTCAGGGAGGCGGTAAGGGGAGTGTGCTGGCCGGAATTTGCGAGAGGGCTCGTCGGGGACGGCGACAGTGCAAGAGACAATTAGAGTAGCCTGGGGGCGTGTCTGGGGAGGAATCTGAGGGAAACGAGAGAGGAGAGGGTGCCGATTTAAAACGGTATGGTCGCTGGGGGAATTAAGGTGGCGTTAACGCGAATTGACGCCATGGGTTACCGCAAGAACGGCGAGGGAGAAGGCGTGGTCGTCGCGCGAGGAAGAAGGAGAACAGTGGATGGTGGGGTCTGTTGTCAGTGAGAAAAGGAGTGAGGCAGGAGGGTCCACTTGTCATTTCCTGTGCGGGTTAGGTTACTGGTTCGAAACGTTTTTCTGCGGGAAACGATGCTGGGCTGGTTGGTGGGCTTGTTGGGCTGGGGTAGTTGGGCTGCTGTTGTTTCCCCTTTTTTTTTTGTACAGAACATTTTCCTTTTTCCATTTTATTTACTGATTTGAATTTCATTTCACAACTCAAATAACAAGACAATCATTCAAATAATTCAAACTATTGTAATGAGTTTTTGGTTCTGTTTATCATCTTAATTCATATTCTAAAATAAAATATTATTTAAATCTTTTTAGGTCCCATTTATTAATTAAATAAATGGACCATTAGTTATTTAATAAATTAGGGTTTGTTTTAATTAATAAAAACTTCATTTAAAGTTCAAATATTTTCAAAACCCAATCAGTAGGTTTTATAATTAATATTTTGAAAACTTGTTTTAAAGTAATATAATCCTTTTACTTTAGGGACCATTAATAATTAAATGAAATGGGTTTTTAGTTATGAAATCCAATGGAGTTTGATTTTAAAATCTTTATTTGAAACCTAAATATTTTCAAAACCAAATTAGTAGGTTTAATTTGGGAAATATATAATATTGGGAAATTTGTGTTAAAACAAAATAACCTTTTATTTTAGTATCCATTATTAATTATTATAATAGACTTTCATTATTAAAATCAATAGGATTTGTTTTATTGAGATATTTATTTTTGAAATCTAAAACAAAGCCATAACACTTTAGTAGGTTTTATTAGAGAATATAAAATACCTAGAAAACTTATTTTAAATAATTTATTAAGTTTTGATGTTTCAATTACATTGGTAAACCTTTTATTTTAAAAGAGTTTGGATATTAATTCCTTATTATTTTATTTAAGCAAACCTTTGCTAATTTTATTTAAAATGAAATGTTTTAATTCAAAAGCTTGGCCAAGTTTTATTTTGGTTTTATAAAATAATCCTTATTTGTAAATACATCTTTTCTTTTGAATATCAAATCCTTTTATTAATAGATCCAAAATAGTAATTCCAAAATATTTTAATTTCCTTTATTTAAATGTTTATCTTTAAGAATCCTTTTAGGATTTTATTTAATTCAAATGGGTTTGAAGTTTCAATTGAATTCAAAAAGTTTCTTCTGGCTCTGAAAGTCAAACAAAATTTTATTTTATTAATTTATTTTCACATTACAAGATTTGGAAAATCTTGGGATGTGACAGGCTACCACCCTTAAAATAAATCTCGTCCCGAGATTTGGGAAGGTTAGGGTTACAAGCATGTTCAAACAACTAGGGTACTACCACCCTTAAAAATTTTCAAACAAAAATTACATATTGGCCTTCTTGGGTCCTGGAATTTCTCTATGTTAAACTTTTGCTTAATTCCTATGCTTGACTCATGGACCAAGATTGAGCTTCTCCATAGGTTTGTTCAACTTGTTCTTCATCCTTTCTGGACAGTTGCTTGCATAATGTCCTGGATTCTTGCAGTTGAAACAATTAATGTCCTTGAGTTCTTTGCGTTGTTCTTTTGGGCAAGTTGCTACAAAGTGACCTGGTTCATTGCAGTTGTTACACCACACTTGGTCAATTCCTTTGTTCTTTATGTTCCCTGGGCATCCACTAGAATAGTGTCCCATTTCATTACATTTACGACATTGTACCAGGCTCATGTCTTGCTTGGGCTTCTTGATTTTCCTTGATCCTTTGAATTGGGTTGTCTTGCTTGGAAGTAGTAGTGGTCCTTTCCCTTTGGTAGACTTGGATCCTTCTTGTTTCCTTTGTTCTACCATGGCATAGATAGGACATAGACCAGGAGTATGATCACTTCCTTCACAAAGATAGCAAGTAGCTTGAGAGGTAGGGCATTCTCAAGGATGATCTTCATCACAATTTGGGCATTGTCCTTCATGCTCTGTGGAAGTATGATCCTTGTCACCACAAATAATGCAAGCTGGGGCTCCATCTAGAACAACATTCTTTTCATCCTTGCTATCATACTCTCTTCTAGGTAAGTTCTCTTCCATGCTAATCATTTGATTAGTCACTTTAAGCATCAATTGGGACTGTTCCTCTAAAAACCTTTGTAACGCTGGATCTTCATTACTATTGTTGGCTAGGAACTGAGCCGTCAATTGGTTCAATTGATGTTGAGTTGCTATGAGTTCTCCTAGGCTGTCAGCTTGGTTGGTGTTGGTGTCATCAACCTTGGAGTCCTTTGGGGTAGTCATCTGTTTGGGGTTGAAGGGAGATTAGAATAGGCAAGATATTTCTAAGGAGTCAATCTTAATTTCACACATCACAATTCACACAAGCAATGTGCATGCAATTACAAACAAACATTTCACTCAAACAAGGTTCAAGCACATACTTAGACAACAAAATATTTTTGTTACACCACATAAGTTGGTGTGTTTTGTCTTAGCTAAAATATGGTGGTCCATCTAATGGTTTACTTGTGATTTTCCTTTCTTTCTTGGTTGGTTCTTCTTTCTACATGATATCTTGGTTTCCTTTGGGAAAACTCTTGGTTATGATACTTCAAAGTTGTTGGTGGTTCCTTCTTATTTTGCATTCTCTCAGTTTCTAATTTTTGATCAAGATTTCCTTGTCTCACTTGTGGTCCTTAGTGGTATCCAAGTTGGAAGTCCTTGGGGAATATGCTGAAGATGTTGAAGTCATTAGAGTTGAAGATGTTGAAGTCATTAGAGTTGAAGAAGTTGAAGTCATTAGAGTTGAAGAAGTTGAAGAAGTCCTTTGCATATGGTGTAGTCTTTGGCCATGGGGTAGGTTTTTATCCATCAAGTTGAAATAGAAGAGAATGTAGAGTTGAAACCAAAATGGTTGAGGAAAGAGTTTGCAAGTGTTTTTGTAAATATGTTTTGGATCAAAATATCACTCCTATTTTTCTAAGGGTTTTTGTCCAATCCTAGGGTTTACAATCCTACAGGCAACACAATGCTCTGATACCATCTGTTAGGGTCCCAACCTGATAAGGTAGAGTCCTCCTGTGTTTACAATGCTAGTCCCTGGATCATTAGCTAGCATCCACAGTTAAGATGTAATATCAAGATACAAAGGTCATATTATAACTTTATAACCAGGAATAACATAATTCTATTACATCGTACATAGCTCATATGGCTATTACATTACATTGCAGCGGAATAACTATAATCATGGGTCCATCATCTTCAAAGTGCCACAGGCAGATGTTGGTTGCAGACTTTGTAATCCTAAACAATCAATCTTCACTTAAAACAAACCTGCAACATACAAGTTACAGCCACAAAGGGTCAATACATTTGAATTGTATTGGCAAGTGATTCTATGTAGTATAGTGGAATCTATCATCTACATGCATTTGGCTAAATGGAGTTGAGGCTTGCATTGCTCAAAATAGATTTTTCTTATTTTGTAAATACTAAGTTTTAGTTTGGCAAAAACTTTCCAGGACATCTACTAATCAAAGACTGGAGATCCTCTCAGGGCATCTACCAATCAAAGACTGAAGATTTGCTTGGCAAAACAATTTTCTTCAATCTAAGATTTCAAGATCCTTGTCTCAAGCCATCTTTCCATCAAAGATTGAGGAATACACACAATCCCTTGTTCACCCACAAATTTTTATTTAGAAATTGGAATGATGAGATTCTTGATTGCTTCCATGTCTTGATGCTCATATTGTCCTTTACAGGGACATGGCTAAGTACTTAGGTTTTACACTGCAGAGGTGGTGCACTTTACCCACAAGACTTGGTTTCCCAAGACAAAATCTTTCAAGCCTTCCTTAGTCAAATGGACGCTGCCCAACCTATCAAAACACTACCACCCACCTGTCCATCTGGCTAAGTTCTTGCAACCTATATGATCATGGCAGAGCCCATATTGCCAAGTGGTTGCACTTGAAGCTTCTCAACATTTGACATCTCAAATCCCTTTGTTTCGGGTGGCCATCCACAAGTGAGATACACAAGGTTAACCATAAATATGGGCCTTGTGAACCACTCAACCATTCTCCACCAAGCAATCCCATTCCACCGTGTGATTCATTTAACTTAGTTGTTTTATTAAACAAAACATAAGTCCTTTAGACTTAGATTATTTTTCCATAGTGTGAATGTATATTCCACCCATGTTTTCTAGTAGCTAGGCTAAGCTTGGTAGTAGTAGGAATCTCTAACTTAGGAAAATCCTACTAAGGATTCATCTACTAGATTTTCCTATAGCAAGATCTATACTTAGCAAAATCCATGCAAGTTTTACTTAACAAAATCACTAATGCATAGTGAAAGTAATAGGATAGAAAGTATGAAGCATCACTTGCCTTTTGGTAGAGTATGGGTTCACTTCTTGATCTTTGCAACAATCACACTCTTCAAGTCACTACAAACCAATCAAGCAAGGTACAAACTCAATCTACCAATCAAGCAAAACAACACACATAAATAACAAAGTCAAAGAAATGCATGCAAGCATGCCAAGCTTTGTTTTGTTTGAAAAAGTGGTTTCTAGTGGGTCATAGTCATTTGGGTACATCTAATGGTCATTCTCAAAAGTGACTAAGTCATTTGCAAAAAGTTTCACTTAAAAACCATTTTCAAAACAAAGTGTTATTTTTATGTGGTGTAGAAATATATTTTTTTATTTTTTTTTTTACTAAGGCATTTTCCCATAGGTTTCACCAAATGAGTTGCTATTGCAAAACTTGGTGTTTTTAGGTCAGTAGGTTTGGTCCAAATCATCTACTCAAAAGTTTTTCTTCCATAATCATTTCTATAATAAAATTTGTGAGTTTATTTGGCTAGAAAATGGCTAAGTTAAATAATTCAACTTAATTCTCACAAAAATCATTTTTAACACTATTGGTTGGTTCCTAGGGTCAGTAGGGTCACCACAACCAATTGGCAAAGGTTTGATCTCAAAATTCAATTTTACACAATTTTTATGCTCTAAACAAGCTCACAAAAGTTTCTGCAAATTCAAACAAGCTAACAAATACTATTTGCAAAACTAAGGGTAGGGTTGGCTAGGGCTTGTTCTCCTGAATCTTTTGATATAAAATTTGTCAAATTTGGACGTTTGGATCAAAAGTTATAAGGGTTCAAAGTTTGCAACAATCTGTTTCAAAATCTGTTTTAACTCAACACCGCCACGTCGAGCCGTGATTGGCTGGTACCGATCGTTCGATCGCGTGCTGCGCTGGATTAAGTCATATCGCGGCGGCCCTGATCGCGTACTTCTTCGCGTTTTAAGTGAATCTTCGCAACCAATGGATCTACATCTAACGGTCGCCGCGTTTGACCTAAAGGAGCGCGCTTAACGGCGCGGCGGCGATGGGCGACGGCGATGAAGGCGTGAAGCGAAGCGAGGAAGAGGAAGGATGCTCACGTGATCGTCGTGGCACGGGATGCTCAACGCCACTTGTTGATGAAGGGCGACGGTTTCTGGGAATTGCTCGCCGGAGCTTGTCTCCGCGCCGGAGCTTTACTGCCGACGGGGAGGGTTGCAGACCACGCGCGAGTGTTTGGCGAGTATCCGAGAGGCGAGAACACAGGCTAATCAAGGGTATGTCTCACCGATCGAGGAGCGAACGGAGTCGAGCGCCGCCGAGCTCACCGGAGTTGCGGGTCGCCGGTGATCGTCGGACGGGATAGGGAGCGCCTAAGACAAACGGAGGGTACGATTAGGAGCGTATGGTCGAGGGATGACGGCGATGCAAGATAAGAGGAGGGGCGGTCGTGATTACGTAAGAGCTCGTCGGAGAAAGGCGACGCGCGGCGATGCCGGAGGTTGTCGTTGCCGACACTATGGAGCGCCGCGTCGAAAGTGACCGGTATGGATGCGCGTGTATGGTGAGTGTGCTCGTGTGCTCGGGAGGCGGTAAGGGGAGTGCTGGCGGAATTTGCGAGAGGGCTCGCCGGGACGGCGACAGGTAAGAGAGACAATTAGAGTAGCCTGGGGCGTGTCGGGAGGAATCGAGGAAACGAGAGGAGAGGTGCCGATTTAAAACGGTATGGTCGCTGGGGAATTAAGGTGGCGTTAACGCTAATTGACGCCTTGCTGGTTACTGCAAAGAACGGAGGGGAGAAGGCGGTCGTCGAGGAAGAAGGGAGAACATGGATGGTGGGTCTGTCGCGAGAAAAGGAGAGGCGAGGGTCCACTTGTCATTTCTGTCGGGTTAGGTTCTTGGTTCAAACGCTTTTCTGGGAAACGATCTTGGTTGGGCTTGTTGGGCTGGGGTAGTTGGGCTGCCGTTGTTTTTTTTGTACGTAACATTTTCCTTTTTCCATTTTATTTATGATTTGAATTTCATTTCACAACTCAAATAACAAGACAATCATTCAAATAATTCAAACTATTGTAATGAGTTTTTGGTTCTGTTATCATCTTAATTCATATTCTAAAATAAAATATTATTTAAATCTTTTAGGTCCCATTTATTAATTAAATAAATGGACCATTAGTTATTTAATAAATTAGGGTTTGTTTTAATTAATAAAACTTCATTTAAAGTTCAAATATTTTCAAAACCCAATCGAGGGTTTTATAATTAATATTTTGAAAACTTGTTTTAAAGTAATATAATCCTTTTACTTTAGGGACCATTAATAATTAAATGAAATGGGTTTTTAGTTATGAAATCCAATGGAGTTTGATTTTAAAATCTTTATTTGAAACCTAAATATTTTCAAAACCAAATTAGTAGGTTTAATTTGGGAAATATATAATATTGGGAAATTTGTGTTAAAACAAAATAACCTTTTATTTTAGTATCCATTATTAATTATTATAATAGACTTTCATTATTAAAATCAATAGGATTTGTTTTATTGAGATATTTATTTTTGAAATCTAAAACAAAGCCATAACACTTTAGTAGGTTTTATTAGAGAATATAAAATACCTAGAAAACTTATTTTAAATAATTTATTAAGTTTTGATGTTTCAATTACATTGGTAAACCTTTTATTTTAAAAGAGTTTGGATATTAATTCCTTATTATTTTATTTAAGCAAACCTTTGCTAATTTTATTTAAAATGAAATGTTTTAATTCAAAAGCTTGGCCAAGTTTTATTTTGGTTTTATAAAATAATCCTTATTTGTAAATACATCTTTTCTTTTGAATATCAAATCCTTTTATTAATAGATCCAAAATAGTAATTCCAAAATATTTTAATTTCCTTTATTTAAATGTTTATCTTTAAGAATCCTTTTAGGATTTTATTTAATTCAAATGGGTTTGAAGTTTCAATTGAATTCAAAAAGTTTCTTCTGGCTCTGAAAGTCAAACAAAATTTTATTTTATTAATTTATTTTCACATTACAAGATTTGGAAAATCTTGGGATGTGACAAGGGTACTATGGTCGTTATAAATATCCCTGGAACCCGAAAACCATAGGGAATAACTCATGAAAACATCTGCAAAATGCAAAAAAATATATGAGTTTTTGCTCATAACTCTCAAACATGTAAATGGCCCTAGAGCCCAAAAACTATGGGCAAGAGGTCATGAAAATGGCCATAAAATAAAAAACGACGAGTTTTTGGTCATACCTCTCAAACATGCAAATCATCCTGAAATCCCAAAACTGTGGCCAATAGCTCATGAAAATGGCCATAAAATGCAAAAAATGAGTTTTTCGTCATAACTCTAAAGCATGTAAAACGCCCGAAAACCCCAAAAATATGGGGAATAACTCATGAAAACGTCCATAAAACGCAAAAAGATGAGTTTTTGGTCATAACTCTCAAACATGTAAATTGCCATGGAACCGCAAAATTGTTGGCAATATCTCATGAAAACGACCATAAAACACGAATACGTCGAGTTTTTGGTCATGATCTCAAACATGTATCATTTTTAATATCTTCTTAAATCTCCCTAGACCCCCGAAAATATGGGCAATAACTCATGAAAATGGCCTACAAACGCAAAAAGACGAGTTTTGCCATAACTCATGAAACATGTAAAACACCCTGGAACACCAAAACTATGGGCAATAGGTCACGAAAACACAAAAAAAAACGAGTTTCTGGTCATACCTCTCAAACATGTAAATCACCCTGGAAACCCAAAACTGTAGGCAATAGCTCGTGAAAATGGCCATAAAACGCAAAAAAGACGAGTTTTCCGCCATAACTCAGAAACATGTAAAACATCCTAAAACCCAAAAATGTGATCTATAGATCATGAAAATGGCCATATAACGCAAAAAATACGAGTTTTTGTCATAACTCTCAAACATGTAACTGGCCCTGGAACCCCAAAATTGTGGGCAATGGCTCATGAAAACGGCCATAAAACACGAAAACAATGAGTTTTGATTCATATCTCTCAAACATGTAAAGCGCCGTGGAACCCCAAAACTATGGGCAATAGCTCATGAAAATGGCCATAAAACGCAAAAAAGACGAGTTTTTCGCCATAAGTCAGAAACATGTAAAACGCCTTAAAACCCAAAAAATGAGATCAATGGATTATGATAACGGCCATATAACGCAAAAATACGAGTTTTTGTAATAACTCTCAAACATGTAAATATCCCTGGAACCCCAAAATTGTGGGCAATGGCTCATGAAAACGGCCATAAAACACGAAAACGACAAGTTTTTGGTCATGCCCTCAAACATGTATCATTTTTAACATCATTTTAAATCGCCCTAGACCCCCCAAAACTATGGGCAATAACTCATGAAAATGGCTATAACACGCGAAAACGATGAGTTTTTGGTCATAATTCTCAAACATGTATCGGGTCTTACAGACCATGCACATCCCCTGGAACATCAAAACTATTGGCAATAGCTCATGAAAATGGCCAAAAAAACAAAAAACTATGAGGTTTTTGGTCATGCACTCAAACATTTATTGGGTATTATGGTCGTTGACAATCGCCCTAGA
Organism: Avena longiglumis; assembly: GCA_030063025.1. Classification (NCBI taxonomy): domain Eukaryota; kingdom Viridiplantae; phylum Streptophyta; class Magnoliopsida; order Poales; family Poaceae; genus Avena; species Avena longiglumis. Next base: position 60,664,987 of record CP125974.1, on the reverse strand, counting down.
ACCCCAAAACTGTGGGGAATAACTCATGATGATGCCCATAAAATGCAAAAAAAGATGAATTTTTGGTGATAACTCTCAAACATGTAAATCGCCCTAGAACCCCAAAACTATGGGCAATAGCTCATGAAAACGGCCAACATGCAAAAACAACGAGTTTTTGACATGCCTCTCAAACATGTAAAGCGCCGTGGAACCCCAAAACTATGAGCAATAGCATATGAAAATGGCCATAAAACACGAAACGACAAGTTTTTGGTCATGCCCTCAAACATGTATAGGGTACTATGGTCGTTATAAATATCCCTGGAACCCGAAAACCATAGGGAATAACTCATGAAAACATCCGCAAAATGCAAAAAAATATATGAGTTTTTGCTCATAACTCTCAAACATGTAAATGGCCCTAGAGCCCAAAAACTATGGGCAAGAGGTCATGAAAATGGCCATAAAATAAAAAACGACGAGTTTTTGGTCATACCTCTCAAACATGCAAATCATCCTGAAATCCCAAAACTGTGGCCAATAGCTCATGAAAATGGCCATAAAATGCAAAAAATGAGTTTTTCGTCATAACTCTAAAGCATGTAAAACGCCCGAAAACCCCAAAAATATGGGGAATAACTCATGAAAACGTCCATAAAACGCAAAAAGATGAGTTTTTGGTCATAACTCTCAAACATGTAAATTGCCATGGAACCGCAAAATTGTTGGCAATATCTCATGAAAACGACCATAAAACACGAATACGTCGAGTTTTTGGTCATGCTCTCAAACATGTATCATTTTTTAATATCTTTTTAAATCTCCCTAGACCCCCCAAAATATGGGCAATAACTCATGAAAAGGGCCTACAAACGCAAAAAGACGAGTTTTGCCATAACTCATGAAACATGTAAAACACCCTGGAACCCCAAAACTATGGGCAATAGGTCACGAAAACGCAAAAAAAAAAACGAGTTTCTGGTCATACCTCTCAAACATGTAAATCACCCTGGAAACCCAAAACTGTGGGCAATAGCTCGTGAAAATGGCCATAAAACGTAAAAAAGACGAGTTTTCCGCCATAACTCAGAAACATGTAAAACGCCCTAAAACCCAAAAATGTGATCTATAGATCATGATAATGGCCATATAACGCAAAAAATACGAGTTTTTGTCATAACTCTCAAACATGTAACTGGCCCTGGAACCCCAAAATTGTGGGCAATGGCTCATGAAAACGGCCATAAAACACGAAAACAATGAGTTTTGATTCATAACTCTCAAACATGTAAAGCGCCGTGGAACCCCAAAACTGTGGGCAATAGGTCATGAAAATGGCCATAAAACGCAAAAAAGACGAGTTTTTCGCCATAAATCAGAAACATGTAAAACGCCTTAAAACCCAAAAAATGAGATCAATGGATTATGATAACGGCCATATAACGCAAAAATACGAGTTTTTGTCATAACTCTCAAACATGTAAATAGCCCTGGAACCCCAAAATTGTGGGCAATGGCTCATGAAAACGGCCATAAAACACGAAAACGACAAGTTTTTGGTCATGCCCTCAAACATGTATCATTTTTAACATCATTTTAAATCGCCCTAGACCCCCCAAAACTATGGGCAATAACTCATGAAAATGGCTATAACACGCGAAAACGATGAGTTTTTGGTCATAATTCTCAAACATGTATCGGGTCTTACAGACCATGCACATCCCCTGGAACATCAAAACTATGGGCAATAGCTCATGAAAATGGCCAAAAAAACAAAAAACTATGAGGTTTTTGGTCATGCACTCAAACATGTATTGGGTATTATGGTCGTTTACAATCACCCTAGAACCCCAAAACTGTGGGGAATAACTCATGATGATGCCCATAAAATGCAAAAAAAGATGAATTTTTGGTGATAACTCTCAAACATGTAAATCGCCCTAGAAACCCAAAACTATGGGCAATAGCTCATTAAAACGGCCATAAAATGCAAAAACAACGAGTTTTTGGTCATGCCTCTCAAACATGTAAAGCGCCGTGGAACCCCAAAACTATGAGCAATAGCATATGAAAATGGCCATAAAACACGAAACGACAAGTTTTTGGTCATGCATGTTGGAATTATGCCCTAGAGGCAATAATAAAGATGTTATTATTATAATTCTTGTTCATGATAAAGTTTATATTCCATGCTAGAATTGTATTAAGCGGAAACTTTAGTACTTGTGTGGTTTGTGAACAACACCGTGTCCCTAGTACGCCTCTATGGACTAGCTCATTGATCAATGATGGTTAAGGTTTCCTAACCATAGACATGAGTTGTCAATTGATAATGAGATCATATCATTGGGAGAATGATATGGTGGATAGACCCAAACTAAGCAAAGCAATTAGATCGTGTCATCGTGTTCATCTTTGCGAAGCTTTTCTTATGTCAAATATTGTATTCCTTAGAGCATGAGATAATGCAACTCCTGTATCGAAGAAAGCTTTGAGGTCATCAAACGTCATCCTATGAGAGGGTGATCATAAAGGTGTCTCTCGGTGATCGGAAAGTATCATTGGGTTGTATGTATCGAGATGGAATTTGTCCTCCCAAGTCGGAGAGATATACTTCGGCCCACTCGTAATCGATATCAACACCGCTTGCAAGCATGTGGTTAAGGAGTTAATCACAAAGTGATATCGGATTACGGAACGAGTAAAGTACTTGCCGTGAACGAGATTGAACTAGGTATGACGCATGACGATCGAATCTCGGGCAAGTAAAATATCGCGAGACGAAGGGAATATAAATATGGGATTGATTGAATCTCGGCATCGTGGTTCATCCGATATGATCATCGATGAATGTGGGAGTCAATATGGGTGCCTGACCCGCTGTTGATTATTGATAGAAGATCATGTCGCATATTCTCGAACCCGCAGGTCACACACTTAACGATCTCGACGCTAGGATAGATTGGATAATTGGTTTATGAATTTTTGTTCGAGTCTCGGATGGGATCCGGATATCACGAGAGGTTCGAATGGTCCGAGAATAAGATTCATATAAGGCAAGCAGTTTTTGGAGTTCGGAATTGTTCCGGTTAATCGGTATTGTACCGAAGCTAGAACCTTCCGGAAGGGACAAACGTGGCCCCACCTTCCGGGAGGGGCATGGGCCTATGAGGGAGTGTACTGGCATTAGGGGCACAAGGCCCCATAGGGCCCAGCCGATTCTAGAGAGATTTGACTCGTTTAAATCTCGGATAGAATTTCTAGATAAGGGAGATTTAAATCGTTTAAACTAGAGATAGGATTTCTAGATAAGGAGAGTTTAAATTGTTTAAACTAGAGATAGGCTTGGAGGAGGGCAGGCTGGCCGCCCTCTATATATAGAGGGTGGTGCGCCCCTCCCCACACACACCTTCCTCCAAGCCCTAGCAGCCTTGCTACCTTCCTCTCCCTCCCGATCGCTTGTAGGCGAAGCCTCAGCGAAATTATCCACCATATACACCACGTGCCGTTGTAGATCCAATCTATCTACACCATACTCGCTGGTCCGAGGAAGGAGGAGACGCCGAGGTGCTGCACGTGTGCATCTCACGGAGGCACCGCCACTTGTGGTGCTAGATCGGATCGGATCGCGAGGAGGAGAAGCGAGTACGACTATATCACCCACGCTCCGACGAACGCTCAGCCAGCGAATCTTCAAGGGTATGAAGATCTAATCCAATCTCTCGTTGTTTTCATCTCCTAGATTAGATCTTGGCTTTCCTCCGCTCGCCCGTAGAAAATTTTGATTTACTATGCCGCCAAACCCTTCAGTGGTATCGAGCTAGATCTATGCGTAGATGTGTTTCACGAGTAACGCAACATGGTTGTTGCGGGCGTTGATGTTTTCTGTTGCAAGCCTCTTGTTTGTGTTGTTCTTATGACGCCGGATAGTGAGATTGAAGCGGTCGGCCAACCTTACGCGACATCGTCATGAGACCGGCTCGCAGTTGACGGTGGCTTGTACCACACATGCGGCTGGTGGATGCCGGTTCTCTCACTATAGTTGTCATGGGATTAACACCGAGTTTGGCAACCATAATATCACCGCTGTGGCTTTCCGTAGGTAAGAATCGTTCTTAGCATCTACTCCCATAAGCCGTAAAACATGCAACAACAAAAGAGGCGCCTAACTTGTTTTTGCAGGGAGTGTTTTCTGTGATGTGGTATGGCCCAAGATGTGATGTGTATATTGTATGCGATGATCATGTTTTGTAATGTTTCACGACTTGCATGTCGATGAGTACACAACCGGCAGGAGCCATATGGTTGTCTTTATAATTGTGTATGACCTGCGAGTCAACTTCTTATACGCCATGTAATAGCTTTACTTTATCGCTAAGTAGTTAGCAATAGTTGTAGTTGCTATTCGTGGTGGAGGCAATCATGGTGGAGTGATGGAGATCATGCCGGAACGCACAAGATGGAGATCATTGCGCCAAGATTGGCTATACCATGTCACATAAAGTTATATGCATGTGATGTTTATCCTTTTATGTATCTTATCATGCTTAGATCGCGACGGTAGCATTATAAGATGATTCCTCACTTAAAGATCAAGATAAAACTGTGTTCTCCCAAGTATGCACCGCTATGAAAGTTCGTCGTGTCCAAGCATCACGTGATGATCGGGTGCTATAGACTCTCGCTCACATACAACGGGTGCAAGCCAGTTTTGCACACGCTGAAATACTTGGTCTAACTTGACGAGCCTAGCATGTATGCACATGGCCTCGGAACACAAGAACCGAAAGGTTAAGCATGAGTCATATGAGTGATATGATCGACACTTCGTTGTCCACCATTGAAACCACATCTCTTCTCGTGATGATCGGATTAGGTGTGGTGAATTTGGATCGTGTTCACTAAACAACTTGAGGGATGTTGAATTTAGTGGGAGTTCATATAGTAATTTGATTAAGTTGAACTATTTATCATGAACATAGTCTAAATTATACTTGCAAATACTGTAGATCCAATGGCCAAGTCCAACTTCAACTTCAACGTTTTTGCTGAGAAAGAAAAGCTTAGAAAAAATGGGTCTAACTTCACCAACTGGTTCCGCAATCTAAGAATCATTCTGTCTGGCGGACAAAAGGACTATGTCCTTGAGAAAGCGTTAGGTAACCCCCCTGCCGTAGATGCGCCGGCTGATGAAAAAGTTGTTTATCAGTCGTGCAAGGATGGTTATGATTTGATTAAGATCGTCATGTTGTATGCTATGGAATCGGATCTTCAAAATCGTTTTGAGAAGTTCGCCGGGCCCTTTGAGATTCTCGAGGAGCTGAAAAACATGTTTCAGACTCAAGCCCGTTCTGAGAGATATGAGATCTCTAAGAAATTCTTTAACTACAAGATGGAGGAAGGGAGTTCCGTTAGTGGGCACGCCATTAAGATGCCGGGCTACACTCAACGCCTTGAGCAACTGGACTGCATGATTCCAGAGGAGCTCAAGATTGACACTCCTAGCTACAAAATTTTTGTAGTTGATCACAATCAGATTGGTTCCACTGATATGATCACTGAGCTCTTTGCTAAGATGAAAGTAGCGGAGGTGAACATCAAAAATAATAATCATGTGTTGATGGTCAACAAGCCCCCCACCTTCAAGAAAGGTAAGGGTGCAAGGAAGCCCTTCAAGAAAGGCGGCGGCAAGCGCGTTGCCCCTGCTAAGAAGAAGCTCAAGTCTGGTCCTAAACCGGACACTGAGTGCTTCTATTGCAAGGACAAGGGTCACTAGAAGCGCAACTGTCCGAAGTACTTAGCGGACAGGAAGGCTGGCACCATCAAAGGTATATTTGATATACATGTTATCGATGTTTTCCTTACTAGCCCTCGTTGTAGTGCCTGGGTATTTGATACCGGTTCAGTTGCTAATATTTGTAACTCGAAACAGGAGCTACGGAATAGACGGCGGCTTGCGAGGGATGAGGTGACGATGCGCGTTGGCAACGGATCAAGAGTTGATGTGATGGCCGTCGGCACGCTCTCCTTAGTTTTACCTTCGGGATTAGTTTTAAACCTTAATAAATGTTATTATGTTCCTGCGTTGAGCATGAACATCATTTCCGGATCGTGTTTATTGCAAGACGGTTATTCATTTAAATCGGAGAATAATGGTTGTTCTATTTATATGAGTAACATCTTTTATGGTCATGCACCTCTTGTGAATGGTTTATTTCTTCTAAATCTCGAAAGGGATGAAACACACATCCATAACATTGAGGCTAAGAGATGCAAAGTAGATAGTGATAATACTACTTATTTGTGGCAATCGCTGCTCTAGGTCATATTGGAGTAAAGCGCATGAAGAAACTCCATTCTGATGGACTTTTGGAGTCTCTTGATTTTGAATCATTTGACACATGCGAACCATGCCTCATGGGCAAGATGATCAAAACCCCGTTCTCCGGTATGATGGAGTAACGGACTTGTTGGAAATCATACATACCGATGTATGCGGACCGATGAGTGTTTCGACGCGCGGTGGATATCGCTATTTCCTCACTTTTACCGATGACTTAAGTAGATATGGGTATATCTATTTAATGAAACATAAATCTGAAACGTTTGAAAAGTTCAAAGAATTTCAGAATGAAGTGGAGAACCATCGTAACAGAAAGATTAAGTTTCTACGATCCGATCGTGGGGGCGAATATTTGAGTTATGATTTTCTCACGCATCTTAAAGCAAGCGGAATTGTTTCGCAACTCACGCCACCCGGAACACCACAGCGCAATGGTGTGTCTGAACGCCGGAATCGAACCCTATTAGATATGGTCCGATCAATGATGTCTCTTACTGATTTGCCATTATCATTTTGGGGTTATGCATTAGAAACCGCTGCATTCACTTTAAATAGGGCTCCATCTAAATCCGTTGAGACGACACCGTATGAACTGTGGTTTGGTGCTAAACCTAAGTTGTCGTTTCTTAAAGTTTGGGGATGCGAAGCTTACGTCAAGAAGTTGATGCCGGACAAGCTCGAACCCAAAGCGAGTAATGCGCCTTCATAGGATACCCTAAGGAAACTATTGGGTATACCTTCTATCACGTAACAAGGCAAAGTGTTTGTCGAAGAACGGTTCCTTTCTTGAGAAGGAGTTTCTCTCGAAAGAAGTGAGTGGGAGGAAAGTAGAGCTGACGAGGTTATTGAACCTTCTCTTGAATTGAGAGTAGCGCAAGACCTGAAATTGTTCCAAAGGTCCGCACCAACAATAGAGGAAGCTAATGACAAGGATCATGAAGCTGGACGATGTCACATCGACGCGTCGGTCGACAAGGTCGCGTGCCCCTCCTGAGTGGTACGGCAACCCTGTCTTGACTGTCTTGTTTGTAGAAGACAGTGAACCTACGAACTATGAGGAAGCGATGATGAGCCCAGACTCTAAGAAATGGCTGGAAGCCATGAAATCCGAATTGGGATCCATGAGCGAAAACCAAGTATGGACTTTGGTGGACCCTCCTAGCGACCTAAAGGCCGTTGAGTGCAAATGGATTTTCAAGAAGAAAACGGACGCGGATGGTAATGTTACCGTCTATAAAGCACGGCTTGTCGCAAAAGGTTTTCGACAAGTTCAAGGTGTTGACTACGATGAGACTTTCTCTCCCGTAGCGATGTTTAAGTCCATTCGGAATTTATTAGCAATTGCTGCGTTTCATGATTATGAAATATGGCAGATGGATTTCAAGACTGCTTTCCTCAATGGCAACATTGATGAAGAGTTGTATATGATGCAACCCGAAGGTTTTGTCGATCCTAAGGATGCTAGTAAAGTATGCAAACTTCAGCGTTCCATTTATGGTCAAGCAAGCATCTCGGAGTTGGAACCTTCGCTTTGATCAAGTGATCAAGAGCTTTGGATTTGTTCCAAATTGCTACGAAGCTTGCATCTACAAGAAAGTGAGTGGGAGCTCGGTGACGCTTCGCATCGTATGTGGATGACATATTGATTATCGGAAATGACATCAACATGCTTAATGATGTGAAGAGTTATTTGAACAAGTGTTTTTCAATGAAAGACCTAGGTGAAGCTGCTTATATATTGGGCATCAAGATCTATAGAGATAGACAAAGACGCCTGATAGCTTTAAGCCAGAGTACATACCTAGACAAAGTTCTGAAAAGGTTCAGAATGGATAAGGCAAAGAAAGCTTCAGTGCCTATGTTGTCAGGTAAGATATTGAGCAAGGCTCAGTGTCCAGCTACGGTAAATGATAGGGAAGCTATGAGCAAAGTGCCTTATGCCTCAGCCATAGGTTCCATCATGTATGCCATGCTGTGTACTAGACCGGATGTGTCCAATGCTCTTAGTTTGACGAGCAGATATCAAAGTGATCCAGGAGTGGAACACTGGACAGCCGTGAAGAACATCCTAAAGTACCTAAATAGGACTAAAGAAATGTTCTTAGTCTATGGGGTGATGAACAACTTGTCGTAAAGGTTACGCCGACGCTAGTTTTGACAATCGACAAGGATGATTCTAAATCTCGAACGTGATACGTTTATATTTTGAATGGAGGAGCTGAGTCGGAGAAGCTGCAAGCAAAGCGTGATCGCGGGATCTACAATGAGAAGCGGAATACATGGCTGCCGCGAAGCGTCAAGTGAAGGAGTTTGGATCGAAACTTCATCATCGAGCTTGGCGTGGTTCCAAGTGCATTGGACCCACCGGAGATATTGTGTGACAACACCGGGCGCCATAGCACTCGCTAAGGAACCAAGATATCATCCAAAGACCAAGCATATCAACCGCAAGTTTCATATAATCCGAGATTATATAGCAGATGGAGATCTGAAGATTAGCAAAGTACATACGGATCTGAATGTCGCAGATCCACTAACTAAACCTCTTCCACGTGTAAAAAATGATCAACACCTCAGTGCCATGGGTGTGAGATTGTTGCCAGATGTAAACTAGATTATTGACTCTAGTGCAAGTGGGAGACTGTTGGAATTATGCCCTAGGGGCAATAATAAAGATGTTATTATTATAATTCTTGTTCATGATAAAGTTTATATTCCATGCTAGAATTGTATTAAGCGGAAACTTTAATACTTGTGTGGTTTGTGAACAACACCGTGTCCCTAGTACGCCTCTATGGACTAGCTCATTGATCAATGATGGTTAAGGTTTCCTAACCATAGACATGAGTTGTCAATTGATAATGAGATCATATCATTGGGAGAATGATATGGTGGATAAACCCAAACTAAGCAAAGCAATTAGATCGTGTCATCGTGTTCATCTTTGCGAAGCTTTTCTTATGTCAAATATTGTATCCTTAGACCATGAGATAATGCAACTCCCTGGTATCGGAAGAAAGCTTTGAGGTCATCAAACGTCATCCTATGAGAGGGTGATCATAAAGGTGTCTCTCAGGTGATCGGAAAGTATCTGTTGGGTTGTATGTATCGAGATGGAATTTGTCCCTCCCAAGTCGGAGAGATATACTTCGGGCCCACTCGGTAATCGATATCAACACCGCTTGCAAGCATGTGGTTAAGGAGTTAATCACAAAGTGATATCGGATTACGGAACGAGTAAAGTACTTGCTGTGAACGAGATTGAACTAGGTATGACGGTACCGACGATCGAATCTCGGGCAAGTAAAATATCGCGAGACGAAGGGAATATAAATATGGGATTGATTGAATCCTGGCATCGTGGTTCATCCGATATGATCATCGATGAATGTGTGGGAGTCAATATGGGTGCCCAGACCCCGTTGATTATTGATAGAAGATCATGTCGCATATTCTCGAACCCGCAGGTCACACACTTAACGATCTTGACGCTAGGATAGATTGGATAATTGGTTTATGAATTTTTGTTCGGAGTCTCGGATGGGATCCGGGATATCACGAGAGGTTCCGGAATGGTCCGGAGAATAAGATTCATATAAGGCAGTGCAGTTTTTGGAGTTTGGAATTGTTCCGGGTAAATCGGTATTGTACCGGAAGCTTCTAGAACCTTCCGGAAGGGGACCAAAGTGGCCCCACCTTCCGGGAGGGGGCATGGGCCTATGAGGGAGTGTCCTGGCCGCATTGGGCCAGGGGCACAAGGCCCCATAGGGCCCAGCCGATTCTAGAGAGATTTGACTCGTTTAAATCTCGGGATAGAATTTCCAGATAAGGGAGAGTTTAAATCGTCTAAACTAGAGATAGGATTTCTAGACAAGGGAGAGTTTAAATTGTTTAAACTAGAGATAGGCTTGGAGGAGGGGCAAGGGCTGGCCACCCCCCCTCTATATATAGAGGGGTGGTGCGCCCCCTCCCCCCTACACACACCTTCCTCCAAGCCCTAGCAGCCTTGCTACCTTCTTCTCTCCCTCCCGACTATTTGTAGGCGAAGCCCTGCAGCAGAAATTCTCCACCATATACACCACGCCGTCGTGCTGTAGATCCAATCTATGTCTCCACCATACTCGCTGGTCCGAGGAAGGAGGAGACGTCGAGGTGCTGCACGTGTGCATCTCACGGAGGCACCGCCACTTGTGGTGCTATATCGGATCGGATCGCGAGGAGGAGAAGCGAGTACGACTACATCACCCACGCCCGATTTAACGCTCACTGCGGCGAATCTTCAAGGGTATGAAGATCTAATCCAATCTCTCTCGTTGTTTGCATCTCCTAGATTAGATCTTGGCTTTCCCTCTGTTCGCTCCGTAGAAAATTTTGATTTACTATGCCGCGAAACCCTTCAATGCCCTCAAACATGTATAGGGTACTATGGTCGTTATAAATATCCCTGGAACCCGAAAACCATAGGGAATAACTCATGAAAACATCCGCAAAATGCAAAAAAATATATGAGTTTTTGCTCATAACTCTCAAACATGTAAATGGCCCTAGAGCCCAAAAACTATGGGCAAGAGGTCATGAAAATGGCCATAAAATAAAAAACGACGAGTTTTTGGTCATACCTCTCAAAAATGCAAATCATCCTGAAATCCCAAAACTGTGGCCAATAGCTCATGAAAATGGCCATAAAATGCAAAAAATGAGTTTTTCGTCATAGCTCTAAAGCATGTAAAACGCCCGAAAACCCAAAAAATATGGGGAATAACTCATGAAAACGTCCATAAAACACGAATACGACGAGTTTTTGGTCATGCTCTCAAACATGTATCATTTTTTAATATCTTTTTAAATCGCCTTAGACCGCCCAAAATATGGGCAATAACTCATGAAAATGTCCTACAAACGCAAAAAAGACGAGTTTTGCCATAACTCATGAAACATGTAAAACACCCTGGAACCCCAAAACTATGGGCAATAGGTCACGAAAACGCAAAAAAAAAAGAGTTTCTAGTCATACCTCTCAAACATGTAAATCACCCTGGAAACCCAAAACTGTGGGCAATAGCTCATGAAAATGGCCATAAAACGCAAAAAAGACGAGTTTTCCGCCATAACTCAGAAACATGTAAAACGCCCTAAAACGCAAAAATGTGATCTATAGATCAAGAAAATGGCCATGTAACGCAAAAAATCCAAGTTTTTGTCATAACTCTCAAACATGTAACTGGCCCTGGAACCCCAAAATTGTGGGAAATGGCTCATGAAAACGGCCATAAAACACGAAAACAACGAGTTTTGATTCATAACTCTCAAACATGTAAAGCGCCGTGGAACCCCAAAACTGTGGGCAATAGCTCATGAAAATGGCCATAAAACGCAAAAAAGACGAGTTTTTCGCCATAAGTCAGAAACATGTAAAACGCCCTAAAACCCAAAAAATGAGACTAATGGATCATGATAACGGCCATATAACGCAAAAATACGAGTTTTTTGTCATAACTCTCAAACATTTAAATAGCCCTGGAACCCCAAAATTATGGGCAATAGCTCATGAAAACGGCCATAAAACACGAAAACGACAAGTTTTTGGTCATGCCCCCAAACATGTATCATTTTTAACATCATTTTAAATCTCCCTAGACCCCCCCAAAAGTATGGGAAATCACTCATGAAAATGGCTATAACACGCGAAAACGTTGAGTTTTTGGTCATAATTCTCAAACATGTATCGGGTCTTACAGACCATGCACATCCCCTGGAACATCAAAACTATGGGCAATAGCTCATGAAAATGGCCAAAAAAAACAAAAAACTATGAGGTTTTTGGTCATGCACTCAAACATGTATTGGGTATTATGGTCGTTGTAAATCGCCCTGGAACCCCAAAACTGTGGGGAATAACTCATGATGATGTCCATAAAATGCAAAAAAAGATGACTTTTTGGTGATAACTCTCAAACATGTAAATCGCCCTAGAACCCCAAAACTATGGGCAAAAGCTCATGAAAACGGCCATAAAATGCAAAAACAACGAGTTTTTGCCATGCCTCTCAAACATCTAAAGCACCTCAGAACCCCAAAACTATGAGCAATAGCATATGAAAATGGCCATAAAACACGAAACGACAAGTTTTTGGTCATGCCCTCAAACATGTATAGGGTACTATGGTTATAAATATCCTCGAACCCAAACCATAGGTAATAACTCATGAAAACGTCTAAAATGCAAAAAAAATATATGAGTTTTTGCTCATAACTCTCAAACATGTAAAACATCCTGGAACCCCAAAACTATGGGCAATAGGTCACGAAAATGGCCATAAAACACAAAAACGACGAGTTTCTGGTCATACCTCTCAAACATGTAAATCACCCTGGAAACCCAAAACTGTGGGCAATAGCTCATGAAAATGGCCATAAAACGCAAAAAAGACGAGTTTTTCGCCATAAGTCAGAAACAAGTAAAACGCCCTAAAACCCAAAAATGTGATCTATAGGTCATGATAATGGCCATATAACGCAAAAAATACGAGTTTTTGTCATAACTCTGAAACATGTAACTGGTCCTGGAACCCCAAAATTGTGGGCAATGGCTCATGAAAACGGCCATAAAAGACGAAAACAACGAGTTTTGATTAATAACTCTCAAACATGTAAAGCGCCGTGGAACCCCAAAACTGTGGGCAATAGCTCATGAAAATGGCCATAAAACGCAAAAAAGACGAGTTTTTCGCCATAACTCAGAAACATGTAAAACGCCCTAAAACCCATAAAATGAGATCAATGGATCATGATAACGGCATAACGCTGAAATACGAGTTTTTTGTCATAACTCTCAAACATGTAAATAGCCCTGGAACCCCAAAATTGTGGGCAATAGCTCATGAAAACGTCCATAAAACACGAAAATGACAAGTTTTTGGTCATGCCCTCAAACATGTATCAGTTTTAACATCATTTTAAATCGCCCTATACCCCCCAAAACTATGGGCAATAACTCATGAAAATGGCTATAACACGCGAGTTTTTGCCTTGCCTCTCAAACATCTAAAGCACCGCAGAACCCCAAAACTATGAGCAATAGCATATGAAAATGGCCATAAAACACGAAACGACAAGTTTTTGGTCATGCCCTCAAACATGTATAGGGTACTATGGTCGTTATAAATATCCCTGGAACCCGTAAACAATAGGGAATAACTCATGAAAACGTCCGCAAAATGCAAAAAAATATATGAGTTTTTGCTCATAACTCTCAAACATGTAAATGGCCCTAGAGCCCAAAAACTATGGGCAAGAGGTCATGAAAATGGCCATAAAATAAAAAACGACGAGTTTTTGGTCATACCTCTCAAACATGCAAATCATCCTGAAATCCCAAAACTGTGGCCAATAGCTCATGAAAATGGCCATAAAATGCAAAAAATGAGTTTTTCGTCATAACTCTAAAGCATGTAAAACGCCCGAAAACCCAAAAAATATGGGGAATAACTCATGAAAACGTCCATAAAACACGAATACGACGAGTTTTTGGTCATGCTCTCAAACATGTATCATTTTTTAATATCTTTTTAAATCGCCTTAGACCGCCCAAAATATGGGCAATAACTCATGAAAATGTCCTACAAACGCAAAAAAGACGAGTTTTGCCATAACTCATGAAACATGTAAAACACCCTGGAACCCCAAAACTATGGGCAATAGGTCACGAAAACGCAAAAAAAAAAGAGTTTCTAGTCATACCTCTCAAACATGTAAATCACCCTGGAAACCCAAAACTGTGGGCAATAGCTCATGAAAATTGCCATAAAACGCAAAAAAGACGAGTTTTCCGCCATAACTCAGAAACATGTAAAACGCCCTAAAACGCAAAAATGTGATCTATAGATCAAGAAAATGGCCATGTAACGCAAAAAATCCAAGTTTTTGTCATAACTCTCAAACATGTAACTGGCCCTGGAACCCCAAAATTGTGGGAAATGGCTCATGAAAACGGCCATAAAACAACGAGTTTTGATTCATAACTCTCAAACATGTAAAGCGCCGTGGAACCCCAAAACTGTGGGCAATAGCTCATGAAAATGGCCATAAAACGCAAAAAAGACGAGTTTTTCGCCATAAGTCAGAAACATGTAAAACGCCCTAAAACCCAAAAAATGAGACTAATGGATCATGATAACGGCCATATAACGCAAAAATACGAGTTTTTTGTCATAACTCTCAAACATTTAAATAGCCCTGGAACCCCAAAATTATGGGCAATAGCTCATGAAAACGACCATAAAACACGAAAACGACAAGTTTTTGGTCATGCCCCCAAACATGTATCATTTTTAACATCATTTTAAATCTCCCTAGACCCCCCCAAAAGTATGGGAAATCACTCATGAAAATGGCTATAACACGCGAAAACGTTGAGTTTTTGGTCATAATTCTCAAACATGTATCGGGTCTTACAGAGCATGCACATCCCCTGGAACATCAAAACTATGGGCAATAGCTCATGAAAATGGCCAAAAAAAACAAAAAACTATGAGGTTTTTGGTCATGCACTCAAACATGTATTGGGTATTATGGTAAATCGCCTGAACCCCAAAACTGTGGGGAATAACTCATGATGATGTCCATAAAATGCAAAAAAAGATGAATTTTTGGTGATAACTCTCAAACATGTAAATCGCCCTAGAACCCCAAAACTATGGGCAAAAGCTCATGAAAACGGCCATAAAATGCAAAAACAACGAGTTTTTGCCATGCCTCTCAAACATCTAAAGCACCTCAGAACCCCAAAACTATGAGCAATAGCATATGAAAATGGCCATAAAACACGAAACGACAAGTTTTTGGTCATGCCCTCAAACATGTATAGGGTACTATGGTCGTTATAAATATCCCTGGAACCCGTAAACCATAGGGAATAACTCATGAAAACGTCCGCAAAATGCAAAAAAATATATGAGTTTTTGCTCATAACTCTCAAACATGTAAAACATCCTGGAACCCCAAAACTATGGGCAATAGGTCACGAAAATGGCCATAAAACACAAAAACGACGAGTTTCTGGTCATACCTCTCAAACATGTAAATCACCCTGGAAACCCAAAACTGTGGGCAATAGCTCATGAAAATGGCCATAAAACGCAAAAAAGACGAGTTTTTCGCCATAAGTCAGAAACAAGTAAAACGCCCTAAAACCCAAAAATGTGATCTATAGGTCATGATAATGGCCATATAACGCAAAAAATACGAGTTTTTGTCATAACTCTGAAACATGTAACTGGCCCTGGAACCCCAAAATTGTGGGCAATGGCTCATGAAAACGGCCATAAAAGAAAACAACGAAGTTTTGATTAATAACTCTCAAACATGTAAAGCGCCAGGAACCCCAAAACTGTGGGCAATAGCTCATGAAAATGGCCATAAAACGCAAAAAAGACGAGTTTTTCGCCATAACTCAGAAACATGTAAAACGCCCTAAAACCCAAAAAATGAGATCAATGGATCATGATAACGGCATAACGCTAAAATACGAGTTTTTTGTCATAACTCTCAAACATGTAAATAGCCCTGGAACCCCAAAATTGTGGGCAATAGCTCATGAAAACGGCCATAAAACACGAAAACGACAAGTTTTTGGTCATGCCCTCAAACATGTATCAGTTTTAACATCATTGTAAATCGCCCTAGACCCCCCAAAACTATGGGCAATAACTCATGAAAATGGCTATAACACGCGAGTTTTTGCCATGCCTCTCAAACATCTAAAGCACCGCAGAACCCCAAAACTATGAGCAATAGCATATGAAAATGGCCATAAAACACGAAACGACAAGTTTTTGGTCATGCCCTCAAACATGTATAGGGTACTATGGTCGTTATAAATATCCCTGGAACCCGTAAACCATAGGGAATAACTCATGAAAACGTCCGCAAAATGCAAAAAAATATATGAGTTTTTGCTCATAACTCTCAAACATGTAAATGGCCCTAGAGCCCAAAAACTATGGGCAAGAGGTCATGAAAATGGCCATAAAATAAAAAACGACGAGTTTTTGGTCATACCTCTCAAACATGCAAATCATCCTGAAATCCCAAAATTGTGGCCAATAGCTCATGAAAATGGCCATAAAATGCAAAAAATGAGTTTTTCGTCATAACTCTAAAGCATGTAAAACGCCCGAAAACCCCAAAAATATGGGGAATAACTCATGAAAACGTCCATAAAACGCAAAAAGATGAGTTTTTGGTCATAACTCTCAAACATGTAAATTGCCATGGATCCCCAAAATTGTTAGCAATATCTCATGAAAACGTCCATAAAACACTAATACGACGAGATTTTGGTCATGCTTTCAAACATGTATCATTTTTTAATATCTTTTTAAATCGCCCTAGACCCCCCAAAATATGGGAAATAACTCATGAAAATGGCCTACAAACGCAAAAAAGACGAGTTTTGCCATTACTCATGAAACATGTAAAACACCCTGGAACCCCAAAACTATGGGCAATAGGTCACGAAATAGCAAAAAAAAACGAGTTTCTGGTCATACCTCTCAAACATGTAAATCACCCTGGAAACTCAAAACTCTGGGCAATAGCTCATGAAAATGGCCATAAAACGCAAAAAAGACGAGTTTTTCGCCATAACTCAGAAACATGTAAAACGCCCTAAAACCCAAAAATGTGATCTATAGGTCATGAAAATGGCCATATAACGCAAAAAATACGAGTTTTTGTCATAACTCTCAAACATGTAACTGGCCCTGGAACCCCAAAATTGTGGCCAATGGCTCATGAAAACGGCCATAAAACACGAAAACAACGAGTTTTCATTAATAACTCTCAAACATGTTAAGCGCCGTGGAACCCCAGAACTGTGGGCAATAGCTCATGAAAATGGCCATAAAACGCAAAAAAGACGAGTTTTTCGCCATAACTCAGAAACATGTAAAACGCCCTAAAACCCAAAAAATGAGATCAATGGATCATGATAACGGCATAACGCAAAAATACGAGTTTTTTGTCATAAAACACGAAAACAACGAATTTTGATTCATAACTCTCAAACATGTAAAGCGCCATGGAACTCCAAAACTGTGGGCAATAGATCATGAAAACGGCCATAAAACACGAAAACGACAAGTTTTTGGTCATGCCCTCAAACATGTATCATTTTTAACATCATTTTAAATCTCCCTAGACCCCCCCAAAACTATGGGAAATCACTCATGAAAATGGCTATAACACGCGAAAACGTTGAGTTTTTGGTCATAATTCTCAAACATGTATCGGGTCTTACAGACCATGCACATCCCCTGGAACATCAAAACTATGGGTAATAGCTCATGAAAATGTCCAAAAAAACAAAAAACTATGAGGTTTTTGGTCATGCACTCAAACATGTATTGGGTATTATGGTCGTTGTAAATCGCCCTGGAACCCGAAAACTCTGGGGAATAACTCATGATGATGTCCATAAAATGCAAAAAAAGATGCCTTTTTGGTGATAACTCTCAAACATGTATATCGCCCTAGAACCCAAAACTATGGGCAATAGCTCATGAAAACGGCCATAAAATGCAAAAACAACGAGTTTTTGCCATGCCTCTCAAACATGTAAAGCGCCGTGGAACCCCAAAACTATGAGCAATAGCACATGAAAATGGCCATCAAACACGAAACGACAAGTTTTTGGTCAAGCCCTCAAACACGTATAGGGTACTATGGTCGTTATAAATATCCCTGGAACCCGTAAACCATAGGGAATAACTCATGAAAACGTCCGCAAAATGCAAAAAAATATATGAGTTTTTGCTCATAACTCTCAAACATGTAAATGGCCCTAGACCCCAAAAACTATGGGCAAGAGGTCATGAAAATGGCCATAAAATAAAAAACGACGAGTTTTTGGTCATACCTCTCAAACATGCAAATCATCCTGAAATCCCAAAACTGTGGCCAATAGCTCATGAAAATGGCCATAAAATGCAAAAAATGAGTTTTTTGTCATAACTCTAAAGCATGTAAAACGCCCGAAAACCCAAAAATATGGGGAATAACTCATGAAAACGTCCATAAAACGCAAAAAGATGAGTTTTTGGTCATAACTCTCAAACATGTAAATTGCCATGGAACCCCAAAATTGTTGGCAATATCTCATGAAAACGTCCATAAAACACGAATACGACGAGTTTTTGGTCATGCTTTCAAACATGTATCATTTTTAATATCTTTTTAAATCGCCCTAGACCCCCCAAAATATGGGCAATAACTCATGAAAATGGCCTACAAACGCAAAAAAGACGAGTTTTGCCATTACTCATGAAACATGTAAAACACCCTGGAACCCCAAAACTATGGGCAATAGGTCACGAAATAGCAAAAAAAAACGAGTTTCTGGTCATACCTCTAAAACATGTAAATCACCCTGGAAACCCAAAACTGTGGGCAATAGCTCATGAAAATGGCCATAAAACGCAAAAAAGACGAGTTTTTCGCCATAACTCAGAAACATGAAAACGCCCTAAAACCCAAAAATGTGATCTATAGATCATGAAAATGGCCATAAAACGCAAAAAATACGAGTTTTTTTCATAACTCTCAAACATGTAACTGGCCTTGGAACCCCAAAATTGTGGGCAATGGCTCATGAAAACGGCCATAAAACACGAAAACAACGAATTTTGATTCATAACTCTCAAACATGTAAAGCGCCGTGGAACCCCAAAACTGTGGGCAATAGCTCATGAAAATGGCCATAAAACGCAAAAAAGACGAGTTTTTCGCCATAAGTCAGAAACATGTAAAACGCCCTAAAACCCAAAAAATGAGATCAATGGACCATGATAACGGCCAAATAACGCAAAAATACGAGTTTTTGTCATAACTCTCAAACATTTAAATAGCCCTGGAACCCCAAAATTATGGGCAATAGCTCATGAAAACGGCCATAAAACACGAAAACGACAAGTTTTTGGTCATGCCCTCAAACATGTATCATTTTTAACATCATTTTAAATCTCCCTAGACCCCCCAAAACTATGGGAAATCACTCATGAAAATGGCTATAACACGCGAAAACGTTGAGTTTTTGGTCATAATTCTCAAACATGTATCGGGTCTTACAGACCATGCACATCCCCTGGAACATCAAAACTATGGGCAATAGCTCATGAAAATGGCCAAAAAAACAAAAAACTATGAGGTTTTTGGTCATGCACTCAAACATGTATTGGGTATTATGGTCGTTGTAAATCGCCCTGGAACCCGAAAACTCTGGGGAATAACTCATGATGATGTCCATAAAATGCAAAAAAAGATGACTTTTTGGTGATAACTCTCAAACATGTAAATCGCCCTAGAACCCAAAACTATGGGCAATAGCTCATGAAAACGGCCATAAAATGCAAAAACAACGAGTTTTTGCCATGCCTCTCAAACATGTAAAGCGCCGTGGAACCCCAAAACTATGAGCAATAGCACATGAAAATGGCCATAAAACACGAAACGACAAGTTTTGGGTCATGCCCTCAAACATGTATAGGGTACTATGGTCGTTATAAATATCCCTGGAACCCAAAAACCATAGGGAATAACTCATGAAAACATCCGCAAAATGCAAAAAAATATATGAGTTTTTGCTCATAACTCTCAAACATGTAAATGGCCCTAGAGCCCAAAAACTATGGGCAAGAGGTCATGAAAATGGCCATAAAATTAAAAACGACGAGTTTTTGGTCATACCTCTCAAACATGCAAATCATCCTGAAATCCCAAAACTGTGGCCAATAGCTCATGAAAATGGCCATAAAATGCAAAAAATGAGTTCTTCGTCAGAACTCTAAAGCATGTAAAACGCCCGAAAACCCCAAAAATATGGGGAATAACTCATGAAAACGTCCATAAAACGCAAAAAGATGAGTTTTTGGTCATAACTCTCAAACATGTAAATTGCCATGGAACCCCAAAATTGTTGGCAATATCTCATGAAAACGTCCATAAAACACGAATACGACGAGTTTTTGGTCATGCTTTCAAACATGTATCATTTTTTAATATCTTTTTAAATCGCCCTAGACCCCCCAAAATATGGGCAATAACTCATGAAAATGGCCTACAAACGCAAAAAAGACGAGTTTTGCCATTACTCATGAAACATGTAAAACACCCTGGAACCCCAAAACTATGGGCAATAGGTCACGAAAACGCAAAAAAAAAACGATTTTCTGGTCATACCTCTCAAACATGTAAATCACGCTGGAAACCCAAAACTGTGGGCAATAGCTCATGAAAATGGCCATAAAACGCAAAAAAGACGAGTTTTTCGCCATAACTCAGAAACATGTAAAACGCCCTAAAACCCAAAAATGTGATCTATAGATCATGAAAATGGCCATATAATGCAAAAAATACGAGTTTTTGTCATAACTCTCAAACATGTAACTGGCCTTGGAACCCCAAAATTGTGGGCAATGGCTCATGAAAAATGCCATAAAACACGAAAACAACGAGTTTTGATTCATAACTCTCAAACATGTAAAGCGTCGTGGAACCCCAAAACTGTGGGCAATAGCTCATGAAAATGGCCATAAAACGCAAAAAAGACGAGTTTTTCGCCATAAGTCAGAAACATGTAAAACGCCCTAAAACCCAAAAAATGAGATCAATGGATCATGATAACGGCCATATAACGCAAAAATACGAGTTTTTTGTCATAACTCTCAAACATTTAAATAGCCCTGGAACCCCAAAATTATGGGCAATAGCTCATGAAAACGGCCATAAAACACGAAAACGACAAGTTTTTGGTCATGCCCTCAAACATGTATCATTTTTAACATCATTTTAAATCTCCCTAGACCCCCCCAAAACTATGGGAAATCACTCATGAAAATGGCTATAACACGCGAAAACGTTGAGTTTTTGTCCATAATTCTCAAACATATATCGGGTCTTACAGACCATGCACATCCCCTGGAACATCAAAACTATGGGCAATAGCTCATGAAAATGGCCAAAAAAACAAAAAACTATGAGGTTTTTGGTCATGCACTCAAACATGTATTGGGTATTATAGTCGTTGTAAATCGCCCTGGAACCCGAAAACTCTGGGGAATAACTCATGATGATGTCCATAAAATGCAAAAAAAGATGACTTTTTGGTGATAACTCTCAAACATGTAAATCGCCCTAGAACCCAAAACTATGGGCAATAGCTCATGAAAACGGCCATAAAATGCAAAAACAACGAGTTTTTGCCATGCCTCTCAAACATGTAAAGCGCCGTGGAACCCCAAAACTATGAGCAATAGCACATGAAAATGGCCATAAAACACGAAACGACAAGTTTTTGGTCATGCCCTCAAACATGTATAGGGTACTATGGTCGTTATAAATATCCCTGGAACCCGAAAACCATAGGGAATAACTCATGAAAACATCCGCAAAATGCAAAAAAATATATGAGTTTTTGCTCATAACTCTCAAACATGTAAATGGCCCTAGAGCCCAAAAACTATGGGCAAGAGGTCATGAAAATGGCCATAAAATAAAAAACGACGAGTTTTTGGTCATACCTCTCAAACATGCAAATCATCCTGAAATCCCAAAACTATGGCCAATAGCTCATGAAAATGGCCATAAAATGCAAAAAATGAGTTTTTCGTCATAACTCTAAAGCATGTAAAACGTCCTAAAACCCCAAAAATACGGGGAATAACTCATAAAAACGTCCATAAAACGCAAAAAGATGTGTTTTTGGTCATAACTCTCAAACATGTTAATTGCCATGGAACCCCAAAATTGTTGGCAATATCTCATGAAAACGTCCATAAAACACGAAAACGACGAGTTTTTGGTCATGCTCTCAAACATGTATCATTTTTTAATATCTTTTTAAATCGCCCTAGCCCCCCCAAAATATGGGCAATAACTCATGAAAATGGCCTAAAAACGCAAAAAAGACGAGTTTTTGCCATAACTCATGAAACATGTAAAACACCCTGGAACCCCAAAACTATGGGTAATTGGTCACGAAAATGGCCATAAAACGCAAAAAAAAAAAAAAACGCGTTGAGTTTTTGGTCATAATCTCAAACATATATCGGGTCTTCTGGACCATGCACATCCCCGAACATCAAAACTATGGGCAATGGCTCATGAAAATGGCCAAAAAACAAAAAACTATGAGGTTTTTGGTCATGCACTCAAACATGTATTGGGTATTATAGTCGTTAAATCGCCTGAACCCGAAAACTCGGGAATAACTCATGATGATGTCCATAAAATGCAAAAAGATGACTTTTGGTGATAACTCTCAAACATGTAAATCGCCTAGAACCCCAAAACTATGGGCAATAGCTCATGAAAACGGCCATAAATGCAAAAACAACGAAGTTTTTGCCATGCCTCTCAAACATGTAAAGCCAGGAACCCCAAAACTATGAGCAATAGCACATGAAAATGGCCATAAACACGAAACGACAAGTTTTGGTCATGCCCTCAAACATGTATAGGGTACTATGGTCGTTATAAATATCCCTGGAACCCGAAAACCATAGGGAATAACTCATGAAAACATCCGCAAAATGCAAAAAAATATATGAGTTTTTGCTCATAACTCTCAAACATGTAAATGGCCCTAGAGCCCAAAAACTATGGGCAAGAGGTCATGAAAATGCCCATAAAATAAAAAACGACGAGTTTTTGGTCATACCTCTCAAAGATGCAAATCATCCTGAAATCCCAAAACTGTGGCCAATAGCTCATGAAAATGGCCATAAAATGCAAAAAATGAGTTTTTCGTCATAACTCTAAAGCATGTAAAACGTCCTAAAACCCCAAAAATACGGGGAATAACTCATAAAAACGTCCATAAAACGCAAAAAGATGTGTTTTTGGTCATAACTCTCAAACATGTTAATTGCCATGGAACCCCAAAATTGTTGGCAATATCTCATGAAAACGTCCATAAAACACGAAAACGACGAGTTTTTGGTCATGCTCTCAAACATGTATCATTTTTTAATATCTTTTTAAATCGCCCTAGCCCCCCCAAAATATGGGCAATAACTCATGAAAATGGCCTAAAAACGCAAAAAAGACGAGTTTTTGCCATAACTCATGAAACATGTAAAACACCCTGGAACCCCAAAACTATGGATAATTGGTCACGAAAATGGCCATAAAACGCAAAAACGACGAGTTTCTGGTCATACCTCTCAAACATGTAAATCACCCTGGAAACCCAAAACTGTGGGCAATAGCTCATGAAAATGGCCATAAAACGCAAAAAAGACGAGTTTTTCGCCATAAGTCAGAAACATGTAAAACGCCCTAAAACCCAAAAAATGAGATCAATGGATCATGATAACGGCCATATAACGCAAAAATACGAGTTTTTGTCATAACTCTCAAACATTTAAATAGCCCTGGAACCCCAAAATTATGGGCAATAGCTCATGAAAACGGCCATAAAACACGAAAACGACAAGTTTTTGGTCATGCCCTCAAACATGTATCATTTTTAACATCATTTTAAATCTCCCTAGACCCCCCCAAAACTATGGGAAATCACTCATGAAAATGGCTATAACACGCGAAAACGTTGAGTTTTTAGTCATAATTCTCAAACATATATCGGGTCTTACAGACCATGCACATCCCCTGGAACATCAAAACTATGGGCAATGGCTCATGAAAATGGCCAAAAAAACAAAAAACTATGAGGTTTTTGGTCATGCACTCAAACATGTATTGGGTATTATAGTCGTTGTAAATCGCCCTGGAACCCGAAAACTCTGGGGAATAACTCATGATGATGTCCATAAAATGCAAAAAAAGATGACTTTTTGGTGATAACTCTCAAACATGTAAATCGCCCTAGAACCCCAAAACTATGGGCAATAGCTCATGAAAACGGCCATAAAATGCAAAAACAACGAGTTTTTGCCATGCCTCTCAAACATGTAAAGAGCCGTGGAACCCCAAAACTATGAGCAATAGCACATGAAAATGGCCATAAAACACGAAACGACAAGTTTTTGGTCATGCCCTCAAACATGTATAGGGTACTACGGTCGTTATAAATATCACTGGAACCCGAAAACCATAGGGAATAACTCATGAAAACATCCGCAAAATGCAAAAAAATATATGAGTTTTTGCCCATAACTCTCAAACATGTAAATGGCCCTAGAGCCCAAAAACTATGGGCAAGAGGTCATGAAAATGGCCATAAAATAAAAAACGACGAGTTTTTGGTCATACCTCTCAAACATGCAAATCATCCTGAAATCCCAAAACTGTGGCCAATAGCTCATGAAAATGGCCATAAAATGCAAAAAAAGCGCTTTTCGTCACAACTCTAAAGCATGTAAACGCCCCTAAACCCCAAAAATACGGGAATAACTCATAAAACGTCCATAAACGCAAAAAGATGTGTTTTTGGTCATAACTCTCAAACATGTTAATTGCCATGGAACCCCAAAATTGTTGGCAATATCTCATGAAAACGTCCATAAAACACGAAAACGACGAGTTTTTGGTCATGCTCTCAAACATGTATCATTTTTTAATATCTTTTTAAATCGCCCTAGACCCCCCAAAATATGGGCAATAACTCATGAAAATGGCCTAAAAACGCAAAAAAGACGAGTTTTTGCCATAACTCATGAAACATGTAAAACACCCTGGAACCCCAAAACTATGGGTAATTGGTCACGAAAATGGCCATAAAACGCAAAAACGACGAGTTTCTGGTCATACCTCTCAAACATGTAAATCACCCTGGAAACCCAAAACTGTGGGCAATAGCTCATGAAAATGGCCATAAAACGCAAAAAAGACGAGTTTTTCGCCATAACTCAGAAACATGTAAAACGCCCTAAAACCCAAAAATGTGATCTATAGGTCATGATAATGGCCATATAACGCAAAAAATACGAGTTTTTGTCATAACTCTCAAACATGTAACTGGCCCTGGAACCCCAAAATTGTGGGCAAAGGCTCATGAA
This sequence comes from Avena longiglumis, assembly GCA_030063025.1. NCBI lineage: Eukaryota > Viridiplantae > Streptophyta > Magnoliopsida > Poales > Poaceae > Avena > Avena longiglumis. Next base: position 60,639,649 of record CP125974.1, on the reverse strand, counting down.
AAAGGCCATAAAACACGAAAACAACGAGTTTTGATTAATAACTCTCAAACATGTAAAGCGCCGTGGAACCCCAAAACTGTGGGCAATAGCTCATGAAAATGGCCATAAAACGCAAAAAAGACGAGTTTTTCGCCATAACTCAGAAACATGTAAAACGCCCTAAAACCCAAAAAATGAGATCAATGGATCATGATAACGGCATAACGCAAAAATACGAGTTTTTTGTCATAACTCTCAAACATGTAAATAGCCCTGGAACCCCAAAATTGTGGGCAATAGCTCATGAAAACGGCCATAAAACACGAAAACGACAAGTTTTTGGTCATGCCCTCAAACATGTATCAGTTTTAACATCATTGTAAATCGCCCTAGACCCCCCAAAACTATGGGCAATAACTCATGAAAATGGCTATAACACGCGAAAACGATGAGTTTTTGGTCATAATTCTCAAACATGTATCGGGTCTTACAGACCATGCACATCCCCTGGAACATCAAAACTATGGGCAATAGCTCATGAAAATGGCCAAAAAAAACAAAAAACTATGAGGTTTTTGGTCATGCACTCAAACATGTATTGGGTATTATGGTCGTTGTAAATCGCCCTGGAACCCCAAAACTGTGGGGAATAACTCATGATGATGTCCATAAAATGCAAAAAAAGATGACTTTTTGGTGATAACTCTCAAACATGTAAATCGACTAGAACCACAAAACTATGGGCAATAGCTCATGAAAACGGCCATAAAATGCAAAACAACGAAGTTTTTGCCATGCCTCTCAAACATCTAAAGCACACAGGAACCCCAAAACTATGAGCAATAGCATATGAAAATGGCCATAAAACACGAAACGACAAGTTTTTGGGCATGCCCTCAAACATGTATAGGGTACTATGGTCGTTATAAATATCCCTGGAACCCGTAAACCATAGGGAATAACGCATGAAAACGTCCGCAAAATGCAAAAAAATATATGAGTTTTTGCTCATAACTCTCAAACATGTAAATGGCGCTAGAGCCCAAAAACTATGGGCAAGAGGTCATGAAAATGGCCATAAAATAAAAAACGACGAGTTTTTGGTCATACCTCTCAAACATGCAAATCATCCTGAAATCCCAAAACTGTGGCCAATAGCTCATGAAAATGGCCATAAAATGCAAAAAATGAGTTTTTCGTCATAACTCTAAAGCATGTAAAACGCCCTAAAACCCCAAAAATACAGGGAATAACTCATAAAAACGTCCATAAAACGTAAAAAGATGTGTTTTTGGTCATAACTCTCAAACATGTAAATTGCCATGGAACCCCAAAATTGTTGGCAATATCTCATGAAAACGTCCATAAAACACGAAAACGACGAGTTTTTGGTCATGCTCTCAAACATGTATCATTTTTTAATATCTTTTTAAATCGCCTAGACCCCAAACCTGTGGGCAATAGCTCATGAAAATGGCCATAAAACACAAAAAAGACGAGTTTTTGCCATAACTCAAAAACATGTAAAACACCCTGGAACCCCAAAACTATGGGCAATAGGTCACGAAATGGCCATAAAACGCAAAAACGACGAGTTTCTTGTCATACCTCTCAAACATGTAAATCACCCTGGAAACCCAAAACTGTGGGCAATAGCCCATGAATATGGCCATAAAACGCAAAAAAGACGAGTTTTTCGCCGTAACTCAGAAACATGTAAAACGCCCTAAAACCCAAAAATGTGATCTATAGATCATGATAATGGCCATATAACGCAAAAAATACGAGTTTTTGTCATAACTCTCAAAGATGTAACTGGCCCTGGAACCCCAAAATTGTGGGCAATGGCTCATGAAAACGGCCATAAAACACGAAAACAACGAGTTTTGATTAATAACTCTCAAACATGTAAAGAGCCGTGGAACCCCAAAACTGTGGGCAATAGCTCATTAAAATGGCCATAAAACGCAAAAAAGACGAATTTTTCGCCATAACTCAGAAACATGTAAAACGCCCTAAAACCCAAAAAATGAGATCAATGGATCATGATAACGACATAACGCAAAAATACGAGTTTTTTGTCATAACTCTCAAACATGTAAATAGCCCTGGAACCCCAAAATTGTGGGCAATAGCTCATGAAAACGGCCATAAAACACGAAAAGGACAAGCTTTTGTCATGCCCTCAAACATGTATCAGTTTTAACATGATTGTAAATCGCCCTAGACCCCCCAAAACTATGGGCAATAACTCATGAAAATGGCTATAACACGCGAAAACGATGAGTTTTTGATCATAATTCTCAAACATGTATCGGGTCTTACAGACCATACACATCCCCTGGAACATCAAAACTATGGGCAATAGCTCATGAAAATGGCCAAAAAACAAAAAACTATGAGTTTTTGGTCACGCACTCAAACATGTATTGGGTATTATGGTCGTTGTAAATCGCCCTAGAACCCCAAAACTGTGGGGAATAACTCATGATGATGTCCATAAAATGCAAAAAAAGATGACTTTATGGTGATAACTCTCAAACATGTAAATCGCCCTAGAACCCCAAAACTATGGGCAATAGCTCATGAAAACGGCCATAAAATGCAAAAACAAAGAGTTTTTGACATGCCTCTCAAACATCTAAAGCACCGCAGAGGCCCAAAACTATGAGCAATAGCATATGAAAATGGCCATAAAACACGAAACGACAAGTTTTTGGTCATGCCCTCAAACATGTATAGGGTACTATGGTCGTTATAAATATCCCTGGAACCCGTAAACCATAGGGAATAACTCATGAAAACGTCCACAAAATGCAAAAAAATATATGAGTTTTTGCTCATAACTCTCAAACATGTAAATGGCCCTAGAGCCCAAAAACTATGGGCAAGAGGTCATGAAAATGGCCATAAAATAAAAAACGACGAGTTTTTGGTCATACCTCTCAAACATGCAAATCATCCTGAAATCCCAAAACTGTGGCCAATAGCTCATGAAAATGGCCATAAAATGAAAAATGAGTTTTTGTCCTAACTCTAAAGCATGTAAACGCCCAAAACCCCAAAAATATGGGGAATAACTCATGAAAACGTCCATAAAACGCAAAAAGATGAGTTTTTGGTCATAACTCTCAAACATGTAAATTGCCATGGAACCCCAAAATTGTTAGCAATATCTCATGAAAACGTCCATAAAACACGAATACGACGAGTTTTTGGTCATGCTTTCAAAAATGTATCATTTTTTAATATCTTTTTCAATCGCCATTGACCCCCTATAATATGGGCAATAACTCATGAAAATGGCCTACAAAACGCAAAAAGACGAAGTTTTGCCATTACTCATGAAACATGTAAAACACCCTCGAACCCCAAAACTATGGCCAATAGGTCACGAAATGGCCATAAAAAACGAAGTTTGGTCATACCTCTCAAACATGTAAATCACCCTGGAAACTCAAAACTGTGGGCAATAGCTCATGAAAATGGCCATAAAACGCAAAAAAGACGAGTTTTTCGCCATAACTCATAAACATGTAAAACGCCCTAAAACCCAAAAATGTGATCAATAGGTCATGATAATGGCCATATAACGCAAAAAATACGAGTTTTTGTCATAACTCTCAAACATGTAACTGGCCCTGAAACCCCAAAATTGTGGGCAATGGCTCATGAAAACGGCCATAAAACACGAAAACAACGAGTTTTGATTAATAACTCTCAACATGTAAAGCGCCGTGGAACCCTAAAACTGTGGGCAATAGCTCATGAAAATGGCCATAAAACGCAAAAAAGACGAGTTTTTCGCCATAACTCAGAAACATGTAAAACGCCCTAAAATCCAAAAAATGAGATCAATGGATCATGATAACGGCATAACGCAAAAATACGAGTTTTTTGGCATAACTCTCAAACATGTAAATAGCCCTGGAACCCCAAAATTGTGGGCAATAGCTCATGAAAACGGCCATAAAACACGAAAACGACAAGTTTTTGGTCATGCCCTCAAACATGTATCAGTTTTAACATCATTGTAAATCGCCCTAGACCCCCAAAACTATGGGCAATAACTCATGAAAATGGCTATAACACGCGAAAACGATGAGTTTTTGGTCATAATTCTCAAACATGTATCGGGTCTGCACCATGCACATCCCCTGGAACATCAGAACTATGGGCAATAGCTCATGAAAATGGCCAAAAAAACAAAAAACTATGAGGTTTTTGGTCATGCACTCAAACATGTATTGGGTATTATGGTCGTTGTAAATCGCCCTGGAACCCCAAAACTGTGGGGAATAACTCATGATGATGTCCATAAAATGCAAAAAAAGATGACTTTTTGGTGATAACTCTCAAACATGTAAATCGCCCTAGAACCCCAAAACTATGGGCAATAGGTCATGAAAACGGCCATAAAATGCAAAAACAACGAGTTTTTGCCATGCCTGTCAAACATGTAAAGCACCGCAGAACCCCAAAACTATGAGAAATAGCATATGAAAATGGCCATAAAACACGAAACGACAAGTTTTTGGTCATGCCCTCAAACATGTATAGGGTACTATGGTCGTTATAAATATCCCTGGAACCCGTAAACCATAGGGAATAACCCATGAAAACGTCCGCAAAATGCAAAAAAATATATAAGTTTTTGATCATAACTCTCAAACATGTAAATGGCCCTAGAGCCCAAAAACTATGGGCAAGAGGTCATGAAAATGGCCATAAAATAAAAAACGACGAGTTTTTGGTCATACCTCTCAAACATGCAAATCATCGTGAAATCCCAAAACTGTGGCCAATAGCTCATGAAAATGGCCATAAAATGCAAAAAATGAGTTTTTCGTCATAACTCTAAAGCATGTAAAACGCCCGAAAACCCCAAAAATATGGGGAATAACTCATGAAAACGTCCATAAAACGCAAAAAGATGAGTTTTTGGTCATAACTCTCAAACATCTAAATTGCCATGGAACCCCAAAATTGTTGGCAATATCTCATGAAAACGTCCATAAAACACAAATACGACGAGTTTTTGGTCATGCTCTCAAACATGTATCATTTTTTAATATCTTTCTAAATCGCCTTAGACCCCCCAAAATATGGGCAATAACTCATGAAAATGGCCTACAAACGCAAAAAAGACGAGTTTTTCCATAACTCATGAAACATGTAAAACACCCTGGAACCCCAAAACTATGGGCAATAGGTCACGAAAACGCAAAAAAATACGAGTTTCTGGTCATACCTCTCAAACATGTAAATCACCCTGGAAACCCAAAACTGTGGGCAATAGCTCATGAAAATGGCCATAAAACACGAAAAAGACGAGTTTTTCGCCATAACTCAGAAACATGTAAAACGCCCTAAAACCCAAAAATGTGATCTATAGATCATGAAAATGGCCATATAACGCAAAAAATACGAGTTTTTGTCATAACTCTCAAACATGTAACTGGCCCTGGAACCCCAAAATTGTGGGCAATGGCTCATGAAAACGGCCATAAAACACGAAAACAATGAGTTTTGATTCATAACTCTCAAACATGTAAAGCGCCGTGGAACCCCAAAACTGTGGGCAATAGCTCATGAAAATGGCCATAAAACGCAAAAAAGACGAGTTTTTCGCCATAAGTCAGAAACATGTAAAACGCCCTAAAACCCAAAAAATGAGATCAATGGATCATGATAACGGCCATATAACGCAAAAATACGAGTTTTTGTCATAACTCTCAAACATGTAAATAGCCCTGGAACCCCAAAATTGTGGGCAATGGCTCATGAAAACGGCCATAAAACACGAAAACGACATGTTTTTGGTCATGCCCTCAAACATGTATCATTTTTAACATCATTTTAAATCGCCCTAGACCCCCCAAAACTATGGGCAATAACTCATGAAAATGGCTATAACACGCGAAAACGATTAGTTTTTGGTCATAATTCTCAAACATGTATCGGGTCTTATGCACCATGCACATCCCCAACATCAAAACTATGGGCAATAGCTCATGAAAATGGCCAAAAAACAAAAACTATGAGTTTTTGGTCATGCACTCAAACATGTATTGGGTATGGTTATGGTAAATCGACACGAACCCCAAAACTGTGGGGAATAACTCATGATGATGTCCATAAAATGCAAAAAAAGATGACTTTTTGGTGATAACTCTCAAACATGTAAATCGCCCTAGAACCCCAAAACTATGGGCAATAGCTCATGAAAACGGCCATAAAATGCAAAAACAACGAGTTTTTGCCATGCCTCTCAAACATGTAAAGCACCGCAGAGCCCCAAAACTATGAGCAATAGCATATGAAAATGGCCATAAAACACGAAACGACAAGTTTTTGGTCATGCCCTCAAACATGTATAGGGTACTATGGTCGTTATAAATATCCCTGGAACCCGTAAACCATAGGGAATAACCCATGAAAACGTCCGCAAAATGCAAAAAAAAATATGAGTTTTTGCTCATAACTCTCAAACATGTAAATGGCCCGAGAGCCCAAAAACTATGGGCAAGAGGTCATGAAAATGGCCATAAAATAAAAAACGACGAGTTTTTGGTCATACCTCTCAAACATGCAAATCATCCTGAAATCCCAAAACTGTGGCCAATAGCTCATGAAAACGTCCATAAAACGCAAAAAGATGAGTTTTTGGTCATAACTCTCAAACATGTAAACGCTAAACCCCCAAAATATGGGGAATAACTCATGAAAACGTCCATAAAACGCAAAAAGATGAGTTTTTGGTCATAACTCTCAAACATGTAAATTGCCATGGAACCCCAAAATTGTTGGCAATATCTCATGAAAACGTCCATAAAACACGAATACGACAAGTTTTTGGTCATGCTCTCAAACATGTATCATTTTTTAATATCTTTTTAAATCGCCTTAGACCGCCCAAAATATGGGCAATAACTCATGAAAATGGCCTACAAACGCAAAAAAGACGAGTTTTGCCATAACTCATGAAACATGTAAAACACCCTGGAACCCCAAAACTATGGGCAATAGGTCACGAAAACGCAAAAAAAACGAGTTTCTGGTCATACCTCTCAAACATGTAAATCACCCTGGAAACCCAAAACTGTGGGCAATAGCTCATGAAAATGGCCATAAAACGCAAAAAAGACGAGTTTTTCGCCATAACTCAAAAACATGTAAAACGCCCTAAAACCCAAAAATGTGATCTATAGATCAAGAAAATGGCCATATAACGCAAAAAATACGAGTTTTTGTCATAACTCTCAAACATGTAACTGGCCCTGGAACCCCAAAATTGTGGGCAATGGCTCATGAAAACGGCCATAAAACACGAAAACAACGAGTTTTGATTAATAACTCTCAAACATGTAAAGCGCCGTGGAACCCATAAAACTGTGGGCAATAGCTCATGAAAATGGCCATAAAACACAAAAAAGACGAGTTTTTGCCATAACTCAAAAACATGTAAAACACCCTGGAACCCAAAAATGAGATCAATGGATCATGATAACGCCATATAACGCAAAAAATGAAGTTTTTGTCATACCTCTCAAACATGTAAATGACCCTGGAACCCCAAAACTGTGGGCAATGGCTCATGAAAACGGCCATAAAACACGAAAACAATGAGTTTTGATTCATAACTCTCAAACATGTAAAGCGCCGTGGAACCCCAAAACTGTGGGCAATAGCTCATGAAAATGGCCATAAAACGCAAAAAAGACGAGTTTTTCGCCATAAGTCAGAAACATGTAAAACGCCCTAAAACCCAAAAAATGAGATCAATGGATCATGATAACGGCCATATAACGCAAAAATACGAGTTTTTGTCATAACTCTAAAACATGTAAATAGCCCTGGAACCCCAAAATTGTGGGCAATGGCTCATGAAAACGGCCATAAAACATGAAAATGACAAGTTTTTGGTCATGCCCTCAAACATGTATCATTTTTAACATCATTTTAAATCGCCCTAGACCCCCCAAAACTATGGGCAATAACTCATGAAAATGGCTATAACACGCGAAAACGATGAGTTTTTGGTCATAATTCTCAAACATGTATCGGGTCTTACAAACCATGCACATCCCCTGGAACCCCAAAACTATGGGCAATAGGTCACGAAAACGCAAAAAAAACGAGTTTCTGGTCATACCTCTCAAACATGTAAATCACCCTGGAAACCCAAAACTGTGGGCAATAGCTCATGAAAATGGCCATAAAACACGAAAAAGACGAGTTTTTCGCCATAACTCAGAAACATGTAAAACGCCCTAAAACCCAAAAATGTGATCTATAGATCATGAAAATGGCCATATAACGCAAAAAATACGAGTTTTTGTCATAACTCTCAAACATGTAACTGGCCCTGGAACCCCAAAATTGTGGGCAATGGCTCATGAAAACGGCCATAAAACACGAAAACAACGAGTTTTGATTCATAACTCTCAAACATGTAAAGCGCCGTGGAACCCCAAAACTGTGGGCAATAGCTCATGAAAATGGCCATAAAACGCAAAAAAGACGAGTTTTTCGCCATAAGTCAGAAACATGTAAAACGCCCTAAAACCCAAAAAATGAGATCAATGGATCATGATAACGGCCATATAACGCAAAAATACGAGTTTTTTGTCATAACTCTCAAACATGTAACTGGCCCTGGAACCCCAAAATTGTGGGCAATGGCTCATGAAAACGGCCAAAAACACGAAAACATGTTTTTGGTCATGCCCTCAAACATGTATCATTTTAACATCATTTTAAATCGCCTAGACCCCCAAAACTATGGGCAATAACTCATGAAAATGGCTATAACACGCGAAAACGATGAGTTTTTGGTCATAATTCTCAAACATGTATCGGGTCTTACAGACCATGCACATCCCCGGGAACATCAAAACTATGGGCAATAGCTCATGAAAATGGCCAAAAAAAACAAAAAACTGTGAGGTTTTTGGTCATGCACTCAAACATGTATTGGGTATTATGGTCGTTGTAAATCGCCCTAGAACCCGAAAACTCTGGGGAATAACTCATGATGATGTCCATAAAATGCAAAAAAAGATGACTTTTTGGTGATAACTCTCAAACATGTAAATCGCCCTAGAACCCCAAAACTATGGGCAATAGCTCATGAAAACGGCCATAAAATGCAAAAACAACGAGTTTTTGCCATGCCTCTCAAACATCTAAAGCACCGCAGAACCCCAAAACTATGAGCAATAGCATATGAAAATGGCCATAAAACACGAAACGACAAGTTTTTGGTCATGCCCTCAAACATGTATAGGGTACTATGGTCGTTATAAATATCCCTGGAACCCGTAAACCATAGGGAATAACTCATGAAAACGTCCGCAAAATGCAAAAAAATATATGAGTTTTTGCTCATAACTCTCAAACATGTAAATGGCCCTAGAGCCCAAAAACTATGGGCAAGAGGTCATGAAAATGGCCATAAAATAAAAAACGACGAGTTTTTGGTCATACCTCTCAAACATGCAAATCATCGTGAAATCCCAAAACTGTGGCCAATAGCTCATGAAAATGGCCATAAAATGCAAAAAATGAGTTTTTCGTCATAACTCTAAAGCATGTAAAACGCCCGAAAACCCAAAAATATGGGGAATAACTCATGAAAACGTCCATAAAACGCAAAAAGATGAGTTTTTGGTCATAACTCTCAAACATGTAAATTGCCATGGAACCCCAAAATTGTTGGCAATATCTCATGAAAACGTCCATAAAACACGAATACGACGAGTTTTTGGTCATGCTCTCAAACATGTATCATTTTTTAATATCTTTTTAAATCGCCTTGGACCTCCCAAAATATGGGCAATAACTCATGAAAATGGCCTACAAACGCAAAAAAGACGAGTTTTGCCATAACTCATGAAACATGTAAAACACCCTGGAACCCCAAAACTATGGGCAATAGGTCACGAAAACGCAAAAAAAAAACGAGTTTCTGGTCATACCTCTCAAACATGTAAATCACCCTGGAAACCCAAAACTGTGGGCAATAGCTCATGAAAATGGCCATAAAATGCAAAAAAGACGAGTTTTTCGCCATAACTCAGAAACATGTAAAACGCCCTAAAACCCAAAAATGTGATCTATAGATTATGAAAATGGCCATATAACGCAAAAAATACGAGTTTTTGTCATAACTCTCAAACATGTAACTGGCCCTGGAACCCCAAAATTGTGGGCAATGGCTCATGAAAACGGCCATAAAACACGAAAACAACGAGTTTTGATTCATAACTCTCAAACATGTAAAGCGCCGTGGAACCCCAAAACTGTGGGCAATAGCTCATGAAAATGGCCATAAAACGCAAAAAAGACGAGTTTTTCGCCATAAGTGAGAAACATGTAAAACGCCCTAAAACCCAAAAATGTGATCTATAGATCATGATAATGGCCATATAAGGCAAAAAATACGAGTTTTTGTCATAACTCTCAAACATGTAACTGGCCCTGGAACCCCAAAATTGTGGGCCATGGCACATGAAAACGGCCATAAAACACGAAAACGACGAGTTTTTGGTCATGCTCTCAAACATGTATCATTTTTAACATCATTTTAAATCGCCCTAGACCCCCCAAAACTATGGGCAATAACTCATGAAAATGGCTATAACACGCGAAAACGATGAGTTTTTGGTCATAATTCTCAAACATGTATCGGGTCTTACAGACCATGCACATCCCCTGGAACATCAAAACTATGGGCAATAGCTCATGAAAATGGCCTAAAAAACAAAAAACTATGAGGTTTTTGGTCATGCACTCAAACATGTATTGGGTATTATGGTCGTTGTAAATCGCCCTAGAACCCCAAAACTGTGGGGAATAACTCATGATGATGCCCATAAAATGCAAAAAAAAATGACTTTTTGGTGATAACTCTCAAACATGTAAATCGCCCTAGAACCCCAAAACTATGGGCAATAGCTCATGAAAACGGCCAACATGCAAAAACAACGAGATTTTGCCATGCCTCTCAAACATGTAAAGCGCCGTGGAACCCCAAAACTATGAGCAATAGCATATGAAAATGTCCATAAAACACGAAACGACAAGTTTTTGGTCATGCCCTCAAACATGTATAGGGTACTATGGTCGTTATAAATATCCCTGGAACCCGAAAACCATAGGGAATAACTCATGAAAACATCCGCAAAATGCAAAAAATATATGAGTTTTTGCTCATAACTCTCAAACATGTAAATGGCCTAGAGCCCAAAAACTATGGGCAAGAGGTCATGAAAATGGCCATAAAATAAAAAACGACGAGTTTTTGGTCATACCTCTCAAACATGCAAATCATCCTGAAATCCCAAAACTGTGGCCAATAGCTCATGAAAATGGCCATAAAATGCAAAAAATGAGTTTTTCGTCATAACTCTAAAGCATGTAAAACGACCGAAAACCCCAAAAATATGGGGAATAACTCATGAAAACGTCCATAAAACGCAAAAAGATGAGTTTTTGGTCATAACTCTCAAACATGTAAATTGCCATGGAACCCCAAAATTGTTGGCAATATCTCATGAAAACGTCCATAAAACACAAATACGACGAGTTTTTGGTCATGCTCTCAAACATGTATCATTTTTTAATATCTTTCTAAATCGCCTTAGACCGCCCAAAATATGGGCAATAACTCATGAAAATGGCCTACAAACGCAAAAAAGATGAGTTTTGCCATAACTCATGAAACATGTAAAACACCCTGGAACCCCAAAACTATGGGCAATAGGTCACGAAAACGCAAAAAAAACGAGTTTCTGGTCATACCTCTCAAACATGTAAATCACCCTGGAAACCCAAAACTGTGGGCAATAGCTCATGAAAATGGCCATAAAACGCAAAAAAGACGAGTTTTCCGTCATAACTCAGAAACATGTAAAACGCCCTAAAACCCAAAAATGTGATCTATAGGTCATGATAATGGCCATAGAACGCAAAAAATACGAGTTTTTGTCATAACTCTCAAACATGTAACTGGCCCTGGAACCCCAACATTGTGGGCAATGGCTCATGAAAACGGCCATAAAACACGAAAACAACGAGTTTTGATTAATAACTCTCAAACATGTAAAGCGCCGTGGAACCCCAAAACTGTGGGCAATAGCTCATGAAAATGGCCATAAAAACGCAAAAAAGACGAGTTTTTCGCCATAACTCAGAAACATGTAAAACGCCCAAAAACCAAAAAATGAGATCAATGGATCATGATAACGGCATAACGCAAAAAATACGAGTTTTTGTCATAACTCTCAAACATGTAACTGGCCCTGGAACCCCAAAATTGTGGGCAATGGCTCATGAAAACGGCCATAAAACACAAAAACGACAAGTTTTTGGTCATGCCCTCAAACATGTATCAGTTTTAACATCATTGTAAATCGCCCTAGACCCCCCAAAACTATGGGCAATAACTCATGAAAATGGCTATAACACGCGAAAACGATGAGTTTTTGGTCATAATTCTCAAACATGTATTGGGTCTTACAGACCATGCACATCCCCTGGAATATCAAAACTATGGGCAATAGCTCATGAAAATGGCCAAAAAAAACAAAAAACTATGAGGTTTTTGGTCATGCACTCCAACATGTATTGGGTATTATGGTCGTTGTAAATCGACCTGGAACCCCAAAACTGTGGGGAATAACTCATGATGATGTCCATAAAATGCAAAAAAAGATGACTTTTTGGTGATAACTCTCAAACATGTAAATCGCCCTAGAACCCCAAAACTATGGGCAATAGCTCATGAAAACGGCCATAAAATGCAAAAACAACGAGTTTTTGCCATGCCTCTCAAACATCTAAAGCACCGCAGAACCCCAAAACTATGAGCAATAGCATATGAAAATGGCCATAAAACACGAAACGACAAGTTTTTGGTCATGCCTCAAACATGTATAGGGTACTATGGTCGTTATAAATATCCTGGAACCCGTAAACTATAGGGAATAACTCATGAAAACATCCGCAAAATGCAAAAAATATATGAGTTTTTGCTCATAACTCTCAAACATGTAAATGGCCTAGAGCCCAAAAACTATGGGCAAGAGGTCATGAAAATGGCCATAAAATAAAAAACGACGAGTTTTTGGTCATACCTCTCAAACATGCAAATCATCGTGAAATCCCAAAAACTGTGGGCAATAACTCATGAAAATGACCATAAAATGCAAAAAATGAGTTTTTCCATAACTCTAAAGCATGTAAAACGCCTAAACCCAAAAAATATGGGGAATAACTCATGAAAACGTCCATAAACGCATAAAAGATGAGTTTTGGTCATAACTCTCAAACATGTAAATTGCCATGGAACCCCAAAATTGTTGGCAATATCTCATGAAAACGCCCATAAAACACAAATACGACGAGTTTTTGGTCATGCTCTCAAACATGTATCATTTTTTAATATCTTTTTAAATCGCCTTGGACCTCCCAAAATATGGGCAATAACTCATGAAAATGGCCTACAAACGCAAAAAAGACGAGTTTTGCCATAACTCATGAAACATGTAAAACACCCTGGAACCCCAAAACTATGGGCAATAGGTCACGAAAACGCAAAAAAAAAACGAGTTTCTGGTCATACCTCTCAAACATGTAAATCACCCTGGAAACCCAAAACTGTGGGCAATAGCTCATGAAAATGGCCATAAAACGCAAAAAAGACGAGTTTTTCGCCATAACTCAGAAACATGTAAAACGCCCTAAAACCCAAAAATGTGATCTATAGATCATGAAAATGGCCATATAACGCAAAAAATACGAGTTTTTGTCATAACTCTCAAACATGTAACTGGCCCTGGAACCCCAAAATTGTGGGCAATGGCTCATGAAAACGGCCATAAAACACGAAAACAACGAGTTTTGATTCATAACTCTCAAACATGTAAAGCGCCGTGGAACCCCAAAACTGTGGGCAATAACTCATGAAAATGGCCATAAAACGCAAAAAAGACGAGTTTTCCGTCATAACTCAGAAACATGTAAAACGCCCTAAAACCAAAAAATGTGATCTATAGGTCATGATAATGGCCATAGAACGCAAAAAATACGAGTTTTTGTCATAAGTCTCAAACATGTAACTGGCCCTGGAACCCCAAAATTGTGGGCAATGGCTCATGAAAACGGCCATAAAACACGAAAACAACGAGTTTTGATTAATAACTCTCAAACATGTAAAGCGCCGTGGAACCCCAAAACTGTGGGCAATAGCTCATGAAAATGGCCATAAAAACGCAAAAAAGACGAGTTTTTCGCCATAACTCAGAAACATGTAAAACGCCCTAAAACCCAAAAAATGAGATCAATGGATCATGATAACGGCATAACGCAAAAATACGAGTTTTTTGTCATAACTCTCAAACTTGTAAATAGCCCTGGAACCCCAAAATTGTGGGCAATGGCTCATGAAAACGGCCATAAAACACGAAAACGACAAGTTTTTGGTCATGCCCTCAAACATGTATCAGTTTTTACATCATTGTAAATCGCCCTAGACCCCCCAAAACTATGGGCAATAACTCATGAAAATGGCTATAACACGCGAAAACGATGAGTTTTTGGTCATAATTCTCAAACATGTATCGGGTCTTCTGCACCATGCACATCCCCTGGCACATCAAAACTATGGGCAATAGCTCATGAAAATGGCCAAAAAAACAAAAAACTATGAGGTTTTTGGTCATGCACTCAAACATGTATTGGGTATTATGGTTGTTGTAAATCGCCCTGGAACCCCAAAACTGTGGGGAATAACTCATGATGATGTCCATAAAATGCAAAAAAAAGATGACTTTTTGGTGATAACTCTCAAACATGTAAATCGCCCTAGAACCCAAAACTATGGGCAATAGCTCATGAAAACGGCCATAAAATGCAAAAACAACGAGTTTTTGCCATGCCTCTCAAACATGTAAAGCACCAGGAACCCCAAAACTATGAGCAATAGCATATGAAAATGGCCATAAAACACGAAACGACAAGTTTTTGGTCATGCCCTCAAACATGTATAGGGTACTATGGTCGTTATAAATATCCCTGCAACCCGTAAACCATAGGGAATAACTCATGAAAACGTCCATAAAATGCAAAAAAATATATGAGTTTTTGCTCATAACTCTCAAACATGTAATGGCCCTAGAGCCCAAAAACTATGGGCAAGAGGTCATGAAAATGGCCATAAAATAAAAAAACGACGATTTTTGGTCATACCTCTCAAACATGCAAATCATCGTGAAATCCCAAAATCTGGCCAATAGCTCATGAAAATGGCCATAAAATGCAAAAATGAGTTTTTTCATAACTCTAAAGCATGTAAACGCCGAAAACCCAAAAATATGGGGAATAACTCATGAAAACGTCCATAAAACGCAAAAAGATGAGTTTTTGGTCATAACTCTCAAACATGTAAATTGCCATGGAACCCCAAAATTGTTGGCAATATCTCATGAAAACGTCCATAAAACACGAATACGACGAGTTTTTGGTCATGCTCTCAAACATGTATCATTTTTTAATATCTTTTTAAATCGCCTTGGACCTCCCAAAATATGGGCAATAACTCATGAAAATGGCCTACAAACGCAAAAAAGACGAGTTTTGCCATAACTCATGAAACATGTAAAACACCCTGGAACCCCAAAACTATGGGCAATAGGTCACGAAAACGCATAAAAAACGAAGTTTGATTCATACCTCTCAAACATGTAAATCACCCAGAACCCAAAAATCAGGCAATAGCTCATGAAAATGGCCATAAAACGCAAAAAAGACGAGTTTTTCGCCATAACTCAGAAACATGTAAAACGCCCTAAAACCCAAAAATGTGATCTATAGATCATGAAAATGGCCATATAACGCAAAAAATACGAGTTTTTGTCATAACTCTCAAACATGTAATAGCCTGGAACCCCAAAATTGTGGGCAATGGCTCATGAAAATGGCCATAAAACACGAAAACAACGAGTTTTGATTCATAACTCTCAAACATGTAAAGCGCCGTGGAACCCCAAAACTGTGGGCAATAGCTCATGAAAATGGCCATAAAACGCAAAAAAGACGAGTTTTTCGCCATAACTCAGAAACATGTAAAACGCCCTAAAACCCAAAAAATGAGATCAATGGATCATGATAACGGCCATATAACGCAAAAATACGAGTTTTTGTCATAACTCTCAAACATGTAAATAGCCCTGGAACCCCAAAATTGTGGGCAATGGCTCATGAAAACGGCCATAAAAAACGAAAACGACAAGTTTTTGGTCATGCCCTCAAACATGTATCATTTTTAACATCATTTTAAATCGCCCTAGACCCCCCAAAACTATGGGCAATAACTCATGAAAATGGCTATAACACGCGAAAACGATGAGTTTTTGGTCATAATTCTCAAACATGTATCGGGTCTTTGCACCATGCACATCCCCCGAACATCAAAACTATGGGCAATAGCTCATGAAAATGGCCAAAAAAACAAAAACTATGAGTTTTGGTCATGCACTCAAACATGTATTGGGTATTATGGTCGCTAAATCGCCTCGAACCCGAAAACTCTGGGGAATAACTCATGATGATGTCCATAAAATGCAAAAAAAGATGACTTTTTGGTGATAACTCTCAAACATGTAAATCGCCCTAGAACCCCAAAACTATGGGCAATAGCTCATGAAAACGGCCAACATGCAAAAACAACGAGTTTTTGCCATGCCTCTCAAACATGTAAAGCGCCGTGGAACCCCAAAACTATGAGCAATAGCACATGAAAATGGCCATAAAACACGAAACGACAAGTTTTTGGTCATGCCCTCAAACATGTATAGGGTACTATGGTCGTTATAAATATCCCTGGAACCCGAAAACCATAGGGAATAACTCATGAAAACGTCCACAAAATGCAAAAAAATATATGAGTTTTTGCTCATAACTCTCAAACATGTAGATGGCCCTAGAGCCCAAAAACTATGGGCAAGAGGTCTTGAAAATGGCCATAAAATAAAAAACGACGAGTTTTTGGTCATACCTCTCAAACATGCAAATCATCCCGAAATCCCAAAACTGTGGCCAATAGCTCATGAAAATGGACATAAAATGCAAAAAAATGAGTTTTTCGTCATAACTCTAAAGCATGTAAAACGCCATAAAACCCCAAAAATACGGGGAATAACTCATGAAAACGTCCATAAAACGCAAAAGATGTGTTTTTGGTCATAACTCTCAAACATGTAAATTGCCATGGAACCCCAAAATTGTTGGCAATATCTCATGAAAACGTCCATAAAACACGAAAACGACGAGTTTTTGGTCATGCTCTCAAACATGTATCATTTTTAATATCTTTTTAAATCGACCTAGACCCCCCAAAATATGGGCAATAACTCATGAAAATAGCCTAAAAACGCAAAAAAGACGAGTTTTTGCCATAACTCATAAAACATGTAAAACACCCTGGAACCCCAAAACTATGGGCAATAGGTCACGAAAATGGCCATAAAACGCAAAAACGACGAGTTTCTGGTCATACCTCTCAAACATGTAAATCACCCTGGAAACCCAAAACTGTGGGCAATAGCTCATGAAAATGGCCATAAAACGCAAAAAAGACGAGTTTTTCGCCATAACTCAGAAACATGTAAAACGCCCTAAAACCCAAAAATGTGATCTATAGGTCATGATAATGGCCATATAACGCAAAAAATACGAGTTTTTGTCATAACTCTCAAACATGTAACTGGCCCTGGAACCCCAAAATTGTGGGCAATGGCTCATGAAAACGGCCATAAAACACGAAAACAACGAGTTTTGATTAATAACTCTCAAACATGTAAAGCGCCGTGGAACCCCAAAACTGTGGGCAATAGCTCATGAAAATGGCCATAAAACGCAAAAAAGACGAGTTTTTCTCCATAACTCAGAAACATGTAAAACGCCCTAAAACCCAAAAAATGAGATCAATGGATCATGATAACGGCATAACACAAAAATACGAGTTTTTTGTCATAACTCTCAAACATGTAAATAGCCCTGGAACCCCAAAATTGTGGGGAATAGCTCATGAAAACGGCCATAAAACACGAAAACGACAAGTTTTTGGTCATGCCTTCAAACATGTATCAGTTTTAACATCATTGTAAATCGCCCTAGACCCCCCAAAACTATGGGCAATAACTCATGAAAATGGCTATAACACGCGAAAACGATGAGTTTTTGGTCATAATTCTCAAACATGTATCGGGTCTTACAGACCATACACATCCCCTGGAACATCAAAACTATGGGCAATAGCTCATGAAAATGGCCAAAAAACAAAAAACTATGAGTTTTTGGTCACGCACTCAAACATGTATTGGGTATTATGGTCGTTGTAAATCGCCCTAGAACCCCAAAACTGTGGGGAATAACTCATGATGATGTCCATAAAATGCAAAAAAGATGACTTTTTGGTGATAACTCTCAAACATGTAAATCGCCCTAGAACCCCAAAACTATGGGCAATAGCTCATGAAAACGGCCATAAAATGCAAAAACAACGAGTTTTTGCCATGCCTCTCAAACATCTAAAGCACCGCAGAACCCCAAAACTATGAGCAATAGCATATGAAAATGGCCATAAAACACGAAACGACAAGTTTTTGGTCATGCCCTCAAACATGTATAGGGTACTATGGTCGTTATAAATATCCCTGGAACCCGTAAACCATAGGGAATAACTCATGAAAACGTCCGCAAAATGCAAAAAAAAATATGAGTTTTTGATCATAACTCTCAAACATGTAAATGGCCCTAGAGCCCAAAAACTATGGGCAAGAGGTCATGAAAATGGCCATAAAATAAAAAACGACGAGTTTTTGGTCATACCACACAAACATGCAAATCATCCTGAAATCCCAAAACTGTGGCCAATAGCTCATGAAAATGGCCATAAAATGCAAAAAATGAGTTTTTCGTCATAACTCTAAAGCATGTAAAACGCCCGAAAACCCCAAAAACATGGGGAATAACTCATGAAAACGTCCATAAAACGCAAAAAGATGAGTTTTTGGTCATAACTCTCAAACATGTAAATTGCCATGGAACCCCAAAATTGTTGGCAATATCTCATGAAAACGTCCATAAAACACGAAAACGACGAGTTTTTGGTCATGCTTTCAAACATGTATCATTTTTTAATATCTTTTTAAATCGCCCTAGACCCCCCAAAATATGGGCAATAACTCATGAAAATGGCCTACAAACGCAAAAAAGACGAGTTTTGCCATTACTCATGAAACATGTAAAACACCCTGGAACCCCAAAACTATGGGCAATAGGTCACGAAAACGCAAAAAAAAACCCAAAAAATGAGATCAATGGATCATGATAACGGCCATATAACGCAAAAATACGAGTTTTTTGTCATAACTCTCAAACATTTAAATAGCCCTGGAACCCCAAAATTATGGGCAATAGCTCATGAAAACGGCCATAAAACACGAAAACGACAAGTTTTTGGTCATGCCCTCAAACATGTATCATTTTTAACATCATTTTAAATCTCCCTAGACCCCCCCAAAACTATGGGAAATCACTCATGAAAATGGCTATAACACGCGAAAACATTGAGTTTTTGGTCATAATTCTCAAACATGTATCGGGTCTTACAGACCATGCACATCCCCTGGAACATCAAAACTATGGGCAATAGCTCATGAAAATGGCCAAAAAAATAAAAAACTATGAGGTTTTTGGTCATGCACTCAAACATGTATTGGGTATTATGGTCGTTGTAAATCGCCCTGGAACCCCAAAACTGTGGGGAATAACTCATGATGATGTCCATAAAATGCAAAAAAAGATGACTTTTTGGTGATAACTCTCAAACATGTAAATCGCCCTAGAACCCAAAACTATGGGCAATAGCTCATGAAAACGGCCATAAAATGCAAAAACAACGAGTTTTTGCCATGCCTCTCAAACATGTAAAGCGCCGTGGAACCCCAAAACTATGAGCAATAGCACATGAAAATGGCCATAAAACACGAAACGACAAGTTTTTGGTCATGCCCTCAAACATGTATAGGGTACTATGGTCGTTATAAATATCCCTGGAACCCGAAAACCATAGGGAATAACTCATGAAAACATCCGCAAAATGCAAAAAAATATTTGAGTTTTTGCTCATAACTCTCAAACATGTAAATGGCCCTAGAGCCCAAAAACTATGGGCAAGAGGTCATGAAAATTGCCATAAAATAAAAAACGACGAGTTTTTGGTCATACCTCTCAAACATGCAAATCATCCTGAAATCCCAAAACTGTGGCCAATAGCTCATGAAAATGGCCATAAAATGCAAAAAAATGAGTTTTTCGTCATAACTCTAAAGCATGTAAAACGCCCTAAAACCCAAAAAATACGGGGAATAACTCATGAAAACGTCCATAAAACGCAAAAAGATGTGTTTTTGGTCATAACTCTCAAACATGTAAATTGCCATGGAACCCCAAAATTGTTGGCAATATCTCATGAAAACGTCCATAAAACACGAAAACGACGAGTTTTTGGTCATGTTTCAAACATGTATCATTTTTAATATCTTTTAAATCGCCCTAGACCCCCCAAAATATGGGCAATAACTCATGAAAATAGCCTAAAAACGCAAAAAAAACGAGTTTTTGCCATAACTCATAAAACATGTAAAACACCCTGGAACCCCAAAACTATGGGCAATAGGTCACGAAAATGGCCATAAAACGCAAAAACGACGAGTTTCTGGTCATACATCTAAAACATGTAAATCACCATGGAACCCAAAATCAGGCAATAGCTCATGAAAATGGCCATAAAACGCAAAAGACGAAGTTTTCGCCATAACTCGAGAAACATGTAAAACGCCCTAAAACCCCAAAAATGTGATCTATAGGTCATGATAATGGCCATAACGCAAAAAAATACGAAGTTTTTGTCATAACTCTCAAACATGTAATCGCCCCGAACCCCAAAATTGTGGGCAATGGCTCATGAAAACGCCATAAACACGAAAACAACGAAGTTTTGATTCATAACTCTCAAACATGTAAAGCCAGGAACCCCAAAACTGTGGGCAATAGCTCGTGAAAATGGCCATAAAACGCAAAAAAGACGAGTTTTTCGCCATAACTCAGAAGCATGTAAAACGCCCTAAAACCCAAAAAATGAGATCAATGGATCATGATAACGGCATAACGCAAAAATACGAGTTTTTTGTCATAACTCTCAAACATGTAAATAGCCCTGGAACCCCAAAATTGTGGGCAATAGCTCATGAAAACGGCCATAAAACACGAAAACGACAAGTTTTTGGTCATGCCCTCAAACATGTATCAGTTTTAACATCATTGTAAATCGCCCTAGACCCCCCAAAACTATGGGCAATAACTCATGAAAATGGCTATAACACGCGAAAACGATGAGTTTTTGGTCATAATTCTCAAACATGTATCGGGTCTTACAGACCATGCACATCCCCTGGAACATCAAAACTATGGGCAATAGCTCATGAAAATGGCCAAAAAAACAAAAAACTATGAGGTTTTTGGTCATGCACTCAAACATGTATTGGGTATTATGGTCGTTGTAAATCGCCCTGGAACCCCAAAACTGTGGGGAATAACTCATGATGATGTCCATAAAATGCAAAAAAAGATGACTTTTTGGTGATAACTCTCAAACATGTAAATCGCCCTAGAACCCCAAAACTATGGGCAATAGCTCATGAAAACGGCCATAAAATGCAAAAACAACGAGTTTTTGCCATGCCTCTCAAACATCTAAAGCACCAGGAACCCCAAAACTATGAGCAATAGCATATGAAAATGGCCATAAAACACGAAACGACAAGTTTTTGGTCATGCCCTCAAACATGTATAGGGTACTATGGTCGTTATAAATATCCCTGGAACCCGTAAACCATAGGGAATAACTCATGAAAACGTCCGCAAAATGCAAAAAAAATATGAGTTTTGATCATAACTCAAACATGTAAATGTCCCTAGAGCCCAAAAACTATGGGCAAGAGGTCATGAAAATGGCCATAAAATAAAAAACGACGAGTTTTTGGTCATACCTCTCAAACATGCAAATCATCCTGAAATCCCAAAACTGTGGCCAATAGCTCATGAAAATGGCCATAAAATGCAAAAAATGAGTTTTTCGTCATAACTCTAAAGCATGTAAAACGCCCGAAAACCCCAAAAATATGGGGAATAACTCATGAAAACGTCCATAAAACGCAAAAAGATGAGTTTTTGGTCATAACTCTCAAACATGTAAATTGCCATGGAACCCCAAAATTGTTGGCAATATCTCATGAAAACGTCCATAAAACACGAAAACGACGAGTTTTTGGTCATGCTTTCAAACATGTATCATTTTTTAATATCTTTTTAAATCGCCCTAGACCCCCCAAAATATGGGCAATAACTCATGAAAATGGCCTACAAACGCAAAAAAAGACGAGTTTTGCCATTACTCATGAAACATGTAAAACACCCTGGAACCCCAAAACTATGGGCAATAGGTCACGAAAACGCAAAAAAAAACCCAAAAAATGAGATCAATGGATCATGATAACGCCATATAACGCAAAAATACGAGTTTTTTGTCATAACTCTCAAACATTTAAATAGCCCTGGAACCCCAAAATTATGGGCAATAGCTCATGAAAACGGCCATAAAACACGAAAACGACAAGTTTTTGGTCATGCCCTCAAACATGTATCATTTTTAACATCATTTTAAATCTCCCTAGACCCCCCCCAAAACTATGGGAAATCACTCATGAAAATGGCTATAACACGCGAAAACATTGAGTTTTTGGTCATAATTCTCAAACATGTATCGGGTCTCTGCACCATGCACATCCCCTGGAACATCAAAACTATGGGCAATAGCTCATGAAAATGGCCAAAAAAATAAAAAACTATGAGGTTTTTGGTGATGCACTCAAACATGTATTGGGTATTATGGTCGTTGTAAATCGCCCTGGAACCCCAAAACTGTGGGGAATAACTCATGATGATGTCCATAAAATGCAAAAAAAGATGACTTTTTGGTGATAACTCTCAAACATGTAAATCGCCCTAGAACCCAAAACTATGGGCAATAGCTCATGAAAACGGCCATAAAATGCAAAAACAACGAATTTTTGCCAGGCCTCTCAAACATGTAAAGCGCCGTGGAACCCCAAAACTATGAGCAATAGCACATGAAAACGGCCATAAAACACGAAACGACAAGTTTTTGGTCATGCCCTCAAACATGTATAGGGTACTATGGTCGTTATAAATATCCCTGGAACCCGAAAACCATAGGGAATAACTCATGAAAACATCCGCAAAATGCAAAAAAATATTTGAGTTTTTGCTCATAACTCTCAAACATGTAAATGGCCCTAGAGCCCAAAAACTATGGGCAAGAGGTCATGAAAATTGCCATAAAATAAAAACAGCGAAGTTTTGGTCATACCTCTCAAACATGCAAATCATCCTGAAATCCCAAACTGTGGCCAATAGCTCATGAAAATGGCCATAAAATGCAAAAAATGAGTTTTTTTCATAACTCTAAAGCATGTAAAACGCCTAAACCCAAAAATATGGGAATAACTCATGAAAACGTCCATAAAACGCAAAAAGATGTGTTTTTGGTCATAACTCTCAAACATGTAAATTGCCATGGAACCCCAAAATTGTTG
Organism: Avena longiglumis; assembly: GCA_030063025.1. Classification (NCBI taxonomy): domain Eukaryota; kingdom Viridiplantae; phylum Streptophyta; class Magnoliopsida; order Poales; family Poaceae; genus Avena; species Avena longiglumis. The sequence continues at coordinate 60,615,926 of CP125974.1, read as the reverse complement.
GCAATATCTCATGAAAACGTCCATAAAACACGAAAACGACGAGTTTTTGGTCATGCCGTCAAACATGTATCATTTTTAATATCTTTTAAATCGCCCTAGACCCCCCAAAATATGGGCAATAACTCATGAAAATAGCCTAAAAACGCAAAAAAAACGAGTTTTTGCCATAACTCATAAAACATGTAAAACACCCTGGAACCCCAAAACTATGGGCAATAGGTCACGAAAATGGCCATAAAACGCAAAAACGACGAGTTTCTGGTCATACATCTAAAACATGTAAATCACCATGGAAACCCAAAACTGTGGGCAATAGCTCATGAAAATGGCCATAAAACGCAAAAAAGACGAGTTTTTCGCCATAACTCAGAAACATGTAAAACGCCCTAAAACCCAAAAATGTGATCTATAGGTCATGATAATGGCCATATAACGCAAAAAATACGAGTTTTTGTCATAACTCTCAAACATGTAACTGGCCCTGGAACCCCAAAATTGTGGGCAATGGCTCATGAAAACGGCCATAAAACACGAAAACAACGAGTTTTGATTCATAACTCTCAAACATGTAAAGCGCCGTGGAACCCCAAAACTGTGGGCAATAGCTCGTGAAAATGGCCATAAAACGCAAAAAAGACGAGTTTTTCGCCATAACTCAGAAGCATGTAAAACGCCCTAAAACCCAAAAAATGAGATCAATGGATCATGATAACGGCATAACGCAAAAATACGAAGTTTTGTCATAACTCTCAAACATGTAAATAGCCCTGGAACCCCAAAATTGTGGGCAATAGCTCATGAAAACGGCCATAAAACACGAAAACGACAAGTTTTTGGTCATGCCCTCAAACATGTATCAGTTTTAACATCATTGTAAATCGCCCTAGACCCCCCAAAACTATGGGCAATAACTCATGAAAATGGCTATAACACGCGAAAACGATGAGTTTTTGGTCATAATTCTCAAACATGTATCGGGTCTTACAGACCATGCACATCCCCTGGAACATCAAAACTATGGGCAATAGCTCATGAAAATGGCCAAAAAAAAACAAAAAACTATGAGGTTTTTGGTCATGCACTCAAACATGTATTGGGTATTATGGTCGTTGTAAATCGCCCTGGAACCCCAAAACTGTGGGGAATAACTCATGATGATGTCCATAAAATGCAAAAAAAGATGACTTTTTGGTGATAACTCTCAAACATGTAAATCGCCCTAGAACCCCAAAACTATGGGCAATAGCTCATGAAACGCCATAAAATGCAAAAACAACGAGTTTTGCCATGCCTCTCAAACATCTAAAGCACCAGGAACCCCAAAACTATGAGCAATAGCATATGAAAATGGCCATAAAACACGAAACGACAAGTTTTTGGTCATGCCCTCAAACATGTATAGGGTACTATGGTCGTTATAAATATCTCTGGAACCCGTAAACCATAGGGAATAACTCATGAAAACGTCCGCAAAATGCAAAAAAATATATGAGTTTTTGCTTATAACTCTCAAACATGTAAATGGCCCTAGAGCCCAAAAACTATGGGCAAGAGGTCATGAAAATGGCCATAAAATAAAAAACGATGAGTTTTTGGTCATACCTCACAAACATGCAAATCATCCTGAAATCCCAAAACTGTGGCCAATAGCTCATGAAAATGGCCATAAAATGCAAAAAATGAGTTTTTCGTCATAACTCTAAAGCATGTAAACGCGAAACCCCAAAAATATGGGGAATAACTCATGAAAACGTCCATAAAACGCAAAAAGATGAGTTTTTGGTTATAACTCTCAAACATGTAAATTGCCATGGAACCCCAAAATTGTTGGCAATATCTCATGAAAACGTCCATAAAACACGAAAACGACAAGTTTTTGGTCATGCTCTCAAACATGTATCATTTTTTAATATCTTTTTAAATCGCCCTAGGCCCCCCTAAATATGGGCAATAACTCATGAAAATGGCCTACAAACGCCAAAAAGACGAGTTTTGCCATAACTCATGAAACATGTAAAACACCCTGGAACCCCAAAACTATGGGCAATAGGTCACGAAAACGCAAAAAAAACGAGTTTCTGGTCATACCTCTCAAACATGTAAATCACCCTGGAAACCCAAAACTGTGGGCAATAGCTCATGAAAATGGCCATAAAACGCAAAAAAGACGAGTTTTCCGCCATAACTCAGAAACATGTAAAACGCCCTAAAACCCAAAAATGTGATCTATAGATCAAGAAAATGGCCATGTAACGCAAAAAATCCGAGTTTTTGTCATAACTCTCAAACATGTAACTGGCCCTGGAACCCCAAAATTGTGGGTAATGGCTCATGAAAACGGCCATAAAACACGAAAACAACGAGTTTTGGTTCATAACTCTCAAACATGTAAAGCGCCGTGGAACCCCAAAACTGTGGGCAATAGCTCATGAAAATGGCCATAAAACGCAAAAAAGACGAGTTTTTCTCCATAAGTCAGAAACATGTAAAACGCCCTAAAACCCAAAAAATGAGATCAATGGATCATGATAACGGCCATATAACGCAAAAATACGAGTTTTTTGTCATAAATCTCAAACATTTAAATAGCCCTGGAACCCCAAAATTATGGGCTATAGCTCATGAAAACGGCCATAAAACACGAAAACGACAAGTTTTTGGTCATGCCGTCAAACATGTATCATTTTTAACATCATTTTAAATCTCCCTAGACCCCCCCCCCAAAACTATGGGAAATCACTCATGAAAATGGCTATAACACGCGAAAACATTGAGTTTTTGGTCATAATTCTCAAACATGTATCGGGTCTTACAGACCATGCACATCCCCTGGAACATCAAAACTATGGGCAATAGCTCATGAAAATGGCCAAAAAAAAAACTGTGAGGTTTTTGGTCATGCACTCAAACATGTATTGGGTATTATGGTCGTTGTAAATCGCCCTGGAACCCGAAAACTCTGGGGAATAACTCATGATGATGTCCATAAAATGCAAAAAAAGATGACTTTTTGGTGATAACTCTCAAACATGTAAATCGCCCTAGAACCCAAAACTATGGGCAATAGCTCATGAAACGGCCATAAAATGCAAAAACAACGTTTTTGCCATGCCTCTCAAACATGTAAAGCGCAGGAACCCCAAAACTATGAGCAATAGCATATGAAAATGGCCATAAAACACGAAACGACAAGTTTTTGGTCATGCCCTCAAACATGTATAGGGTACTATGGTTATAAATATCCACGGAACCCGTAAACCATAGGGAATAACTCATGAAAACGTCAGCAAAATGCAAAAAAATATATGAGTTTTGCTCATAACTCTCAAACATGTAATGTCCTAGAGCCCAAAAACTATGGGCAAGAGGTCATGAAAATGGTCATAAAATAAAAAAACGACGAGTTTTTGGTCATACCTCTCAAACATGCAAATCATCCTGAAATCCCAAAACTGTGGCCAATAGCTCATGAAAATGGCCATAAAATGCGAAAAATGAGTTTTTCGTCATAAGTCTAAAGCATGTAAAACGCCCGAAAACCCCAAAAATATGGGGAATAACTCATGAAAACGTCCATAAAACGCAAAAAGATGAGTTTTTGGTCATAACTCTCAAACATGTAAATTGCCATGGAACCCCAAAATTGTTGGCAATATCTCATGAAAACGTCCATAAAACACGAAAACGACGAGTTTTTGGTCATGCTTTCAAACATGTATCATTTTTTAATATCTTTTTAAATCGCCCTAGACCCCCCAAAATATGGGCAATAACTCATGAAAATGGCCTACAAACGCAAAAAAAGACGAGTTTTGCCATTACTCATGAAACATGTAAAACACCCTGGAACCCCAAAACTATGGGCAATAGGTCACGAAAACGCAAAAAAACCCAAAAAATGAGATCAATGGATCATGATAACGGCCATATAACGCAAAAATACGAGTTTTTTGTCATAACTCTCAAACATTTAAATATCCCTGGAACCCCAAAATTATGGGCAATAGCTCATGAAAACGGCCATAAAACACGAAAACGACAAGTTTTTGGTCATGCCCTCAAACATGTATCATTTTTAACATCATTTTAAATCTCCCTAGACCCCCCCCCCCAAAACTATGGGAAATCACTCATGAAAATGGCTATAACACGCGAAAACGTTGAGTTTTTGGTCATAATTCTCAAACATGTATCGGGTCTTACAGACCATGCACATCCCCTGGAACATCAAAACTATGGGCAATAGCTCATGAAAATGGCCAAAAAAATAAAAAACTATGAGGTTTTTGGTCATGCACTCAAACATGTATTGGGTATTATGGTCGTTGTAACGCCTGAACCCCAAAACTGGGAATAACTCATGATGATGTCCATAAAATGCAAAAAAAGATGACTTTTTGGTGATAACTCTCAAACATGTAAATCGCCCTAGAACCCAAAACTATGGGCAATAGCTCATGAAAACGGCCATAAAATGCAAAAACAACGAGTTTTTGCCATGCCTCTCAAACATGTAAAGCGCCGTGGAACCCCAAAACTATGAGCAATAGCACATGAAAATGGCCATAAAACACGAAACGACAAGTTTTGGGTCATGCCCTCAAACATGTATAGGGTACTATGGTCGTTATAAATATCCCTGGAACCCGAAAACCATAGGGAATAACTCATGAAAACATCCGCAAAATGCAAAAAAATATATGAGTTTTTGCTCATAACTCTCAAACATATAAATGGCCCTAGAGCCCAAAAACTATGGGCAAGAGGTCATGAAAATGGCCATAAAATAAAAAAACGACGAGTTTTTGGTCATACCTCTCAAACATGCAAATCATCCTGAAATCCCAAAACTGTGGCCAATAGCTCATGAAAATGGCCATAAAATGCAAAAAAATGAGTTTTTCGTCATAACTCTAAAGCATGTAAAACGCCCTAAAACCCAAAAAAATACGGGGAATAACTCATGAAAACGTCCATAAAACGCAAAAAGATGTGTTTTTGGTCATAACTCTCAAACATGTAAATTGCCATGGAACCCCAAAATTGTTGGCAATATCTCATGAAAACGTCCATAAAACAGGAAAACGACGAGTTTTTGGTCATGCTCTCAAACATGTATCATTTTTAATATCTTTTTAAATCGACCTAGACCCCCCAAAATATGGGCAATAACTCATGAAAATAGCCTAAAAACGCAAAAAAGACGAGTTTTTGCCATAACTCATAAAACATGTAAAACAC